>VWPU01005973.1:0-166206 GCA_013398955.1 Callaeas wilsoni
AACCAGGCCCTGCCAAACCAATAAAAATGGCCAAATAGAAAGAATATAACCAACAGCTTGAAGTCTTGGGCTCTCTACCATGCAACAGAATCCATGGTGATATGCCTACACTGGAATCAAAGTGTCTTCCTAGCTATTTGGTTGGAGTTTATGACATATTATTTGAAGTTGCTTATTAAAAGAAGAGATGGACATTTTTTCAAACAAGAATACGAATTAACTGTCTCTTTAAAATTTCTGAAGGAAAATAATTATATAGTTCCTAAACAAGAAGCCAGTCCTGCCTTCAGATGAGATACAGCTTCAGGCAACAAATCTTTATCAGATCTTCATTTCTCTTGATTTCTCTTGTATCTTCAACTCCTTCACTACTGGAAAGATAATTTTTCAATTTTTTCTATTTTTTTTTTTTTTTCCTCTTTTTTTTTTATTTTTTTTTCCAAGGCACAAACTTTAGTCTAATTTCTTAGGTGACTGAGATGCTAATCAAGCAACTCAAGACAGAGAGGCTAGTGAAAATAATCAAATGTGAAACTGTCCAGGGGAAACACTACTTTGAAGTAAAAGAGAGGAAATTGTCATTTTGAAGCCACTAGAGACAGCCTTCTTGTTACAAAGAAGACCCTGGGGAGTCACTACCTGATTTGCTCTTAGTCAGGCTGGCATCTCAGTGACAGGGCAATTGTAATTAGGATGAATAAAATGAGAGAAGTGCCAGCTCCCCAATTTGTAATTCAGTGAGCGACATTAAAGACACAGTATTATGTTTAATTTTTTGAAGAATCAGGCACTGTGCTAACAGGTAGCAGGACTTCCCCCTATGGAGATGACTTACATAAAATCTGAATCCCTTTCTCTGAAGAGAACAAATATGACACAGGCAAGGGAGCCCAGATGGCTACGGAACTTTAGGCAATCTTCAGGAAAAGATAAGATAGACAATCAGATGCTGAGATTTGTTTTGCCTTATGAGAAGAGTGACACAAGAGGAAGACAGTGAAGCTTCACTGACGTAACTGATACTACAGTCTGAACTTTCATCTTTTCATCTGACTAATGAAAATTATAGAGTACAGATGCATCAAAGACCATTCTTACTATTTCCATTAGAATCAGTAACTCCAAAAGAGAATATTTTCAGCATCATTTTCTGGGTATTTATTATTAATTTCCAGGTAAAAATGACAGGTGTTCCAGAAAATGTGTAAATTTACATATGTAAAAACTAAAAGCTCATATTTAATGACTGAACCCTGTTTAAAATCTCTTCTAAAAGTGAGATGTCATGACTCCAATAGAAAAACATGAACAATGGGAAATTTTTATATCAATCTTCATTTCCAAACATGAACTAAAATTCTCGGAAGAAATTTCATCTTCTCTAAAGCCAGAAAATAAACATAAAACCTTTGCAAAGAATAAGTTCAGATTGCAAAGAATAAGTAAGGGCTGATACAAAATAATCAGTTTGTGGCTTTAAGTATAAAGAATATTGTTCCCCAGAGGCTGAGCTCTGCCTTCATCTCTTTTTTGGTAGCCACCAGTACAGATCAGGTACCTCGTGAAGGACACAACCCAGGAGTGATAACTATACTGCACATAATTTTGCCTTTTGATTCTCCAAGTTGAAAAAAAAAGCCCTGAATATGAATATAATTCAAAGCTGGAAAAGTTTCCTTTTGTACAAATCTGAATGTTCCAGCAGGGCACTGAAATATGCTTGTATATAACATACGCACAAACATATATATACACATTTTTTTTCTTTTTAATATATATAATACATATATATACATATATGTATATACACACACTATGTATGTATACACACATATATACACAAACATATATATAGTATATATATATTTGTATATACACTTTGCTTTCCTTTCTAAGACTTACATTTTAAAATTGGAGGCAAAGGTTCCAGAAGCCTGAAAAAAAAATTCATATTTGAGTGATTCTGTGACCATCAGCATTGCAGGGGCCACAAGTTCTGCGCAATCAAGTCCTCTGCCATAGCAGCTCAGAATGATAAATACAACAATAACCATGCACTGTCACTGAGCTCAACCTTGGCCATGTCTAATTTGTAGCAGTGCCTATGTCTAATCCTAGTGAAGTTCCTGTCTATATTACAGATTGAAACTGGTTTGTTAGCAGGTGGGCTGGGAGACAACCTTTCTGTGATTGGTCCCTCTGGCAGTTCTGCATCTGTAATGTAGGTGGACTGTCAGGGTTACTTTAAGATTTCTTTTTTTAGAGCTGTCAGCTCAGTCGGTGCCACAACCATTAAATTCTGTTGAAAATATCAGTTTTCAAAGAGAAGATACCTCCTTTTTTGACTTGCTCCAGTTGCTTTCCTCACCTTATTTTGTCATGAAAGTCGTGAAGCCAACAGCTATGTGTTGCTATTACTTGTAGTTCTAGCTTTGTCAAATTAATTTTGTCTGTTGATGTTTAAGTCTTGGCTGTCTATCAATCCATCCATCCATCCATCCATCCATCCATCCATCTAGCCATCCATCCATCCATCCCTCTATCATCTATCTAGTTTTTTTCCTGAACCAGGAAATCAGCAATTCCAAACTCTGGTATTAAGTCCCACAAGAGCTGTCATCAGATACCAGCCTCATCATCATTATATCATGAGGTTTAAAACAAAAACAAATAATAATTAAACAAAACCAGAAAAATGTTCATCCTTTTACAGTACATCCTGCCAGAGACTCACAGGAAATCAAGCAGAGGAGAAGATCTGTGCTTTTTGAGGAAAAAGTAAATGACACTTTAAATTTAAGCAAAGGGAAAGATGACTGGGAGGTAAATCAGATGATTTCTATTAAAAGGGAGGATGAAGAAAAGCTCCTTGGTGATCATATCTCAGCTCCAAATGAGTAATTCTGTTTGTAAGATAATCTTTTGAAACTTCTCAGTTTGAAAACCAGTATATGAGACATTAGGGAAAAAAAAAAAAAATAAAATTACTCTTAGTCCAGTGTGCCACCATGACATCATTGTTCAGAAAGCAGTCAAGCTGGCTAAAACCCTGTGGCAATATCCTAAGCCTTCTGTTTTTAAATCCTCCCAGTCTTCACCATTTCACTGTGCTGAATCCTAGCAACAGTTTTATTTTGTTTCCAGCTTTCATCAATAACACGGTAAACTTTTCTACGGAAATAAGGCCTCGTGGCTGTCTTCTAATAGCCCAGCAACAGCACAAGAGTAAAATCTGTTAAGGTTTGATGGGAAATAACAGCAAATAAATAAATAAATAAATAAATAAATAAAGCATTGCAAATTACTGCTAGCCAAAGAAGATAAGCAGGACTTGTGTGAATACATCCACGGAATAAGAGGACTTGTACGAATACATCCATGGAAACTGGCATTTAGACATGTTTTAATGAGCAAAAGGACAAGCTAATGATGGCTGGAAAGTAATGGGAACATTGAATTCAACAAAATATGTTGTGTTCAAGCAAAACCCATCTTCAACAAAATGCTTTAAAAAAACAGTAAATAAGAGTGAAACCCTGTTTATGTCACTAAACAATAAGAAAACTTCAGCAAAAACTTGAGAGCCTTTAAAAGTACCATCCCAGTGTGAGGAATGCTGTGTATCACAAGGAATGACTAGCTAGGTTGTTCAATACCAATATCAATATCTCCTCCTACAGAGAGAATACAATCTCCTAGAGAGGATTTAGGATCTCTTAGTATATCCTAGGATTACAATCTTCTAAGGAGGGATATTAAAAACATTTTAAAGGCAGGTGAATGATTGACTAAGTAAAAGAATGTAACCTGTATGCTTGGCAGTTGGGGATAACATTCATATGTAGTCCTAAGTCATCAACAAATCACGGAAGACACAAGAGCATTACTTCCATTATACTTTAGATAGGTAGACAGTATTCACTCTGCATGAACCAGAGGATGCCAAAAATTAACGTCAGTCTGTACATTCCTGTAATTGTCTCAGAGTCTGATAAAACACTTCAAATGCATCCAGAGCTTCCTGTGGAAGGTAAAAGTAACTAATCCATGATACTTTCTCCACTACATTTGAAATGCTAAACGAAGTGCAAGGTGTGTTCAAAAATCACTTTGCACTCATGTTATGCCAGCCTAATTTTAGGTGAAGATTTGAGTCCATATTTAGGAAACGATGACAGAAAACCTCAGGTTCAACCCTCTACTTGTAGGCAAAACAGAGCCTACTTGCACTAGCTCTTATCCCATGGGGACTGTGGCAGAATCACAAGTTCAGGGCACCCCTCCAATGACAAAAAAAATCCTGTAATGGAAGAAGAGATGAGATTTTTAAGGAACTTCATCTTGGCGAGGTAGCAGATAGGTTGCAGATAGACAAGGGAATACAGGTCTGGGATCACACCAAGTCTAAGTACGAGTCTTGGCTCGGAATGGCAAAGTCCATGTAGACAGCCATAAATGCTACCCACTGCCTTATTTAGGGACTCCAGCTTGTAAAAGTAATCTGTTCTGTTAGGGATTACACCTGTGCAGTAAACCACAAGGATGAAAAGCTTTGCACTATTCGAATACAAATCTCCTTATTGTGTGCACAGACCAGACACAGAACTGAGTTGCTAATGTGCTTAAAATTCAGGCTCCTGGTTCCAATCAGATAAATCAGTTCTTTTTCAAAGTATAAGAGAAAAGGCTCATTTTCACCCCTGGCATAAGAACATGAAGGGGTGTAACGAATCTAGCTCCCAGTAGAGCTGAAAAAAATCTGTGAAATATCTGATAAATATTTGTTCAAATGCTTTGGGCCCTGACCCAAAAAAACCTGTGTACAGATGAAAAGCAGATGAGTGCTCCCAGCAAAATGAAAGGAGTATCTGTAGAAATATTCACAGGTCAAAGTCAAGCATAAACTAAAACATTTTTCTGGGTGGCTCTGGTTTATGGCTGGTATGAGCACAGACTCTAAGCACGAACTATTGGTATAATTTATTTCAGGCAGAGAGGAATCATTGCTATTATTGTTCTTACTGATACTTTGCAGCCCTTATAGTGAGTGCACTTTGACTTTTGTAATGTTTTCCCTTGATCCTAGTGTGGCTTGTTCCCTTGCCATGTACCACAAAGCAGAATATGCTGGCATAACTGCATCTACAATAGCACTTATGTTGGTATTTCTGTAACAGTGCATCAGGAACTGATAAGAAATAAATAAAGACAACAAAATCCTCATTCTCCTACATGGAACATCCATATCATATATGGACTACCTTCTTTCTTGTCCTTCTGTTTCTCAGAAAGAGTAAAACGACCAATAGAAATATGCAGACAAGACTGAACATATAAAATTTTTCTGTGCATTAAAACATTAAATAGCCCAAAGCTCAGACAGAAAGAAGTCTGAAAAGATTGAGAGAGGTCTCTAAATTGCGAAGAATAATAACAAATGAGTATTTATTTTTTCTCATGACACAAAAATTATAGGTAGTCAAAAAGAATTATCAGATGTGAAGTTCTAAAAGCAAACAAATAAAAGACTTTTTCATAAAGCAGAATTAATTGTGCAACTTGTTGCCACAGTAACTTGTGGATGCTAACTGCATCAAGCAGTTTCAAGAGATGATTAGACAAATTAATGAAAGTCCTTTCCAAAGGATAGACAAACGCTCTAGGTGTTAAGGCTCTGCACTGTATGAAGACAGGCAATATTGAAGTATTAACCCGTGCATGTTCTGGTTCTGGACACTCTCAGGCCTTTGCATACAGGATATTGGGTTAGATGACAGAAGAGTTTAGATCCTGGGGAAAATATTGAAATGTAATTTTTCATGGCAGGCAAACATGGACAGGCACTTCCAGTCTCACACTGCTCTCTTTTTACAGCAAGGCCTGCAGTGCCTACATTTACTGTGGTTTTTTGCCTCCTCTGTGTGTCCACAGGTCCAGTGCAAATAGGTCAGGCTAACTGCACTTCTCTGGTTAATTTTGCTTAGCACAGTCTGAGCTGAAGGGAGAGAGAGGTTCTGGCACTAGATGACATCTGAACATAGATAACTCATGGAGTCCTAAAGGGACAGGCCACCTACAATTTGGAGAATGGATGCAAAAATACAAAGATTTGCTTTATTGTCAAATATCAGTGCAGGGTAAAATATCTAGATTTGTTTTATTGTCAAATTTCTAGTTGCCAAATTCCCAAGACAGCACATCTACTTAAGTCTAGATTTAGATAACATTTTCATTTCAAGCAAGTCAGTTTTCTCTAACTGCCAAATTAGAAGCTACCTTAGAAATCTTAGCCTACTACACTCTTTAACCTGGTATAATTTGCCAGTAAAAATGACTTAGGTTTGTATTCTTAAAGACGTCTAGGTGCCATTTCACATGCTCACCTTCCTGACCTTTTATGCCTTTTGGTTAATGTCACAGAGGACATTACCCAGAAAACCTGTGTGAAACTCACTTCTACAGTCAAACAACCCTCCCTTGCAAACATCTGAGAGCCTTCTAGTCTCCTTAGTTGTGATTAATGGGTCTATTCATGTGTGTAAAGTTATCAACAGTAATATTCATAGAACCAGATACTAAACCAATGAGGAATGAATTAACAGGTTAAAATGGGTGTATAGAGCTGATCAGGTTATGCTCCAGCTTAACTTCTTTGTAGTGGCCTAAATTATTTCTTTATAGCCTACAAAAAAAAAAACAAACCAAACCAAACCAAACCAAACAAAACAAAAAAAAAACCAAAAAAAAAAAAAAAAAAAAAATACAACAAAAAAACAAACAAAAACAAAAAAAAAAAAAAAAAAAAAACAAAAACAAAAACAAGAACAAGAACAAAAACAAGAAGACCTTACAGCTGAAAATCCTATCTGGCAGATTTCTGGCTTTTTTGTTTTCCTTGTCATGGGTTCACCTTGTTTAGGAGGCAAACTCCCACCCAGATGCTCACTCCCCACTTCCCATCAGAAGCACAGGGCAGAAAGCAGAATAAACAGAAGCAAGAAACCTTAGGGGCTGAGATTAAGACAGGGAGATTACTTATCAATTACTGTCACGGTCAGAGCAGACAGGAAAATGATCTTAATTTATTGGCAATTAAAATAGATTTGGGTAGTGAGAAACAAAAGAGACAAACCTTGTTTCCTTTTGCTTTCCCAGAGTCTTCTGATTCCTCTACCCACTCCTAAGTTGTCTGGGGGTACAGTCAGTATCAGTATTATTTCAGTGATGCCTAAAGATTTTTAGGTTTTTCATATATTTCTAGCTTTGTATATTTTTAGTATATAGTTGTATGGTTTCTTGTACCTTTCCTGCCCTTTCTCACATCTTAGAATAATACACTAACCCTTTCTAACACATTCTTGAAATTCTGTTTAGTCTTGTCCTTAAAAAGAGAACTTCTGACAAGGGTGTCTTGTTTGCCACCAGAACTTAAGAGATCTAACAAGAAATAGGGCAAAGAATCCCCTGGACCAACTCCAAGGGCCTGACCCAAGGGTGGGTTACTGGGGTAACTGATCTCCTGTTGGATGCACCTGCTAGATATACTAATTAATTAACCTTATAAAAATGGCAGGAATCCTTTACCACGCGTGCATGTAGCCATATTTTGTGCACCTGAAACCTTTCATTAAAGAATTGCTTTTTTTTCACCACTCTTAACATTATTTGGAAAGTTTTGTCTTTTGATTCCAGGCAACATCAGGAATATCCAGATCCTCTGGAGTGGAGTCCTTCACATGGGTATCTGTCCCAGAGTGATCCTCTTGACAGACAGCAGTGTAGGTATCTGTTCCAGACTGACAGCCTCCATAGGATGCTGGGGTATCTCTGCTGCTCCTTCCTGCCTCCTTCTCCAATGTTTGCATGAGTGTTTCTCGCTCTTGTTACATTCACTGAAATCGCGAGGCAGTTCCATGGAAATACAAAGCTGAACATCACAATGGGGAAGGGTGTATGGAAGCGTTCATTCAGGAGCCTTGGGCATAGCTGGCTGCATTCCCAGTGCTGCTGGGACAGGCAGTCCTTGGGCAGCAAAACCCAGCATGTCCTCTGCTGTAAAATAAATAACAAATAGAGAATACCTTCTGACATATCAAAAAGCTTCTGCTCTCAGGGTAGGTGTTTAAGATGGAGGTGAACCATCAGTACACAATGACCAAAGATCTGAAAATCTGACCTAGCAGATAGTTAGAAATCACACATCACACTTAGGCACCAGCTGAGGTACCAAACATTCTCCAGAAGAAGCTGTCTCCCTGGGATAGAGGTGTCCATTGCTTCTTGTGAAGGAACTGGTAACCTGAGGGAGAAGGTGCCACTAGAGGGACCACTGGTCTGGTCTTTCTGAAGAAACACAGAGTTTCTGTGCTGCCAAAAGTTATCTGAACTCAGAAATACGTGGGATCATGCTGCCTTTCTTGATGTGAGTATCACTGGTGAAGATATCTCCAGAGAAACCAGGCAGCCCCACCTCATCTCCATCCACCTGTTCCTGTTTCACAGCTGTGTGATAAGGGGCACAGAGTATGCTACACATTTCTCAAGGGAAATTTGAAAAGTTAGAACAACTTTTCCTCTGTTTCTCAACAAGGACAGAAGAAGATATTTTGTACTACACTTCACCTGAAAACCTAAATGTTGAATATAAAGAAAATCTTTAACCAGCTTAAGAGGAGGAGTTCAAGCAATGGAATAAAATACCAGAAAGGGCATGTGTAAACGAGGAAATAATATTTAGGGCAGGATGTGATACCCAATCTTTAGAGATGGAAAAAGTCTGTTAAGTCAGTCCAGCCACAATGCAGGGGGATGGAATAACTGTCCAGAGGCCTCCATTCCAGCCTTAATAAACGTGTATAGGAGAATACTGCATTAGCAGTTAAAGGAGACACCAAGGGTGCAAACACAGAGCCGTGATATTAAAGGACAGAGACAACACTCTATTTACAATAAAATAAACATCGTTTACACATGTGTTACCAATTTAAGTGAGAAGATCGGAAATGGAAGCAGGCACTGTCAGGCAACATTTAGAAGAGATGTGTTTGATGGAATATTTCAACATGCTTTGATTGAGACCCCTGCTACTTTCCTTTTGAAAATTGTAGAGTAAAATGTGCTGGTGAATTGTAAAGGTTTCATCCCCCTTGATGTATTTTTATTGAACACGACTTGCAGGCTTCAAATTTTAATACTCTGTCCCTAGACTGCTGTCACTCACCGTATCACACTTCTCAATTCACAAGGGTTAGAGTTTGGGGGAAAATGGCCCAAACATAATCATTGGGACACTTTGTTTATCATAGGGATATATTGTCAAAATGTAAATTTATATTTTATAATTCCCATGGGAAATAAAATGGTGACATTTAAAAGCAAAAACACAAACAAAAAAATAAAAGATTTTTTCTTCCTCCCTAACTGCCATGCTCTATCAGAAAACAGAAGTATTTCCTGATTATATTGCATTTATTTCCCAAGTGCTTGCTTCTCCTTCATAGGAACTTTTTCATCAGGGTTTCAGAATAATGTCATGCTTTTCTTTCCTCCCTAAGCCTTCCAGTGTTCAAACTTACAGATGGCAGCATCCTTCTCAGACGTCATTTTCATTGCTACAAACTTCTGTGCCTCTGGAGGAGGCCAGCTTATGGTTCTGTTATGCCACTAATGAGTCTCCCATCTCTTCAGCAGTAAACAGTCTTTTTACTAGTCAATATTTGTGCTGCATTGTGCACACAAAACCCTATGAATCTTGCCTCCACTAGTGAGCACATTTTATGGATATAAATAGATTTTTTTGTTGTCTTCCAGAGACTCAGGATTACTGGCCTTTTTTGTGTATTCACAATGTCTTGTGTACTTAGATCATAAATTTTCCATGAAAAATGGATGCTTGTGGCAGTGGGCAATCTAGCTATCTGTATTATTTATTCAGTTTCTCTGGAGCAAAAACTAAATATATTGACTTTTGGCTAGTTAGTTGTGCTTGGTCCTTGTGATTCTACCTAGAATAAAACACAGATCGAGGTCATTTAAAAAGCGTGAGCTTTTCCAGGGAAAGCTCAAACTCAATATTACTTAGTAAACACACTGGGCTTCACTGTAAAAAATGAATGAAATGGGTTCAAGGAAGATCTAATTGGCTTTATTAGTATTCTGTGAATGTGGGAGCATAGTATGGACACAGCAAAGCACAAGAGACTCTTAATTTATACTTGTTGCTATATAAGATCACCAGGTAAAACTAAATAGAACCCTATCTTGGCAATGTCCTATGAAAAGAAACAAACAATTTTTCTTAAACATATAACCTGGAGTTTAATGTATAAGTAACAGCAGGAAGGGTTCATGAGCTAGGTAAAACAGGCATAAATAAAAGCTATATGCTTCCATCTATGACCATTCCTGAGGTGGAGTTTTCAGAGTGGTGCCAGGACAGGTCTGTTGAGCTGCACAAAGGCATCTGGTCACATTGTGGCTATTCTAGACTTACTATGATGAGATTAAAATTGAAATGAGAATTGGATTTTGATCAGCTGAGTCAAAAGCCCTAAAAAAAGCATGAGTCCAGAGTATCACAGACTAGAAGATTTGAAACTGTATTTCATTCCAAGTTGGTACGGAAGGAGCCCATTCAATACTTAGCAAGGAAAGCATCCAGAATCCTGGGCAAATGATTTTTCCCCAGTTTCTCTTTCTTGCCTGCTACATTCTTCATCCCAGGTATCTTGACAGGCAGCAAATACTGCAAGAACCCTCAGCCTAGTAAGAAATCTGTAGGGCTGGAAGCTATTAAATCAACCTCCCACTTGCACCCACCATCCTGTCTGCATTATGTGGAAGAAAACTTTAAAATAAGAATTAAAACTCTACAAACTCACATTCAATTAATATTATTCATATTATTAATACTTGCTGCTGTGAGAATTATCAGGAGATAATTGACCTTGTCAGTGTTATGCACCCTCTGTATTACTGTTAGATTCTTTCACTCCCCTCACGCTTAATTATAACTTGGTAAAGCCAAAAGGAAGTTTATTTTCCCCTTCCCTGCTTTAACCATAGAATATCAAAGAAAAGGGAGAGGGGAGGCAGGGGGAGGAGGAGGGAATAAATCTCCTAAAACATGTAATCTGCTCAATTAATAAAGTGAATCTAACGGAGTTGCTCCCTGGGGCCTGACAAATGCACCTGTCGCCCTCACCAGACAACTAATATAAAGCACATGTCCAGACATTTTCCCCCTCCACTACTCTCTCTATATTTGTATTTTAAGAAAAGAATTCTCTAATTCAAGCTAATGGGTAGGGGACTGACCTGTTGTTTTTCGGGGTTTTTTTAACTGTAAAACACTGATTTTCATCCACACTCATGCTGCTCAGCTGGCAACAGTTAGCCCAGCAAACACAGGGCTTTTCGAAAATGTATTCAATGGAAGAAGGAATATATACACACACTTAAAGAATAGACATTCTATCCCCCATCTGCAGCCTTTTTAAGTACTATTTCATACATCAGCCTTGAGCTGTCATTCCAGCAGATTTAAGACTCACATGATCGGAACATTGATAAGGAAGCGATGCAGGTACTCCTGTGTGTGCAAACGGGTGGCTGTGCCCTGGTGATTAGAGAGGAGATGAAAACATTCAGTCCTCCTGCTGTCATTGACGTATTCATCCCTAGATGCAGTGGCTCGCTTCCATCTCCCCAAAGATCCCTTTAAAGAGTCAACACAGGGACTGAGTGGTACATACAGGATGAAGAGAGCTGCCGGCCCTTTGGGTTTCACCTTGTGTGACCTTCAGAACGGCCTTTTAACCCCTTGGGTGGCTGTATTTTCCAGACTGTAAAAGAGGTGGAGTAGTCCCTAAAGAAAGAGGTTACTTACCTGTGGCTGTGTGTGACTGTCTCCCTGAGCATGGATCACAGCTGTCAGGACAAGATTTTGCAAAAGAAATGTTAGCATCTAGCTACCTATTTAATAAACAAGGTATCCATGGAGAGGAAAGATGTTTACTGTAAGTCTTAAGTTTTGCCTGCTTGGGCACTACAAAATAGCTTATTCTCTAAAATTGTTGCCATGGGTTGAGATTTTCCTCATACAGTTGCCCAGAAATGTTTCTTTGTTGGTGTGATATTTAACTCACTAAGTCCATGCTCACCACTGTCTATATTGAGTAAAATCAAGTATTCTTTTTCTTTTTTATTTTTCCTTTGGAATTTGCAGGGCAGTAGGAGGTGAAGAACAAAGACAATTGTATCCAACTTTTTTTTTTTCCTTATATTTTTGCTTGTCTTTAGGGGTATGGCTATGTTGCCCTTTGAATCAGCTGATATCTTTTTGCCTTCAGACTGAGTAAACAAAGAAGCTTTACTTCTGCCTCTGTATTGGACAAGCTTCATGGCTGAAGCTAGCACTACAGAGAAGCCTACAAAAATACTGTATTTGGTGTTTGCCTTTGCGCCACATGACAGCCTCAGAGGGATTTTTCTGGGTATTCCTTTGGGGTTTATCCAAAACTCTTTTCTATAGACAGGTGGAGTATTTTAGATATTTATCACATTACTCAGACAGCAAGGCCTGCAATATAATAGCAAATTTTGTAAGTGGGCTCAGTTCACTTTGAAATCAGTCAGCTTCTGTCAATGGAGGTTTTAAATACCTTGTTTATAGGATCAGCAGGGTTAATCAATAGGAAAAAGTGTGGAGAAGTGTTTTTCGAAACATTAGAATTGTCTGAAAATAGGGTCATTTCACAATGAAATTCTGTTATACAAGAAAAACAGAAACCACAAAGCATTATAGAACATCTTAACTACCAAAAAGATTTGATACAGAATTAATGATTTCTGTAGAATTTTTTCAGAAAGATGAAAAAACCCTGGAAGTATGAGACCATCATTCTATAAAAGTATTCTGCAATGATTTTAAAATTACTCTTACAGTTAAACTAGACATGCTCTCACAGACTTTACTGAATCAAATTCTGAAAAGTACGCATATGATTTGTTTGTTTGTTTGTTTTGCATTTTCTATTAAAATTAAGGAACTACATAACATGCATAATGTCTATTTAATGCAATTAAGCCTGGAAGTCCTGTTACTTCTATTGCTTTCAGGTAGCAAGACATGTTTTCCTGTATTAGAAGATTAGAACAGGTTAGACAGAGGGAACAGACACCAATTTTTTTTTCTATCTGAAGCCAATGAAATCAGACCAAGTCCCAGATATAATGAGCTTAACTTAGGAAAATCCAAAGCAAGGTTCTTGATGTTCTTCTACTGCAAGTATCTTATTGCCTACTTCTACTCCTACTCGTTCCATGCAGGATCACAACAGTTTCTGTTTCCATAGTCTAAATTCAGACTTGTTTCCTACATAGGAAACAGCAATGAGCCAGTCTGTGCACCCAGACTGAGAAGACTGGATAAAGAAAGATTACCAGTTATTCCACCTTTTTAAGCTTGAAGATGGTGTGAAGGTGTGTTCTCCTCAATCCCTTAGACCATAACCACTCATGGGGGCTGTGCTGACTGGAGACAGACTGATAACTGGACTGGCAACATGGTAGCCAAAAGCTGTCTGGAACAGTGACCCAGATGTCTTGCCATCATGCAAACATAATTCCACCATTTTACTCCATAAATAGTGGGCAGACTGGGAGACACTGAGCTCTCCTGCACTGCAGTGGGCCTCGAACAGGGGCGCCTCCCAGTGCTGCTCTTGAGGCTGGGACTCTGCTTCAACTGATCCTTGTTAAGTGATTAATGGCATGCTATACTTTGAAATCTGAGGTAAGGGATATAAAGGATTGGCTATGCACATATAAACCCTTAGAAGTAAACTTTTGACAAAGTCTGAAACTAGAAGTGGATGCAGGTGCACCCAGACTCTTCTTTGAGAGGTCATTTCTGAACCTCATGGCCCAACAGGAGGGTGTCTCTGAGAGCTCTGTGTGACCCTGTTCCCTCGCAGCAAATAATCCAGTGTACCTCGCTGTGGAATCTTGTTAAATCACTGCCACATTTACCATTGAATTTTGTTAGCTCACTGTTTTATTTCAATAAAGTATGCTGCATCTTCGCTATTCACAACAAAATTAGTCACTCCCTTGGAGGTAGCTGGTTATGCAATCTCACAGTACCACAAAGCATATTCAGTCAGTATCTGGATTAAGTACCTTCAGCATGTCCTAGGTTGATCATTGGGTCAAGGAAAAATGGAATAACATTCAAAGGAGGATTCCTTTGGTTGCATTCCCTGCATAAGCCATTCTGATCATCATCACATGGGATCTTGTTCCAGAGAAGAGGCTGCCGAAGGTCCTGTTGTAAACCAGGTCTGTCTGATCTGGATACCAAAGGAACCCATCTGGTTTGGAGGTGGAACTCAATGCTCCACCACTGCTGTGCCCCAAAACTATCACTGTTTCAGACTCTACCACAGGCTATATGAAACATCTATAACATCCTGATGAAATAGTCTAGATTTAAGTGATAGAATTTATATAGATTTATTTTACTGGAAAATAGGCAGAAAGCTTTCAAAGTGAATGTTAACATTTTTTCAGGGTTCAACACAAACCTTTTAAATGCCTTTGCCTCCGCCTCCTCTCCAGTGACAGGAATTATTAAAAAAGCATATTTATGCCTTAGAGCATGAAGCAGCTTGAGATATTTTGAAAGCTAGAGTACTGCAGTAGTGTAAGCTCTTCTGTGCTTTGTGAAGACAAAGGCATCTGATTCTTAAAGTGTTGGCATAGATTGCAAGTCTCTTTTTTTTTTCCTTTGATCCTAGATTTCCTTCCTGCCCAGCTTTGGCCAAGTCACTCAAATTTGTTGATAAAACATTAAACAGAGAGAGTGATACTGTCACACCTCACAGTGACAGAGGGGATAATTTTAGATTCTTTATACAAGACTGACAAAGGCACCCTTGACAGCTGAATGGTAAATTGAAGAAATATAGTTAATAAGCCCCAACAATTAACAACTATCCCATAAGCCAGTACCTTTGTGTCCTCTATATCAAATTCACCATGCATAATCCTTTCTTGTGCTGAGCTCTGCTGATAAAGGAAGGATTCGTTAAAAATTATTTGTGCTATTCATTATGGAAGCCATACAGGGCTCCTGCGTGACAGCAGCAGTTTCAAGAACCAGTCTGAAGACTTTGGGAAAAAAATATAAAAAATCCCTCCGTTTAAAAGCAGAGGGGGGAAAAAGAACACTTTTCTACACTTCAGTAGGAGCTCTAAGAAACCAGTTTGGTTTTCAATAGTGTCCCTGTGAATAGAAGCCAGATGGTCTTTAAACCAGCATTTCCCCCACCATTTTAGGCATGAAAGCCACAACTCTGATGGAGCTGCAAGGGGGAGAGATAGGGATGGCAGGATACAGGCAGCACACAAAGGAGAAATAAGAAATCCTTTAAACAGGGATTGAAATAGTCTGTTTGACAGCTAGAAAAGGGGGGAGTGTCAGAAAGGTAAAAGGGCAGGCTCCATAGGGGTAAGCAGAAATAATGGAGTGTAGAGTAACAGGATGTGAAGGGGTTATAATGATCATGGTAGCCAAGTGTGTAATTTGCAGTGAATAATTGATCCAGTGCCTTTTTCTTTTTTTTTTTTTTTTTACTGTTTCTCATCAAGAAGATCACAATTTTCTTGCATCTGTTCCGTCCTGATGATTCAGTGAGTGATTTCTGCAATTGAAGCATGGTCTGTATACTGAACACAAGCAAAATTCATTGTGAATATACAATATCAGAAATCCTAGTTTAGTTTTGATGGAACACATAAATCACATGGTATTTTGTACTTTCTCTAATTAGTGAGTGCAACTCTAACAATTGCTGTGACATTTCTCCCAATTACATATTCAGAAAGTGTTTTTCATGAATATTCTTTTAAAATGGACTTTTTCTCCAAATGCTTATGACAGTAAACTCATTGGCAAGAATATTACTGCAGTGTTTGACAATCTAGGGATTTAAAATTCCGTGATACTTTTTTTGTTAAAGGGGAAGAGATTACATGAGAGACCAACCCTAATTCCAGCATATATAATTACTCATGAAAATATCTGATATAGTCTTCATTAAATGAAATAGGTCTCCAAGCCTCTGCTTCCCTCTCACTCTGGAGAGACATTGTTGTATGTGTGACTGGAAGTAAATTTGCAGATTTCTCAGACATGAGATGGGCTGAAAATACCCTCAGACCAGAATGTCCCAACTGCTTATCATGGAAGCTACAGGGAGCATTATGTGCTCAATAAGCAAGTAAATGTTTCCTTGGAATGCTAGGAAGGAATTCTCAGTGCACTATGCAAAAAAAAAAAAAAAAAAAAAAGGTGGTCTCATTTCAGGACAAAAGCATAAAATCCCAGAGGGTAGAGTTCAGTCTAGTGAGACTCATGGAACGGACAGGAGTGTAATTAACACCCAAACACCATTCACAAGCAGTAACAACAGGCGGCATAGGAAAAATGATGGTGAGAGGAGTCTGGGGCAAGAAAAACTTATCCTTAGTAGAAGAGACCAGTTTAAAGAATTCTTAAGCAAATTAGACAAACATAAATCTATAGGTCCTGATGCCATGTACCCAAAAGTGCTGAGGGACTTGGATTATACCATTGTGAGGCCTCTTGACAGTGGCTGAATGATTATGGTGACTAGAAGAGGTGCCTGAGGACTGGAGGAAAGCAAAGGTCACTCCTATCTTTAAAAAGGGTAAGGAGTGCTTGTGGAATTACAGGCTGGTCAGTCTGTAGTCCTTGGGAAAATAATTAATTAATCCCAGAAGTCATTTCCAGGCAATTGAAGGACAAGAAAAAAAACAGGAGCAGCAGCATGGATTTGCTAAGGGGGACACGTACTTGACCAATGTGATAACCTTCTGTGGTGAAATGACTTGCTTGGCAGGTGAGAGAAGAGCCAGCAGACCCTGGCTTCCACCAGACACTGAAAATTGTCAGCACAGGATCCTCACAGGGGAATTGGTGAAGTATGGGCTAGATAAACAGAGAGAGACAAGGCTGAAAAGGGCCAGGAGGTTGGCAATTCGTGACATAAAGTCTCGTTAAATTCCAGTCACTGGTGGTAGAACTTCGTTATTTTTCTAGATGATGAGGAAAGATCTGTACAAAACTGGGAGAGCTGGCTCATACACCATTTGTCATCCAGAGGCACCTCAACAGGCTGGAAAAATGGTCTGAAAGAAAACTCATGATTCCTGGACACCAGGAAGCCCATTTCAGGGAGAAGAGAAGGCTCAGGGAGAACATGTCCATGTATGTAAATGTTTGAAAGGATGATGCCAAGAAGGTGGAGTCAGGCTCTTTGGAATGGTGCCCCATTACAGAACAAGAGGCAGTGGGCACAAACTGGAACATGAGAGGTTCCTGATGGAAATTAGGAAACACCTCTTTACTGAGAGTGATCGAGCACTGCCTGTCTGTAGCGATTTAACCCCAGCCAGCAGCCCAGCCCTACACAGACACTCACTCATTCCCCCACCAGCAGGATCTGAGAGAGAATCAGAAGGGTAAAAGCTGGAGAACTCGTGGGTTGAGATAAAGACAGTTTAATAGAGAAAGAAAAAGCTGTACGCACCAGCAAAGCAAAACAAGAATTAATTCGCTTCTTCCATGGGCAGGTGTTCAGCCATCTCCAGGAGAGCAGGGACCCGTCATGCGGAGCTGGTTACTTGGTAAGACAAATGCCATCACTCCGAACATCACCCTTCCTTCTTTCCCCCTCCCTTATGTACAGAACATGATTTCATATGGTCTGAAATATCCCTTTGATCAGCTGGGGTCCCCTGTCCCCATTGGGTCTCCTCCCAACCTCCCAAGTACCCTTGCCCCCTCACCAGTGTGGCAGTGTAAAAAGCAGAAAAGGCATTGTCTGTGTAATCCTGTTCAGCAATTTAAAAAAAAAAAAAAAATTTTGGTTTTCAAACCCGGGTTAAAAAAAAAACAAAAAAAAAAAAAAAAAGAATAAAAAAAAAAAAAAAATCTGTGTTATCAACCCTGGGTTCAGCACAAATCCAAACCACAGCCCCACTGTGGAAGAAAACTCACTCTGCCCCAGCCAAAACCAGCACACTTCAGAAATGGCTTGCACAAGGTGACCCCCATCTCCAGCTGGGGCTTTCCCACAGTTCTGCAAGGGGATGGTCTGTTGTGGTGGCTGAACCAACCACAGCAGTGGCCAAGGGGCCACAAAGGCCAGGCAAAGAGGAAACCTAGTGGTGGGCCAACTCCAAAGGTTAAATATTCCCCTGTGTGAATGGTTTCTCCCACTGAACTCCTGTGACCTGATGTAGATTCGGTCTGTCTGATTGACAGTTGACAAACACCCCTTGTATCTCCTAAAAGAATTTGACCGGAACTTGTCCTGCCCTTCCCTTCTCTCTATGGGTTGTTGCTGTATCATCCCCACCTCCTTTCCTGTACTCCTTTTAAGTGCGTCCCGAATGGAAGCTCAGCCTCTCGTGTTCAGACCTTTTAGAGGGAGTTTTGCAATAAACCCTTGGAATTCCGAGTGGGTGCCGCCTCACTCATTTGTCTCTGGCTATGCCTGGGCTATCTACAAGCCCCGTGTGTGCATGGCTAGTGTGTGTCATCGCATGGGTGTGCGAGGGTGGGCTATCGGGTGTGCAGAGTGGCACCGCAGGGCTTTCCTTTGTTAAAGGATTCCTCTTGAACAAGAAGCTGCCCCCCCACCAAAGCCAGCCACGCAGTGTGATATTAATATAATAGTCCTGCTCTAGCAACCTTTTGTGAACACAAGTCAGGGAAATTTTGCACCAAGAAGGTCACCAGGATTCCCCCACCTGCATTTCACTTTCCAGCGAATTGCTGGACCTTTGTGTTGAGGGCCACCAGTGTCTCATCACAGCACGTGTCCAGCCTGAGGTTAAACAGTTCCTGCAAGGTGATGAGAAGATGTAAACACTCTAAAAAGCAGCCTTTTCCCCTGTTAGGGCATCTGCGTCCCTGACTGAGCAGCAGCTCGGGGCAGCAGCAGGGACCACTCTGATGGCACTGGGTAGTGGCTACTACTGCCCCAACATCACTGCTCTTCAGCACACAGGCTTTGTCCCTTGGCATTTAGTCCAGAGCTCCTGTGAGCTCACATGTGTGGTGTACGAGTTCCAGTAGGAATCTGATCTTTCACATGGAGAGGTTTCATTGAGGACACTCTTGGCTGGTGGAGGTGCTATGGTCCTGCATGGTGGCAATCCCTGGACCACGGGCCCAAGGAGAGTTCCAGCATCCTTGGTACTGCAGAAGACACCCAGATAGCTCCTGAGCCTTCCCAGAGCACCTTTCCACATAATATAAAATATAAAAGGAAATGGATTGGGCGCCCTTCATCACTTTTCCTCTTTTCTCTGTCTCCTTTCCTCCTTCTATTTTTTTTTTGTTTCCACTATTTTTTTTTCCACTTTCATTTTCTCTGTCTCACACCCCCAGCTCCAGACCATCCATGCAGCAGCACCAATGCAAAATCTAAGGACTGGTGATACCCTTTGTTTTCTTCCTTTGCTTTGCCAGGGCACATTCTATTCCATTCTCCCATCCTCCACATAGAAATTTGTTATGGGAGGGGGGAATTTGTAGAGATGTTTGTGGCTTATGAGCCAATACCTTTAGCTGTGAGTTGTACTTTTTGAGCCAGCACTTTTTGAGGAGTATGTTGTGGGAGTTGTGAAGTGTTGCAGAGTCATAGTCTCCTTGCCCGGGACCTCCAGTTGTGTCCCATATGCTTCCATGGATATCTGTATTTCAAATTTGCCTAAGCAACTCCCATTTTGATCTTTCTGCATAGTGTTTGGTGTTGCAATCCTTTACACTCTACTGCTAGGCGTGGGAATTGGAAAGCTGGAATGCAGACTGTGCCACTAAAGACTGAGCAAAGGAAAACTCATGGACGTTCTTCCACGTCCTTTGCCAGTGATTTCATTCAGTAGTGGACAGAAATTTTCTCTAGTCTTTGTTTAGCTTTTCATGTGATACTGGAAGTCTTTTGGGTGGCTTTTCATATCCATTACCAATTTCAACTCCTGGTAAACTATTAACTGTCTAATTGCATTAACCTGTATTCCTTTTGGTGTCCTACCGTGGCTTTCAATGTCTTCCCACAATTTTTTTTCCTGTTTGAACTCAGAGAACCAAGTAATCCTCTTGCCAAAGGTGCTCAACCTCTTTCACATTGAAGTAGATATTTCTTTTGCTCTAATTTTGTCCTTGATGAACTATCCCATATCCTTTGGCCCTTCAGAGCAACATCCCATGAGGTCTCACCAGTGCCCTGAATAAGACAGGAGTCACTCGTTATTCTGCTAGTGGTTTTCCTTATTTCTCTCAGGATCTTTACCTCCACTATTTCATCTCACTGAAGTTATGCACAAACATGGAAATGAGATTTGAGGATAGGTACAGACCTGGCCATATGACCTTATCTGGAGGGAGGAAATTTTGGAAATTAAGCACCCTCTTAACAATGGTAAAAATCATACAACATTTGCTGACAGAGTTTCATGAATATTATCTTCCCCAACCAAACTAGACCATAGCACTAACTTATAGCTGTGACTATTTTTAACTTGAGTTAAAGAATATGATAATGAAATAAATACTTATCATAGCGATCTCAGAATTCAGATATCCACAAGTAATTCAAGATATTGGATTACCACATTAAAACCAATGTGATTTTTTCAATAAAATTTAGCCATTTCAAAGGTAGTGTGTGGAAAGAAAACAATCTAGTCTTGGCAGAGGGTCTGCAGGTAAGGAAAGGCAGATGTGTCCACCAAAAGGGGAATGTGTCAAGTCTCTCCTGCAGAGAAGTGAGAGTCACCTAATTGCCTCCTGTCTCACTCTCCTTCTCTCCTAGAGAGGCGTGTGTTTCACTCATTTTCAGCACAGCATCAGAGCCTTCCTTTTGGTCCCTGACGATCACATGCCAGGTGTGGCTGGATGCCAGCATCCTCACCTGGGATCAGGTGATTCTTAAGGTCGCAAAGCCAGGGAGAGAAGAGAAGCTGCAGTGCCATCCAGTACCACAATGAATCCTGTATGGCCAACCTCATTTATTAAGAGGCGATTTACCAGAGAATGAACTTTCCCAAAACTGAGGGATTTATAGAACTTTCTTTTCTAAGGGTTCTTTACTATCTACAAAGATTTAAGGTCATATTCAGTGGCACTTCTGTAGGGTTTTTGTGGTTTTATTTTTAATCCAGACATTTCTTTTATGTTAAATTCTAGGAATTAAGTTTTAAGGCTAGCTCTCCTTATCAAATTTACTTGAAAGTGGCAAGCAAGTCAAAAGCTTTTCACAGAATCATTGAATCATTAGAGTTGGAAAAGATCTTTAAAATCATCAAGTCTCACTGTTAATCCAGCACCACCTCCACCTTTACCACTAAGTCATATCTTCAAGTGCCATGTCCATATATGTTTTGAACACTTTCAGGGAGGGTGATTCTACCAGTGCCCTGGACATGGAAGGATTAGGGAAAAATAATATAAATATAGGAATCACAATTGCAAAATCTCTTTTTCCCAAGGATGCCATTTTATATATGTAAACCCCCCAGGCCCGTCCAAGTAATAACCAAAAAACACCAAAATCAAGAGCATTGAGTGACAAAAAGTGTCAAAAGCACCATAGAAGAGGAAAGTACCTGGAGCTGTAACATTATCACATCCAAAGCCTTTCAGAACTTACAAAGAAGAAAACTGTCAGACATATTTGCAGCAATTTGAACTTGATTCTTCATTGATGGTGTAGCTACCTGCTGTCTAAACCCAGCAATGTAGGCATATTAGACTGGAACAATGTGGCCAAATGTTGCAAATACTAACATCATTCTAAGGCAGTATTAAAATACAGACAGCTGGTTAAAATAATATCTAAGATACAGCTTGCAGTCATTGATAAACTGGTGCCAGATAAACTGAGAGACAGGGCAAGGCAAGCCAGGGAACTGAAGAATTTAGCACATCATGCTGTGTCTTGTATGAGGAACACTTGAATGACTTGTATGAGTCATTGCAAGCTGTATGCAGTGTTCCCAGAGAATATAACTTCAGAGAGAGAGGAGATGTTTCTAAGAAAAGCCAAAGTTTGGAACAAATTTGCCTTTGCTGCCTTTAAAATTATTGAAGCAGAGAGCTCCATAATATGGATGGACCACTATGGAATAAACTGGTGGCCTGACAGGAACTGATGACCCAAGACCAGATGGATAAACTCTTTATCCATGTGAAACTTGCATCAGCATTTTAAATAGAGGGATGGGGAAGTAAATGAGTGTCTGTAATTATCCAAACTCAATTAAGACTATTAAATACGTTAGTTGCTTGTTAATGTTTGCTACGTCGTGCCTGTATTTTGGTTAGGTTTTTGAGGGAGGGCGGTTTGGCTTTTTTTTTTTGTTTCTTTGAGGTATTTTTATTCAAAGGAGCCATGCATAATCCATAAAACCACCTGGAAAAATTTGCCACCTGTTTAGAATTTAGGTTAGGAAGCATTTCAAGATTTACTGATGAATGCACGAGAGCAGCTCTTCCTGAAGTTGAGAACTAGTAACGCTTCCAATACTGGTTATAAGTCTGCCAGGTTGACTGTTCTGGTCCTCAGGTAGGGACTCTAATTTGACTCTCAAAAGTGGGGACAATTAAACTAATACTAAACTTACGGGATATGAAGGCAGTCTGGGGATTATTTGCATATTTTAACAGCTGTATTTTTAGAATTTGTGTACAGGTAGAAGAGGGATGCTATTTGGTTGAAGAAAAGGTGAGTTCAGATGAACTAAAGAAGTTTGTCTTTTAGCTATTATGTAGACTGTTTCATAATTTGTATAATTTTTTTCCACTATTCCTTACAAAACTTTATAACTCAGCATAGCGTAAAAGATAATGTTTATTCCCTTTACTCTGTTTTTGCCTAATTTAAAAAAAAATCCCCCAGACTTCTAAACTAGAACCAATCAGTGAAAATTACTGAATTTGAGCTGCTACAGAATATGTTCTGCCTTTGCAAACACATGTCTTTTTCTTTTAGATCTGTGTTTGATTTTTTCTTGTAGCAGGCCAGAAATCCACACCACCCAAAGGAATACTAAACCTTTTGAAGAAGTGTTGTGTGACTTAACTGTATATTCAATTTTCTTGCTATGGTAAATATGATTTTCAGAACACAAATGAAATGATTAAACAAACTAGTGAATCTTCTTCTTTTTCAAGAAGAAGTAGGGGAAGAGGTGAGGTCCTAAAAATGCTCCACTATGGCAAGTAGCATTGCAGTATGAGTTTCACTTTCCATATTAAAAAATATCAGGATTTTTTCCTCCCAGGTCTCTGGTTCGTAGATTTGTACAGAACATAGTTTCTCTAATGAGTGAGAATGCTCTTCAACTTTCTAATTTAAATGTATTTTCAGCACTTTATACCCATTTTGTCTTTTGCAAACATTGCCCGTTAGCTGTAATAGGCCCTTTCCTTCTCTCATGTTACCATTAAAACTTCCCTGATGTTATTTTAGACAGCAATCGAATCCTCTGATGTGTCCCTTTGATTTTGAGAGGCTCAACAAACCAAGCTTTCTAAACTGCTGAGAAAATTTCTCCATTCCCTTGACCTTCTAAGTAGCCCTTTTCTGCATTTGTTCCACTGTGTTTCATATCTGGGATTTCATAGTTCATTTATATTAAAACTTTATGTGAAACTGGCAGGTATGCATGTGAATTTCTTGTTCCTGCACTTTAAGGGAAGAACCATATTGAAGATCAGAAAATAGTCCATTATCATTGATCTTGAGCCATAATTTTGGGGACAAGTATTTTTTGTGTGTTTGGACTTGTGTTTGTTCATTTGGTTTTTTGTTTTATATTTTTTGTTATGGAAGCATTTTAATTTGCTTTAAAATGTAGGGGAATTATCTGTTACTTATGAGACACACATGGATGGCTTCTATAGACTGAACTTGAAGTGCATATTTGCCTATAAACTCAAAATGGAGATTTGATGACAGACCAATCTCTCCTACTCCCAAACCACCTCTAATATCAGTGAATTTTACCCTCTTACACTTTTTGGAGTATCACTGTTCTTCCAAATAAGCTTAAGAGCTGTTTCCAGAGCACATAAATATGGCACGGACAACACTATGTCTGCTCAACCTGCCATGGGCCTGGGCAGCAAAGGGCTCTCCGTGAGGGAGCACCAAGCAGGAGCTTCCTCCAGGTTGAACAGAGTGTTATATCAAGTGAGGAACATTACTGTCAAGAAATTACAACCTCAGCATTGACATAAATGTTGACAGCACCATTTCCACTGATAGTGGTATCAGGACAGATTATGATTCACACAGGACTGCCCAAAGAGTGATGATTTAGATGAAATGTTCTGAAATAAGAAAAAGTTCTGAAAGGAAAACTGCAGATGACAAGGATTTTATCAGGCCACTACTGAGATGGAGCACATTTTCTCTTCTGTTCTCAGAAGCATCCTGCCTGTGGAGATAAACTAACCATAATGAAATCCCTTTCTCCACCCATTCCTTTCTCGATGGCAGCAAAAGACATGATAGTAGAGCATGATAAATCCTGGGTGGTGATTGAAGGTGTTTAACTGCAAAAAATGTCATCTTCCAAGTGCATTTCTATATACATTTGAAGAAGTCAGGCCCAAATCTGTTAATAGTGTGACCTGAAAGAAGCCAGTAAGGACTTTTGATAAATTTTCATGGCCATAATTTCCAAATGCAACATTTGGTGTTTTTCAGTCTGATAGAGACTAAATGGCTTTGTCAAACAGGCAGAATTTATGGCACTGTAGAATTTACAAAGTGGGTCTTTTTTTTTTTTTCATTTGGAGTCCTCCCTTCTTTTTATTTGATACATATTCACAACTCTTACTGTCTCACTTCCTCTAATGCCTAGATTAAAAACGAAATAAAATGATCAAAAAAAAAAAAAAAAAAGAAAAAGTGGACATTTACATCTAGCATATATATGCAATAAATTAAACAGGGATGACTTTGGTCTGTAATCCCTTTGGAAAAAGGAAGTAAATATTTAAGAGCATATAGGAATGCTGCAGGTGGGGTGAAAAGAAAATGCTGAACTGTGATATTGAGGAAGATGTAGCAATAATAGTGATACTGCAATATCAGTCTGATGATGTAAATTAGTGAATTTTTGTAAGGCAAAAAAAATATCTTAGTAAATGTTTTAATTGGAAGAAAGCCACACTTTCTTGATTATGGAAACCTTTTTTTCTAGAAATTTGGGCTATAAATTCTAATTTGGAAATCTAAATAGAATTTGACAGAAAAGTCAGTTGATCTCTGGAAAAAAAAAAGGTAAGTTAATAATAATGAAACTACAGCCTAGCCATGGACACCTGGAAGAGTGATTTTCCTGCTCTGAAAAATTCATGAACGCTTTATTTAAAACTGCAATTAGTGAAGAATTCTTTGAGACACAGATTCACAGATAACTCCTCCCAGTACCTGAACAAAGCCTCCAAGAAGGACGGAAAGTGACTATTTACAAGAGCCTGGAGTGACAGAACAAGGGACAATTGCTACAAGCTGAAAAGCAGTCAGTTTAGATTGAATATTAGGAAAAAATTCTTTACTGTGAGGGTGGTAAGGCACAGGTTGCCCAGAGAAGCTGTGGATGCCCCATCCCTGGAAGCGTTCAAGGCCAGATTGGATAAAACCCTGAGCAGCCTGGTCTAGCAGAAGGTGACCCTGTCCATGGCAGGGTCGTTGGAATGAGATGTTCTTTAATGTCCCCTTCCAAACCAGGCCATTCTGTGATTCTGTGGTTCTATGATTCTATAAAAAGAAGCCTATTGCAAAACATTGGGTCTGCAAAGGAATGTAGAATTTCAGCCTTGAGGGTGGAGTAACATAGCTGTCACTGCTTGATGTTTGTACTGTGGTCAAAATAGGAAGCAACATACTCCATATGATTGGAAATGATGACATGGAATCTACAGCTGAAAAATGATATTGTAATATGCATTTTCTGACACTTGGCTCTATATTGTATCCCTTAAAAAGACCTCATAATCTGGTGACACCAGGAAGGCAAAGACTCGCTACTAGACCTATGGCTTGTTATATTGCTGAATTTACATGTATATTTAAATGAAAAAATTGCTAGAAAAATCTTTGGAAGACTGCAACTTTTTTTTTTTTTTCATAAGAGAACAAGATCTGGTTTTGTTTAAAGGGACTATTTGGTCATATTCCTCACTTCAGTTTTAAGAAGGGCAGACTTTTTTTTTTCTCTTGAGATGAATTGAGGGACAGTAAAATGTAGATTGAGGGTGTAGAAACCAAAATGGACAGATACAGGCACTTCCCCACCAACAATAAGTTTCAGGTCAGCATAAGCCATGGTATGATCACCTTGAAGGCAGTCTCTCTTAGGGGATAATATAGCTGAGAGTAAATCAAGAAAAACTCAGATTCTTGATTTTAAAGATAGAATTGAAATAGCTCATATAGATCAAAGATAACAAGTAGCCTGCAGGTTTATGCAGTAAAGTTTGGTATTTCTCTCTTCTTTCCAGTCCCTTTTTGAAAACATTATCTTCCCTCCTTTGCTTACATTCTGATTTGCAAATGTTAGTGGATTTACCTGTAGGTAAAACGTAGAGATTTTGAAATGGAATCAATATCTTGCAAAGCATTGCCCAATCTGTCCAAAGCTATCCTGAAATCACCAAGTGCGCTCATTGGGAAATTTTCCTACGATCTTAAAAGTGAGAGAACAGTTCTGGGTCCAAGTTTGCTTTTAAGCTATAACTAGATTAAAACTATGATTAGGTCACTAATAATACTCATCTCATATTTGAGGTTTTTACCCTCAAAATTCAATGTCCCTGTGACAGTACAGAAAAAATGTCTGAAACTTTCATCATTAAGATATTTCTGCGTCTGTAACACTGTGTGTACAACTAAATTCAGTCTATTTGATTTTGCAACATTTTAAGAAAGGTTGCTTCATTTTATTCAGTATCCTCCATTTCTACTTACAGAGGTTTTTAATCGGTTTATGATTTCATCTCCTAATCTGCCTAGGCTGTGTTCACTGTTCAGAGGGCCTTAAGTAATTCCCTTCTTTTCCTCTGTTCATGGCAGGGACTAAGTGTGTTCTTCATACAACAGTTTTTAGGCTATTCAAAGTAGTGTTGCCAAAAAAAGCCATGAGAGACTAATCAACTTTCCTGTGCATGTTCTTAATCACCCATATAATCCGTTCTCTATTGACCAGAGATGAGATACTTGAGAAACCAGCCTGTATCCCAAGATCTGGACTTCAACTTTTCTTAGAGAAACAGCATTTTTCACTGCAGATCTTAAAAGAGTAGAGAAGTACTTAACAACAAATCTACTTGCCTTTATTTCTACTTTGAGAGGAAAAATAAAGGAAGTACAAATATAATACGTGTTGACTCCTTGTGGATGTGTAGCCTGTTTTAAAACCATTCCCTTTTCAGCAAGCTGTTTTTGGGAAGCCGGAGTGTGCTACAGAGGTTTAAGAGCAACATAGAAGGTACAAGGACAACTTACTGTACTATAAGTGTTGCAGTCCAGCAATTATTTTAAAAATCCAGGTTTAGAGGGGAAGGGCAAATTAATTTGAAAAGAGAAAATGAAGAAGAAAGGGGGAAGGGAAACAAGAGAAAAGAAAAATAAATTAGAAGCTGAAGAGGGTAAAAGGGAAATATGAAGAATAAGAAGGAATGAGAAGGTGTGCTACTCATTAACTCTGTAATACCCTGCTAAATGCTGAGTAGAATAAACCTGGTTTTACTAGAGGTAAGGAAAAAAGGAAAGTAAAAATACTAGGTGAAAATTGCTTTAAATGTACAACTGCTTATGTTGGAAACAGCTCCAAGAAGGTGTTAGCTTTATCTGTTCACATTATGTCCTGGCACAGCGGTCAGACTTGAAAAGACTTGGAAGAACTTTCCTTTCTTTTTCCAACCAACTCTAGAGGCCTTGATCTTAGGAATATTACCTTACGCAGCAGAGAAAGGAAAATTGCTCTCTCCCTTTTTTATGATTATTTGTGTGCACAGCAGAGAATTGTGTGTTGGAATTTATTGCTGATACAGAAAGAAGCACAAATGACCTGTGGTAGTGGGCTGTCCTTTCAGACCTCCAAAGGCACTTGGCATTGAGCTGAAAATACACAAAAGCCTCTATAAGGTGACTCCTGCTGTTTTGCACAGCAATGCAAAGACAGATAATGCAAAAATAAAGAAGGAATATTTATTTGGTGTAAATTGACTTTGGTGAAGCTGTATCAGTTTACACTGATGAGAGACCTGTTCCAAGAAGTCGACAGAGCTGACCTTACCTTCTCCTCTAGACAAACATTGCACTGACTTTGCTGAGAATCTGTTTCCAGCTGTCTGCATTTTATTTCAAGTTCGTAGTACTTGGAAGGTAGTGGGTTTAGGTTATTTTTTCCCTGTTTGTTCATAATTGTGAGACCCAGCTCTTGGGTTTAAGTGATTACATTAGTTTGGAAAAAGACAACCAAAACCCATCAGTTTTATTTATTGACTGAAGCTTCCTAGTACAGGTAAATGTTCTGTTACCATAATAAGCAAGTCATTATTAGTTAAACCGCACAAGACACAAGAGTAAAAAAATTCCACATGCTTAAATGTATATTCACTTAGTAAAGAAAGAAAATTAAGAGACGAAATATTAGAGATTATTTTAAGCCAACACCACTTTTTGGGACATAGCTATATTTTACAAGAGATTTATCAAATCATTACCAAAATTGCATGGTAGGAGTGTAAGTTACTCCACAGCATTACAGCATCATTCATTTAATCAGATTTATAGGAACAATGTGGAAGACACAAAAATAAAGCTGTTTCAAGAGTTGTTTTTTTTTTTTAATCTGAGAAGATGAACTGCAACACAGCCATGCCCACTCCTTGCTGGTGGCTGGCATTGTGTGTGTATTCACAAGCGTGTTGCAGATGCTAGATGCACAATTCCTGTGTGTGACTGTCATTCGCCAGACTGGCTTTTCAAAAAAAAAAAAAAAGAAAAAAAAAGAAAAAAGAAAAAAAAAAAAGAAAAAAGAGAAAAAGAAAGAAAAAAAAGAGAAAATATAGGTAGCTGACACATATATGGGGGGAAACTGCAGCACACCTCCCTCTTTCACGCTCTAGCTTAGAAGCAAAGGCTGTATCATGTTTACCCAAGCTATTCAGTTTTTAACTCCAAAAAGCCCTACATGTCTCATTTTGAGAATGGCGTAACAGCTATTTTGTTTGGATTTTAGTGAGTAGCTTGCTAGAATGAATTGAAGAAGGTGAAATAGGAGGGAAATACAAATAAAAAAGGAAAATAATCCAATTCTCAACTACCGGGACTGAAAAACAAAAAAGCACTAAAGCAACTTTTACCAAATTAATTTCAGAGTTTAAAAGTGAATTAAATGAAAGCTGAATCAGAGAGGGGGCTAGAATTCATGTTTTTTTGAATAGCTAAACTAAGAATCCATTTGCTGATTTCAATCAGCCAGGAATCTTATTGTGCATGATATTTTTTTTTTTCCTGACTATTTTCACATTCAGACATTTTCCAGTACTCATTTCTGTGGCCTGTATCTCTTACAAGATAGAGTTCTCTCCATAGCCAGCAGTTGTTTCCCAGTTTCTGGGAACTGTTTCCCTGACATTGTGTCTCTTGCTCTGGCTTGCTATTTGGAAGTAAACTTATTTGTATCTCAATTTAACTGTGCATAAAGTAGTTGTAAATGTGTTTATTTCTCATGGGGCTTGAAGAAGTTATTCTTTATATTTTCTCTCTCACTCACTTTTATTGTTCTTTCACTCTTACTTTATGTTTCCCTATCTGTCTTATAACCAGCCATTAGAGTGAAATCCATCCTCAATTGAGTCAACAATAAACATCCTTGACTTTGTTATTTTATATATATAATTATAATGTCTTTGGAAAAGAAGCTGGGTTTTCAGCAAGGCACTGATCTATGTCACTCGCTTCACCTGCTAGTGAGAAGGCCCTTAGCCAGCCAGCTTCCCTGCTGGAGGAGGGCTCATCTTCTCAAAATAAAGATGTCCAAGCAATGTGGAAAGAATTTCTCTCAAGAGGTACTTATTTTTCTCCATTGTCTATGGAGAAATTCTAGGCGGCCATCTTAGATGAGGTGCCTGTTTTTCAGAGTGATAAACTGAGTTGGAAAGAATAAGAAGAATTCATCTCGCTTAGGTTCAGACTCCTAAGTTCGACATTTCAGTGCAAAATGATCATTCTAAACTCCTTTTGTAAGTAAAGGAGAGATATAAGCACTTTCGCTTGCTCCTCAGGGCTGCTCATTTCATCCTAAAATGGCTTGTTAAAATAGGTCAGATGACTTCAGACTTCCAAAACCGAGAGAGATGAATCTGACCTATTTGCTCAAAAGTACTCAGCGCAAAAAGACTTTGATTTTAGTCATACCATCAATATAATGAAAATTATAAATAATCACTCTAATATTTGGTGGGAGTTTTTAAAGAAGCAGAAGAAATAATAACCTTGAATTATTCTCATTACCTGACTCATATGACATCCTTTGATTTTCCACTGCTCCTTCATTTGCTTCCATCTTTAGAGATTGCTTGTTTAGAGATTCTTAGTTCCTTTGTCATCTGCCATATTTTCATCCAACAAAACGAGCCTTGAAATGACAGAATGATGGAAATGGAATGCTTAGCTGCATACCTGTCCTTTTCTGTCTGTTTCCCAGTGCGTAAGCAGACAGCCTGTGGTAATCTTGCACAAATATCTGTGTAGGCAGGAAGATGAGTGCCTAGAAAAAGAAAAAAAAAAAACAAAACCAAAAAACAAACCAAAAAAAAAAGGAGGTGCATTATTTGTATTGGTAGAACAAAACATGGGACCTGTGCTAGTGTCTGGTTTTCTATCTTTCAGTAGGGTTGGATAAAATGTTGAACTTAGAAAATGCTTTCTTTTTGTGTCCCAAGAGAAGGAAATTTTGTGTTCTTTTCAGATCCCTTTGGCAACTGTAAGGGCACTTTGGTCTCAAACTCTTGTCTAACCAGGATGTTTCCATCTCCCTAGATTTTATCACATTACACTTACAGAGCTGAAGACAGTATCTGTACTACTTCAGCCCAGTTCTGTGGTGAGTTATGGAAATTAGGACCAAACCCTTGACCTTAACCTTGGGTTTATTAATTTGGATGCAGGAATGATGAACTGTTTACCATAGCATATTGTTCCTTCAGAAGACTCTTTTATTTCCCACCCCGTGGAGTTAATTTAACAAATTTCATTTCATTCATTCATTCATTCGTTCATTCATGCTACTTTTTGCAGGCATGACTTTCATTAAGAATATTTGTCTAGCATCCATCAAAGAACTCAAACCTGGACTGAAACTTTATTTTCTTAAGGCAAGTGCTTCCTTCTCTGATCTTCTGCAACCTAGCTGCAGCCTACCCTATTTACTGTTTTCATCTAGAGAGTTGTTTCTTTTGCCAAGCCCTGGAATAGTCAAGAGATGTGTTCAGTGCAGCAAAGTGAGTGCCTTCTTGATTACTATTAGTCTTGATAACTACTACTAAAAGTACTTTTGGCTTATCATCCAGCACAGCAGTTTGTCATATTTGTTGAGAAAACAGGAGACTAGATTTAGTCCAGATGGATGCTTTATACAAAAAGACACCAAAGAAATCTTTTGGGTTTAGTATGATAGGATTTATTGCCATCCAACATTGTACAGATACACAATATTGAACACTTACTACAGTTCCTTAAAGGAGATGCAGGCTTATATGTACAGTGTGGCTTTATATTCAAGTTGCTGTCTTGGAGATAAAACAAAAGTCTTTGTGCACAGCAATGTAAAATTCCACAAAGAAATCCAGCATGCCAATTCAGCCATGGCATATCCAGTGCGGAGTGTGGATGGACAGAAGAATAGGAAGGACTGGACAATCAGCTGCTTTTGCCTTTTTAAAACATCTCCAGAGCAGGTGAAGACAATGCATGCTGTATACTTGAGAACTGTAAGCATCAGATCACAGATAACTTACTGCCTATTCTCAATACTCATTTCCCTTCCAGTGTTATTTCTCTTGGTTGGAATACCCAGGCGTTACTTCAGCATTACTTCTTCTGCTTCTGAAAGACAGAAACTGTCATTCCCGATGAGATGGAGTTATGACTGTTTGTAACTGTGCAATCCCTTTCATGAAGTCATTGTTAGGGCTCTGTAATGTTCACTTATTTTAGTGGCTGTTCAGATTTCTGAAGAGGAGGTTATGAACTTATCAAGGTTGTCTGTCTAGAGTCAGTATAATGTTGTCAAAATCTGACACAGGAAAATAGTTTGTGTGAAATTTTAATTTCTCAGTTTGTCTGGTTCTGACTTTTTGGTTATAGGGATTTGTATTGTTCCTTTTATGCCTTTAAGAAAGAGATAAAAATAAGCAATCTGCTCATTAGGAAGAAAAAAACCAAAACATTAAGAATCTACTTTCTTTGTTCTTCAGCTATACTATGTCTATTTTCTGCTGAATTATTTTTCTTTCAACAATGTAATGAATGTATCTTTCTCAGCTCTGTCTTTCAGGAAAAAATAAACCTTTCCCGTCTCCAAATGAAGAATGTCAAGGAGTGAACTTACTGTTTCCCCACATTAATGGCCTTGGCATTAGGATGTATGGAATTTCTTCCCTTTTATTCTTTTATTATTCTGACTGAATGTGTGTCCTGTGGATCAGAGAATCAGCTGTGGTGTCTTTGTAGTCTACTTAGCAAATCCCTTTTATGTTTAATAATCTATATATTTTATCATCTATGGATCATCATTGAGAAAGGCAGTACCTAAGCATGAAGATTTTCCAGTTAATTTCTGTTAATTTAACAGTCTACAGCAAAAGTATGATTTGATACATGGGATGTGGATCAAAAGAAATTTTGTTGGATCTATTGGAGTAATACTCCCCTTATATGAGTGTAATTTAAGCAAAAATGGGAGTGTCTTAAAAAAAAAAAAAACAACTAAACAACAAAAACCTGTTTTTTTTTTTCTTAAAGTTATTCTTTATTTCATGCTCTGTTCATTCCTGAGGTAACCTGCTTTAATATCAATATAAAAAAACCCGCTTGTTGAAGGTAAGGCTCTCTGGAGTGAGAGCTTGCACAGACAGTCACCCTGAGGTCACTTGTTGAAATCCAGCACAGATCAATAGCAGTGATGCCTTTTTGGCAGACAAAAAAGCTCTTCGGTGGACTTCAGTCCAGACCAGAACAGGTAAGTTCCTCTGGAGAAGAGTTGAGTAGTCTGAACTTGCCCTTCACTGAAGTAAATTGCTGAAGCAGAGGGTGAGAAAGAAACATTTTGTGGATGAACCAAATCAATCATGATCTGAATTGCCAGAGCAGCACGTTTTCCCATCACTGACTTTAATTAAAATAGTACCTTGCATTTGGTTAGTAATTCTTTGTATACCCCTGCCTTGTACTAGGAAGCTTATTGTGCCCATTTTCCTATGGACATTGTACTTATAAATGCTGTTTATTTAAACAAGAGGTGAACAAAATAACAATGTACCAGAAGGGAGAGAAACAACTAAAGTTGAAGTTGAGCAAATTTTAAATTTTTCATAATTTCCCGTATTTTTTCCCACCAGTTGCTCAAATTCTCCTCCTTTTAATCTGATCTTCAAGGCTACATTGAAAGATAAAGTAAGAATGTAAAAGCCAAGAACACATAAACCACATATAAACATATTTCTGCTTGAGATTTGGTGAGCTGAAAACAAACAAACAAACAAACCAAATAAAACCACTCCCAGAGCCCCCAAAAATTATTCATTTGAAAGAAAAAATATCCAAAGGAAAAAATATCCAAAGAAACAAAAAAAAAAAAAAAAAGGAAAAAAAAAAATCCAAAACTAATAATGATGAGAAAGTATTGTAAGGAACTATGAAAATACTCTTTAAGTGTGTGGGAAAAAAATCCAAACAATACAAGTGCTTAAAAGTGAACCTCTCTGAATATGAAATATTTGCATACAGTTCTTTGCCTCATCTCAAAATCTCATGTTTCTCTTTCATTCCTCGCATAAAAGTTGTTTTCTTTTTCCCCAGAATCACCCTCCCCCATATCAAAAAATTACATTAATAAACCACAACAAGACTATATAGAAACATGATCTTACCTATGTCTTTAAGAGCACCACACACACAAACTCTCACACAGCCATGAGTCATAATTTGCAGTGTGGAAAAAAAAAAAAACAAAAACCCGACAACAAAACTTTACACTTTATAGATAGGCTTTTTTAAAAAAAAAAAAACAAAACCACAGACAAATTAACAAAAATAATGCTAGGAAGATGAACACTCCATATACATTACCTATGGTAGTTCTTCTCAGGAATATAAATATTTCTCCATATTTACTTTGGGAAGAAAAAAATCTCTGGTGTCATGACTACATCAGTTCTAATAAATTAAATACTTATGGAGAATATTTCTTAATTCCAGAAGTCAATTGGTTGTAAAGCCAAATTCTAGCAGTGGTTCCCAACATCCTTTTGAACCTTCTAACTTGAGATATCAAATTTTTCAGTTGTGTTTTGTGTTTAGCACATGCCAGGGACCAGTTTACACACATACACCTTCTTTTGAATGTGGAAAGCATTTAATAATATGGATGTAGCCTTTCTTGTGCCAGTTGGCCTCAGCATCAGAAAACAGTGCTGGACACATTTAAGCTGACAAGTTCTCTATTTATTTTCAGCTCCATCTGCTTGCAGATCTGTAAACATTTATTTTTTCCTATTTCTAGTAAATCAAAGAATCATGGAGTACTCTAGACTATAGAGATTGCTGGAGATCATCTTTCTCCTCACTCAGAGAAGGGTTAGGTTAAGCTATTCAAGACCCTATTTGCACGAACTTTGAATGTCATTAAAGGAGAGAGCTCCTACAAGACCCTGGCAAATATTTTCCAGTGTTTGAGCACCACAGTTTCATGAGAGATGGTCTGGACAGCAGAGATGAAATCAAGGAAGGCATTCATTATCTCAGGCTCTGTTCCAAAGGTCCCTGTTCCACTCAGTAGCAGCTCCACTTTTTTCCTAGAATTCCTGTTGTTATTGATCTATTTGAGAAAGAAAAATACACTCCGCATTTGCCCTGGTATTCACAGGAGACAATGGGGCATTTCCAGGGGATTATTTAGAATTCAGGTAGGCACCAGCAAGCTGATGGCCAATCCTGGCACTGCGCTGTTCTTCAAATACTCGTTCTACCTTAGCTGTCAGCTTAACTTTCTTTGTTGACAGCTGTAGGTGTGAAGATTCTGGAGACTTCTGGTGTTAGCAAAACAGTGGGACTGTAGTTGTTTTCATATCTTTGGTAATCTTTTGCCCTGAGCCACTACTTTGCTTATGCTTTGAGTCAGTCTTACACTTCTTTCTTTAACAAATACATTTGCTTTTCTTAAAGCTCTTTGAAAGTAAGTTATTTGCTGATGTTTCTGAGTGTATGTGTACAGAAAACCACTGAATAATGTAATGAGATAAAAGAAAGCAAATAGGGCATTTGTAGGTCTTTGCCAATACAGGGAAAGGAAAATAGAGCGTAGAGAGCATAATCTGCTAAACATGACAGGGAGAAAAAGCAGGCAATTAGAGTGAAGAGTTATATATTCTGTAATGTGTGTGCATCCATATGGAGACAAAATATGTATGTAAGTATGTGCACATACAGCAATAAACATATATACAAATGCAAACATATATACAAACACACACGATGAATTTCTAATTAAGATGAGAACAACATCCAAGCCTAGACTCAAAAGTTATCAGAGGCCTTGCAGAGAATCCCCCTGGAGTTTCTGAGAGCTGGGTTTAGTAGCCAGTAATTTTCAATTTCTTAGATAATGTGTAGGACCATGGTGCTGATTAGCCCTTAAATCACACTCTCCCTGGAAAAGCAAAGTCTTTAATTTCTTTAATGGCTAAAAAAAGTCTCTGCTTTTCTCTTTTTCACCTTCAGAAGCTCTTGGTTAATTGTGATCTGGACTTGGTATTTATTTTTGGGTGCTGAGGATAAGCAAGGGTAGTCCTGCAGAAGAAAAATGCAAGGGGGTCTCATATTTGGGGAATTGGTTTCTCTAGCGGAGAAATGATACATCATTTTAATTCCTGCATTTTTAAAGTGACGCCTGGGGTTTTTAATCTCGAGTCTCCCTTTGACATTAATGGGAGTCATGTTGCTGAAATGAGCACGTGATGCTTTGATAATTGAAAGGGACCGTGTGTGATAGAATCATAGGCACTGGAGAGGTAAAATACCTGTTCCACTAGGAGATCTCCTCCTAACTCCAGAAATTAAGAGATTTACAGCTTGTTTATTAATGTAGTTTAGTCCATCTAGAAATGAGTCAGAACGGCTGCTTTCACTGGAAGATTTCTGCACAGGATAAATAGGCTTTATCAAGTGGAAATGTTCTCTTTCTTAATCTCATTCTATCACTTGTTATTCTTTTTGTGATCTGTGAGTAATTGCTCTCACACCACATATTTTACAACATTTTGGATGCTTTCAGAGGGTTATCCAGCTTTCCCCCAGGTCCTATTTAGTTGATTTGGTTATTTTAATCTACTGACTTCATAAGTCAAGCCTGAAAGTCCCTACAGGGATTTTTCCCATTTCTTTTTCCCTGAATACTCTAGACTCTTGGGGTATTGTACAGAGACTAAAAGAAAAACTTTTAGCCCTGGTGCTGAGGAATCCATTAAAAATACCAGGTGGAGTAAGACAGTGCAAAGGTGTCTAAGAGATGACCTGAAGCCCATATTGAGGTATAAAGGTATTTATTTCCTGGGTTTATGAAGTCCATGAAATCCATGGAAATAGTGTGCACACCCTTCTAAAAAAAACCTCCTTTTTATTTCCAACAAGTAGTTCGGAAAGTAACATTAAATGTTTTTTGGAGAAGATAAGGTCCTTGACCCTGTCAGAGTCCATTACTGTGTACAGTGCAAGAAAGAAGGAATTGAGAATCAAGATCCTGTGGTTTAAATATTGCCAATATTGTCTTTTGGTTTATCAGTTTTCCCAGTTCTCAACTCTATCTAATGTAAGGGCATGACAATTGGTCATCAGTAAAAACATCATTATATATATTTACTCTCCCTATTCCTCTTCTGAAAAAATCTTGTACATATTTAAATGGAAAGAAGGAAGAAAAATGAAGATAATATACTCTTTTACCATTCATACAATGCAAAACAAAAGGAATTTATTGCAGCAACGTTTCTGCTGTTCACGGTGTAGAAAACACAACAGAGACTTCAGAAAGAAAAGAAAAGAAAAACAAAACAAAATTTGAGCATGCATTTTTTAAAGCATAGCAAAAATATCTAAGGAAATTAATTGGGTAAAATAGTCATTAAAGCACAGTTGAGGTCGCCACCACAAATCATTTAAACATGAAAAGCAAAACTTTCAGTCTTTTAATGTTCATTTTCTCGTGCACCCTGTGAAGTGCACTTTCTGGTTGCTGCTTTGTCATATTTGCATCAAAAGGCCATGGAAGTAGCTAAAACATCATGGCAGTGGGAGCTGAAATGGAGACATTTTAAATGAAAAAAGTGTAAGAATTTTCATATTCTTCTTCTGGTTAATTATCAAGCAGACCAACAGTCTGTGAGCCTGATGGGAACAATATATTCTTGCTTTAGGATTAGGAGCATTCAGGTGTTAAGAGCACGGGCTATTGTGAGAGAAAAAGCAGGAATGGGTATAATTAACTTGTCTAAAACTAATCTCAGAATACAGATTCAGAATAACAGTATTTTGCTTAAGTACAAGCAGTCTACCAAGAGGCCACATTTCGATCCTGAATATTCCCCGTACTTCACCCTGGAAATATGCTTGTAGCACTTTCTCAACTTTTAGTAATTCCAAAAGCTGTGTGGGCCTACACACCTCTGTTAATTTCTGCATGTTAACCATGGAAGTCTTCTTTAACAGCAAAATGCAGCTACTGATAATGGAACCATCCAACTTTTAGAAAGAGCACTGAGTAAGAGGTACTTGCCAAAACAAAAGCAGGAGCTTTGGCTTCATCTCCCTCTTTGTTTCAAATTCAAAACTTCATCTTCTGTTTCCCTTGCAAGTTTCCTACCAACAAACTCCACAGTACAGGGACCGAAGAGGTAGGAGGGTGACAGAACACCTTTGGGCCCAAGAAGAGATTGATCTTTAGAAAAGAAAACAAGTCATGGATCCACAATGAGGGGAATGTGTTTTCAAACAGTTTGGCCATACAGTTAGCAGAGGGGAATATGTACTAGGAGCTGCTCATCAAGTATTTCCCTCTGGCTGTGTAAGTATAAGCAAGCAGAAAATATGTATTCATGTGTTTTAGACGAGAAGAGTGCTTCCAGTGCCTCTCTAGCATGCAATTCCTTTAGTTTTAGAAGAATTTAAGGCACAAGCACTCTTTCCAGCATCACAGCTTAACCATTACTCCCCATCCCCAAGCTCCATCTTGCTCCTCTTTCATGCTGTATTTCCCATTTCCTCTGTGAACAATAAGACAGAGGACTTCACAGGAAGTATTGTTGATGGTGCAAGATGAGAACTTCAGCAGTTTTTTTCAACAGCAAGCCTTCACTACAAAAACTCTACTCTCTTGCACTGTTTGAATTAGAAAAATCACTCAGTTTACTTCTAGTTCCTGCACGGGTAGAAGTGCTTAAATTTTCATGCATAACAATAAGTGCTTCCTATTATCTATTTCTAATATTCTAATCATCATGCAAGTGCTTGGGCGCCCCACAGGTTACTCACATCACTTCCTTCCACTGCATTAATCAACTGTCAGAAGCACACAGTCCTTATTTCCTCGGACTAAAGTGTTTGGGACTGTCTCTGCACAGTCAGACAAACATATAAAATGTTTATTATGATTGGTCTGTCCCTAGCGAAAACACTGGAACAGCTTACAGAAGTTTTAGCCTATAGAATTGGGTACAGTAAGATGGGAAAACAGAGGCAGAGCTGTGGTTAGATCTCAGCCATAATGGTTCCCAATTCTCCCTGACAGGAACACTAGTGAGAAGAGATATGGTTGTGGTACCACGATGACAGAACATGCAGTCCATAGACTACCTAATACTTTTCTTTTATAGCTGTGTCAATGCAATTTTCTTTTGGTGATGTTTTGAAGCTTGCACGTTAAATATGAGGCTCTGAACACCTCTAGTACTGAAGCTTTAGCTCAGTAAAAATAATAGCATGAAAACATCAAGTCCATTCTCTTGAGTTTTCATGGTCTATTTCTTTGCTTGCAGCAAACTTGGATAAAAGTATTTACCTCTTAAATGTTTACCTAATACAGTATGAAGAGTTGACCTTAAATGGTCTTTACAGCTCATACACCATAAAAATAAAATTTTGACTGAACAATTTTTATTCCTACAAAACCAATGACTGTAGAAAACTATGTTTTTTCCGACTCTTATCCTAAGAATACAAGTAATATCATCTTGTACAATTACTATCACTTGCAGACATCAACTGTCACTTTTTGACTTAACTTTAAAGCCACAGGCATCAGTTCTGATAGGAAGGAGGAAAGGCTGAAGTTACAAGACAATGTCTTCTTGTATTCACTTCTGGAGTCAGTGAGAAAGACCTGGGTTCTTGTGTTTCTTTACCTTGTGGCTTCTGTGAGTGCAGTTTTTCACCCATTCCTTGACCTAACAAGATTTTAACTTAATTCCAGAGCCAATCTCCTATAAACACCATTTCAAATCTAACCTTTTTTTTTTTTTTTCCCTCCTCTTCTCCCAAGTTAAGCTCTGTATTAAAATACTGCCAGTCTTTCAATTCACAGAACCACGCTGGGTCACAGACTGCAGTCCATGGGCAATCCATATCAGGGAAAGAACAGCCTAAGGGACTGCAACCATAGGCCATTCCTCCATTTTTTCAAGAAATGCATGTTTTCTAACATATATGACTTTACAACTTTCCTCTTTCTCTTCTTTTGACTTTTGAGGAAAAGTCAGGTGTTTCTATTAATCAACAAACCCATATATACATACTTTTTATATATATTAAATTTTACACACACACACATATATCTATTTGTTAAGCAAAAAAATTATGTTATAGTCATACACTGTGATGGTTGCTTTGCTTAGGATTTGTGATGAGAATCCATTACCAAGAGAAAAAATGTAATGCACTTGAAAAGCATTTTTTCTCTCTTTCACGGCTGATCCTTTGACCTCCTCTTTTCATGTTTCTGTGGGGGTTTTCTTTGTTTTGTTTTGTTCTTTTTGTTTAGTGTGGTTTGGTTTGGGTGTTTCTGTTTTTGTTTTTACTTCCCCTTTCAACCTGAAGCATAAGTGATGAATACTGATGTGACAGAGTTTGGTCCTATTCAAAAACAGAGAACATGGACACACAAGCCTGTGCCAATCGTTTATAATTTGTAGGTCAGGAAATATAAGATATTAATTTTTTTTTTTGAGGAAAGAGTAATGTTTTGTGACCACTGGGTTCAGGTTGAATAACTCCTGCAATGCTCTCAGTTTTAATATAAGCTGCTGTAAGACTTGTTGCAAACAGCTTTTCATGATATTGAAATCTCTTCACTTTTTTTTTTTTAATTACCAAATACAGCTAAATTTAAAAGAATTTGAGACCTTCCCCAGATTTATAGCTCAGCTGGACTGATACCAATTCAGTTTAGTTTCTTCTGAGATAGTTGATTTTGTCTGTCTGTCTACCCGCACCGAAAAATGTAATGGCATAACTGAGGAATATCTTCATTTTTAGAGACGACTGTCTCAAAATCAGAATAATGAAGAATAAGAACAGCTTTGCTTATGAATATGTACTAAATTTTGGGGATCAGATTAAACCTTATTCAGACTGAATTTCCATGTCCTTGTGAAGCAGATCTATGGTTTGCCTAAGGTATTTACAGGGCATTGAAGCTGCAGAGGCTAAACTGACAGGAGATGGCTGAAGCACATTGCTCTATTGTGTGCTTTTTTCAAACTGGGAGATTGCTTGCCTGTAAAAAAGCTGGTGATTACAAAGGAAACAACATGACAAATGCTTCAGGACATTAAAAATCAGGTAAAAAAAGATATCACACTGAGCTCCTCTCTTCCAGATTGTAATAAAATTGGGTAAACTATTCACCGTGACTAATTTATTCAAAAGTTGCCCCTTCATGGGCTCATGAATTTATATTCAAACAGATTTGGATTTCTACAGATTTCTTACTCAATGTCACAATTACTGAAATAGTTGTACTTTTAATCCTTTTTTGGGGACTTTCTCTTTACACATTCTTTGATTCTTATATTGTGCATGTGGCTTTGAGAGGATATGAATTACAAGACACTATTGTCATGGAGTAGTGAGAATGGGTCTTTATAGGATTATTCTTTCCTAGCTGTCCTGCTGCATACAAATACTCTGCAGTAAACACAAATTTAGGTAATATTATGGGACTTTATTCTAAATTACATTTTAGTAATCTGTTCAGGAAGGCACACTTTGAGAACAGAATCACCAAGTTCTCACTTTCAGTTTGGATTTTGTCTATAAGAAGCTGCTTATCTTCCATAATTTACTGATTTATCTGAGTGAATCCAGGCCCATACCACTCTCTTACTTAAGAACTAGGTCTCATAGAATGCACTAAAGCATCCTGAGGTAATTAGCACATTATTTTAAAGTAGGATAAATGCCTAATATGGAAACCTTTGGAGCATTTCATGCTGTGAACACAAATGTGCCTTATTAACCTTACGACTCAAAGACAGGGTAGATTGATGGGAGACCCTCAGCAGCTTAGGCAGCTGGACCCAAAGCAATTCCAGTTTGAGGATGGGTGGCCTGATTCACGAAAGGTTCCACAGTAGAAAATAGAAACGGTTTTCCTAAAGCATTCAATACCTCAGGTTGCACATAGTAGTAAAATATGACCACTGGGCCAGGTGTTACTTGAACCTGATGTACTCTAAACACAGTGAAAACTTCTTTCAGTTTGCCCTACTATCCCATATGCAATTGAAAAAACCTCATGGATCCTACACTCTTCCAGCTGAGTGTTGAGGCCTAAGTCTCACAAGCATCTCCAATTTTTAACTTAACTCAGGTTTGACTCTGCATTCCCCACCCACTTCACGCATCAGTTATTTCCAGCTCCTTAGAACCCAAAAATAATCTACAAAAATACCTGGATCATCTTAGGGAAGATCTGACAAAGGACATTTCTGTAAAAGACCTCTCTATATTGTAGAGAGTACACAGAGATGTGTGTATCAGAAATTCCTTCTTCCCAAATGATTTCCTGAAAGTCTAAGTTATTAAATTAGTTCACTGCATACGTATAAACAAACAAAACATCAAAATAAGCAGGTCATAGCATAATATTTAAGAATTATTAGAAGAAACTTTAAATTCATCACACTCAGACTTACTGGATAAGTAGTTTATGTAAATACTCTGCAGTCCATAGAGAACTCATACATTATTATCAACAATTATTATGCAAATATTCTCTTTCTTAGTAATTTAATATCAACACTAATTGTCCACTTAGACTGTTTATTATTGGTTTTGCTTCTTGGATGACAAACATGTGGAGAAATCAAGTATTCTGTGAGACTATAATCAGAGTTCTATTAACACTGACTATATAATTGCTGGGATATCCCTTACAATCAAAACCTCCAGCTAAATGAAAAGCAAAGAATATAATTAAAAAAAGATCTTGAGAGTATGTAGATGAGTCAATCATGATTGACATCAAGTTTTCTTTGTCTTACATCATTTCCAGGAGTCGTTGCCTCAAGGGCACAGTTACTTCATAGCTAGGACAAGCTACATGCAAATAATTGAGGAATAATTGCAGATATCCACAGAGTATGGATGCGTTTTCACAACAATTATTTGCTTTATCTCATTCTTAGAAGAAACTTACCAACTTTGTTTTGCGAACAGATATAAGGATTTATCTACACAGTACAAAAAAAGTGTGTGGTGTGTACCTGAATGAAGACTTACAAAGAATGTTTCTATTTCCATCTCCCACAGCTGCTTCATTTTCAGCTCATTCTGGCAGTGAAAGAGGGACGTGAGCATATGATGAGTAGTTGGCAGGTCTGTAAAATGTTCTGCTCACTGCAAATATAAAAATCATCCTTTGACAGCATCCACACAGGAAGCACTATCCCTGCTCTAGATCACTGATGGTGGAGGGAAGAGGAGAAAAGAAGAGAATGGAGAAATAAAGAGAGTAGGACTTAATTATTCTTTCATAGAAGCTCAGGATAAAGACTGAGGAATACACTACTACTGTGTGTAACTGAAGGAAAACTCAATTGTTGCTATTGGTGCTATCTGTTTTGAGTAGATAAGTGAAGAACTGGTTTCCTAGGGGTGTTTTAGTTTAACTTCTCACTTTCATTGGTCCTAAAAAAATGTTTCTAAAAAGGAAGGAAGGTGTTCGTTGTCTAAAGAGTTGTTGAACTTCTCCTGTACGCAGAGATGTGTATTTTCTACTCTTAGTTTTTAAGACAAATGGTAGGAACTGACACAGAAAATTTTATGTTTACAAAGTGTTGATATTTTTTAAGTTCTAACTAAAGATATATATTATACTCTGTTTCTGAAGGAATTGCCAGTACGAAGGTGTTACTTATTAATAAGTTATTTAAAATCTCCTGTGTACTATTTTATGATAATTTTCTGTGGGTGTTTTTTAACACAAAGGTACTTTTCCCCCAAAGATGTAATTCACAATTTTATTTCTCAGTCCTCAGCCTTCTAATGTAGTTATATGATAGCCGTACCCATAAAGCACACAGGATAAGGAAAGTAAATTAAAAATAAAAAATAGAGAAGGAAATGAAGATCAAAAAAAAAAGGAAGACAATGAGAGTCAAATATCAATTTGGGGTGTAGTACTACAACCTGTGACGAAAGCATTTTCCATGACGAAATTCTCTCTCATAGGTTAATCCATCTCCTGCACATTATGATGCCAAGCTGGAGGAGAACATCTGGCATCTCTGGTAAAGTAAACCACCATCAACACACCAAGGTTCTGTGCATTAAAGTTCAGGGTACACTTACCTCCTGAAAATATATTCATACTTAGACCAGATCACTCATTATGCCATCTCTTAGGATTGAACCCCTATTTGCACTGCTGCAAGCCAGGGAGAATCAGTTCACCTGTCCTTTTTCTTTAGGGAGGGGATTGTTTATGAACTTAATTTGAACCCAGTATGTGCAAAGAGCAGCATTATTCCTGTAATGATATAGTCAGTGGGTAGTTCTCACACATACCATGCCTTATGCCACTGCAGTTGCTATGCCCTTCAAAATTTTACTTGCTCTCATTGTTTTATCAGAATCTATTATAAGATCTCAAGAAAAAGACAATTTAAGACTAACTTTGTGCATGTCTCATTCCAGTTCACAGGAAATCCCAAACTAATTCACAACCTATTGAGTTTTCTGTTAGAAAACACGTGGTGGGAACTAGTGCTTAGCAAATGCAGCAGGCAGAATTCTAGCCAAAATAAAAAGCCTGGTTAAGACTGTCATATTCAAGCTCAGGGTGGGATCCCTGAAAGAAAAATAATTAGATTTCAAAGGAATGAGACAATTAGGCCAACTTCTGTTTTCTATAACTTGCAACTGTACATGCAAGCTGGAGAGGGAAAAGGAATATAGGAATCATGATGGAAGCAAAACAAAGGGACTGAAAAGTTAAGTACATGGAAATGGTGTTCTTGATCTTGAAATGCATCCAATTGTGTAATTTGAAAAATTGGTTCAATTAAAGCAGCAGCTTCTTATGTTGAAAGCTGTGAGTATGTGAATAGGGCAAGAGCTGGATGTAGTAGAAATCAAAGGAGAATCATAAGAGTTGTAATGAGAGTTTGAGAGCTCGTATGTATCTCCTAAATGGAAATACAAAAATCATTTGCATTTGTCACTGAAGAAGATAAAAAGATAAAAAAGTCACAGTGGATCACTAGTTAGATAATCTTTGAGTCAGAATGAGGTGACCTCTTAGATCCTTAGCACAATGTACTTGAGAGAAGTAAATCCACTTCCCCACAGTACTCTAAGAGTTAATGCTGCTGTTGTGTATATGTACATTTAAAACAAAATAATCCCTTTGCACCAAACAGTTTCATATTTGTTTTCACTTTTAATCATAAGTTTGAACTTATAATTTTTAATTAGGTAAACTGACTTTTTAAATTTCTTTTTTTTTTCCAGAATTCAACAATGTTTGACTACATTCTATCTGAAATAATGATCTCATACTGTGATAATAATCACGATAGAAAAAAAACCTACATTTGAGAAGTTCCTGTTATCTGGCAACAAGTTCCATCCAGTGGATGTAAACTTAATTGCAATATATTTCCTTAATGATCTAGCCTAATTGAGACTCAAAGACATGGTATCTTTTGAATGTTGCCTTCCTTTAACGAAGTGTTTGTAGTCTGCTTTATTTGAAGCACCTTTAAATGAATAGCTTTATGTATAAATAATGATTTTTCTGAATATTTAATCAAGACTTACAGAGACTGATTGGCAGGAAATCACAAAAATTAGCAAAAGGAATGACATGTTGGGTCATCAGGCATTTTTTTCCCCTTCATTTCCAGTCACAGAAGAGTGTAGATGGTTTCCCTGCAACATGATTTTCAGAGCTGTGTCCATTGTTTAGGATTTGAGCATTTCATTTTGAAAGAATGGGTGGAAAAGGAGAGCATGCTGGAACCAAGTTTCCCTCTCACCACCACCAGTAAATTAAAAATCTCATCACCACTGAAATCAATGCAATTGTTCCTTGTTTCTATTAACGTGCAAATTAGAGTGCAAATTCCAGGCAAAATCACTGGTGGTCTGAATCATCCTTTTGTGGTATCTATTTTCTTTGATGATAAAGGGAGACTCCAGTAACTACTTCCCTAATGTAGATTTACTGTTCTTATGTTAATTCACATTACCTAATCTGATCATTCATACACATGCACTCTTTAGTACTTCACTCACTCACACACTTGTAATTAATACGTTTCATCCAAACTGTATCAACACCACAAGAGCAAGAGTTGCACCCAGCAAGCTGTAAGTACTTCAGGAAGGAACAAAAGGTGATGACAGTGACATGGTGACAGCAGCTGCTTCTGCTGATGCTCAAAATATTCTGCGATTGCAAGGACCCTTAGAAGGGAGGAAATGACAGGAGTGGACACAAAATGGGGCACTGTCACTACCCAGTGATCCCACATTATACAGAGTACTATGATTCCAAATATTTTTGTCTTTTCATTATCAATTTCTGGTTTAGAAGTGTGTTTTCTCTATTTTCTGTTTCTTTCTATCTCCATTGTCTTTTTTCCTTTTTTTTTTTTCATTTTATTTTCTTTTTTTTAACCAAGAAGGATGTTAAAAAGGTACTTGACCCTAAAACATAATTGCACTGATATTTCAAGCCATTATACTACTTCTGCTACATCCACACTAGCTGCCAGCCATGAATAAAACACTGACACATTGAGGCAACTTTAAAACCAAGTATATATCACCCAAACTCAAACCGTCATGCAACTTTTACTGTAGTTTATTTTTTCCCCTGTTATTGCTCATTATCAAATCATGTGTTGAAGGAAGAAGAATCTTTCTTTTCCTTTATCAGGCTGTACCTCTCCCTGATTCATGAGTTTTGCCAGAGACTGACTTTAGTAACATGACTATGCTTTTTTATTTGTGGGGTTGCAAGTGGCCTGAACCAATCCAGACCAATCCCTTAAAACATCAGGAAGAATGGATCTTGTATAAATATGTTACAAATTAAAAAGCAAAGGAGAGACAGAACACAAGAAGGAAGACAAAAGTGTCTTTTCACAGGGAGAATGCAAAGGCTGATAGCTGCAGATCCGTATACTGAAAGACATGGGGTGGGCCAAATACCTAAACGAGCATGCAGTGTCAGATATCCCTGATATCCAAGTTGTCCGCAAAGGAAATGGCAAATATGACATAATATTTCTGGGGTTTCTTTGGTCTTCTGGAGTTGCAGCTGAACTTTAACAGCTATGGTGAGTGTCTAAAATGCCAGTGAGTGCCTGTGCATGTGGAAGTTTATTGCTTCTTTTTTAGACTTTTAAGTAAACTCCTGTGTATTTGTGAAGCTTATTAAACCCTGTCTTATGTCTCAAGTACTGCAAAATAAAAGCACTCACTGGATAACAATTTCAAGCTTTAACATTTAGTGTCCACCTGATCCCATGAATCTTTTATTCAAAACTACACCATGATCATGATTAAAGTACATAGGGGGACCTGCATCCATTTTCACTTTCTTTGGCGATCACAGAACCACAGAATAGGTCATGTTAGAAAGGACCACAGTGGCTCATCTCATCCCAGCTCCCTGCTTCAATCCTGGAACAGGATTGAGTCCAGACGGTTCTGGAATATCTCCAGTGAGGGAGACTCCAGGACACTTCTGGATGCTCTGTTCCAGCACCATCACTTTACATTAAAGAAATTCTTCCTCGTGTTCAGGTAGAACTTCCTGTGTACCAGTTTCTTCCCATTGCCTCTTCTCCTATATATTAGCATCACTGAGCAGAGCCTGGTCCATCCTTTTCAACCCCATCCCCCCCCTTTAGAAATTTATAAACATTGAAGAGGTCCCCTGCCAGTGGTCTTTTCTCAAGTCTGAACAGACCCAGCTCCCTCAGACTTTCTTCATAGGAGACATGATCCTCAAAAGAGTCCCTTGATCAATTTTGTAGCTCACCACTGGACCCACCCCAGGAGTTTCCGAGGAGCTGGACACAGCTCCTGGACACAGCACTCCAGACGTGCCTCACTGGGCTGAGCAGAGGGGCAGGATCACAACCCTGAGCTGCTGGCAATGCTCTTCCCAGTGTACCCCAGGATGCCATCAGCCTTCTTGGCCACAAGGACAGACTGTTGGCTGTGGACAGCCTGTTGGCCACCAGGACCCCCAGACCTTCTCCTCAGAGCTGCTCCAGCAGGTCATCCCCAGCCCGTGCAGGTGCCTGGGGTTGTTCCTCCCCAGGGCTGGACCTTGCATTTGCTCTGTTGAATTTCAGCAGGTTCCAGTATGTTAATACTCAAAAATGTCAAATGAGATAGATAAAAAGGGGAAGCATTGTTAGACCGTGTTTTACACAGACTTTATATTATTCCCAAAAAAGGAAAGAAAATCACAAGTGAACCAAAGAAGAAAAAAAAAATATAACCAGAATGCTTTTCTTATGAGCATATGGGAGTTACTAAGACTCTGAATTCAATCTTCACATTTTCTTCCCTCTGCAAACTCCAAGCAGATGAAGGATGAATCTCCCAAATGATGTATTTTAATTTGAGAATAGATAAAAGACTGATACAGATCACTCATCTGTAGTGTGGTTGGGATCAACTTCCCTAAGGAACCTTTATTTTTACCTCTTTTACTTTTTACCTTAATTCTGCATGACATTTTGAAGACGCATCTCATCAGTTTGATAGATGATTTTGTGGGCCGAGTTTCTTACCTCAGATCTGAACCTAAACAATTGCTTTCCCTAGGGGGGGGGGGAAATTTTTAAAAAAAAATATATATATGTAAGTAGTTAGTGTTATTCTTTGCTCTCAACTGTCACTGCAAATATACCTCACTTTACATGCAACCAGAAGACAGTCGATGATCCTTGCATCAGTGTCAGGTCTGTTTCATAAATCAGACAGCAGGAGGTGGTCCAAAAGTCAAATTCTGAATACTCTCCTGGGGTCTTAATAGGTTACCTTTGAATTGGAGCAAGCCCTCATGGGTCCCAGGCTGTTTGAACTCCATAACTGGGTCTTCCACATAAGTAGCTATCAAGCCAATGGGTCTTCTGGGTTCTTACTTAATATGCTTAGAGGTTTTGCTATTAGAATAAATGCCAGTTCTTTTTGTTACTGGATTCCTCAGGCTTTCGGAGTGCAGTTTTAAGCACTCTAAATGCCACCAGTGCTCATTATCCCACCTCCCACTCCCCAGTGGAATTCTTAAGTGACAAGAAGCTGGAAAAATACAGATGGCATAATTATATATTTTGCAGTTGATTAATCACCACAAAACATTAATCACATTTGGTATAACAATACATAATCAAATTCTTTATAGTAGAAATTAAGTTTCCTTCTGATAGGGAATGGATTCCTTTAGGATATTGACATGGCTTTTCAGCATCTGTTTTGCACCAATTCCACATCTGCATTTGATTTAATCAGCTTTAGGGCTCTGGGAAAAAAAAAAAAAAAAAAAAAACCCACCAAAAAAACCCTTTAAGGTTTGTTTCATGTTTCTAAGTGCACATGTTAATAATAGCAGAAGTGCAAATAGAGATATATCTGCTGTGACAAACTACTCTTTGTATCCTACACTTACTCATTTTCTGCCTTCAATAGATCTTTTCTCTTCTTAAGTTAGTTTGTTGAACGGAACAGAAAATTTCTTTTGAAATAATTGAAGTTAGTAACATATTGATAGAAGAAAGACAGTAAAGATAGCACATCGAAAAATGAACTCCTGATAGCTTATCACACCTGTCAGCATCAAAGGCATGAGGAATTGTTGTTGGCCCAGTGGTCAAGGCACGACTCTGTAGCCAGTCACAACAGATGTATTTACCACCCCACTATGCTGTCTTTGACTCCCCAGTCTCCATGGTCTGCCACATGCAGCTCTCCTGCCACGGAATAATCTTTGGCAGTGGTTCAAAGCTATGAGTCTGTGCCACAGGCCCACGGATCCTAAGTTGTCCCAGGATATGCTAAAACTGTTTTCAGCTCTGCAGATGTGGGTGATGGAGGCCACGGCTCTCACTTTCAGAAGTGTGCTTTACCAACCATGTTATGGAACAGCCAGAGGCCAGTGCATGTTCCACCACTGCTGCTAAATCTGGGTCACTGTGCAGTAAAGCAACATAAAATGTGTAAACCAGAGGCAGAACAATCAAGCAGAATTTAATTGCCCACTACTGAGGAGTACTCTCTCCTAGATAATACATGTAAACATAACTGAAAAGAGACTAAAATCCAGGAAGATAACTCCATAAGATTAACTCACTCTTTTATACTGGAGTTTTAGTCCAACATGATAAATACATGCTTTTCTGGTAGATTAAATAATCTAGCTGCAGCACAGATGCTAGAAAAACCTTTCTGTTCAGGCAAGAGGTAATGAAGCTTAGTTGGGATGTGGAAGCTCAAACTCAGCTCAAACCCACTCCAATGGAGGCTTTTGAGGATGCTCTCCTCCATTTCAGCAGGAAGTATTCTGCTCCCCAAGTTATACTGGAAAGGAGATTTCATCCACTCTCAAAGAATCCCATGGAGATATGTAAGTTTTCTATACAGTCACTGGCACTTAGGTCCTCTGAACCACATGTTAAAGACAAACACTTTCTCTACTAATTTTATGGGAAGTTGTGACAGACCTAAGGTTAGAAAAAATACACCAAGATGAGTGTCTTGGTTTGAATATGAAACCACTGATTTCTGCCAGAATTTTCACAATTGGGATACAAATCATCTGTGGAAAAAAAATGTCAGGAGGAATTTTTTTTAGAATTTAGAGGTAATTTATACTGAATAGTGGCTAAATTCATCAGTTATACCACTTATTTAAATAAGAGCATTGTGCAAGCGGGTTATTAAGAAAACCGTGTAAAGGAAAATCAATAAGAGGCTGTATCTCACATTCAGTGTATTCAGCTCTTGATTTCAGTACCTAAACTTTGGATTCAGAGTATGAAAACATAGTAAAAATATTGATATTTATCATGTTTTTTCTGAGGGACAGCAAGAGAGCAAAACAGCACATACGTGTATGTAGCAACCATTTGCTGCTGCTGCATGAACATTAATTGTAAATTAACCATGCAACTTACAAGGAGTAATTAAAAAAGCAAACAAATAAAACAAAGAACCAAACCCACCCCACTTTAAACTAAACTAGATCAAATAGGTTTTGAAACAAAGAACTGAGGCATGTTTTCTGAACACATAATTTGTCTGCTGGTGCTCAAAATTGGGATGTTACTGGCTTCTATGAAACACTTTTAGAGCTATGAAGAGTGGTGCTGTAGAAATAAAGTGACTGATGTTCTGCCAATACAAACCTCAAAAGGAGGTTGAAAAACACAGCAAGTGTCACTTCTGAAGCTGGAGATAGGGAAGCATTATGTTTTATTTTGCCCTTTAATATAAGCCCCAAAGCATTGCTTCACTAAAACGGGTCTGCTACCTGAACTGAGTCCAACTCAGTCTCTTAGCACAAATGCAGGGATGAAAAACCCATTCAACATGTCACTGTAAAATTTTTGTGTTTATTGCTGGAATTAGCAGAGCACAGGGTCTTCACATCCACAGGCTTTGACTTCTATTTTGTTGCATACTGAGGAGATGTAGAGCCAGCTGTGCACTGCTTATTCATACTGGGAAACTGCTACTTGCCCAACATCCCCACTGATAACAAGAGGATTGCTTTAATTGCAAACATTAACAGTCATGGGAAACCATGTCTGAATCCTTAAGGACACATAAGGGCTCTGTCCTGATCGGTGGTAGACGGGAAAATTGCTTACTTGCTTGGGAAAATCTTTTGTTTTGACTGTCCATGCAAAACTCACTTGTCACTCCTGAGTGCTTTTGAGCCTTTGAATGCAAGAATTTTATGAGGTAGTCACGTTTGCCAATAAATAAGGCGAATTTCAGGATCATGATTTAACCCTGGCAATATCCCATTGTCCCCAGGAAGCCTCTACTAAACAGAAGCTGAAGATCTGGCTTGGGCTTGTATAGAGGAGGAATCATGATGCTTCTGATACGGTGTTTCTCTAGGAATAACCATAAAATCTCACAGTACCTAAAAAAAAAAAAAGACACTCTGGAACATGTGCATATTTTCTCAAAGTCTTTTAAATCAATCAATGTAGTTTAGTGCAAGTGTTTTAGCATGTAATGTTGATCCTTGTTAGGGCGAATTTTCCTTTCTAGTGCACTTCATGCAAAGTAAATTTGACATTAACATTGTTGGATAATCTTTTCACCCTCAGTTTGAATATTTAAAGCAGGATTTAAAATATCTTAGTGGGAAGAATTCTAGTCTGTCAGTAAGTGGAAAAGCAATGAAGCAACAGATACTTCTCATCTCTGTTCTTAGAGTCCAACATTTTTAGGGAAAAAGACAGAATCTAGTCCTTTGATATATTTGGCATAAATGTTAGAAACATGCTTTTCTAATCAAATGGGACAGGCTGAAGATACTAAACACTCATTAAATACCTTTCCAATGATCATTGGGTAATCAAAACCATGAGAAAGCCTTTTGCCACAATAGAACTCTTTCAAATCTGTAAAGATTTTATAGCTGGAAAGGAGGTTTTTATATCCCAATATTTAATAATTAATGTTTGTATTTCTGAACACATATCTCTAGATCTAAGAAATAACTGTCTAACCTAGAGATGTCAGAATCCCCTCTAAACATATATGAGAAGGGAGAAAGACAATATATTGAAATAGAAATATTTTAATTTAACCAATTAAATGGAGCTAGGGGAAAAAAGATCTGAGATTCTGTACTGGATTTGCATGACCAGGTTTTGGTAATGGAAGGATTGCAGGGATGACTTGTCTGAGATGCTGCTGGAAGCTGCCCGTGTCCAGGGCGGACCCACCACTGGCCAAGGCTAAGCTTATCAAGAGTGATGGTAATGCCACTGCGACAACATAATAAGAAAGGAAAAAGCATATTATGTAGAGGTATTTCTGGTCAGAGAAGAGAGGAGTGAGAATGTGTGCGAGGAAGAGCCCTGCAGACACCCAGGGCAGTGCAGAGGGAAGGACAGGAGCTGCTCCAGGCTCTGGAGCTCAGATGCCCCTGCAGCCCCTGGCACAGCCCATGGTGAGGCAGCTGTGCCCCTGCAGCCCAGGGAGGGCACGGGGGAGCAGAGATCCACCTGCAGCCCCTGCAGGAGCCCAGGCTGGAGCAGGGGGATGCCCAAAGGAGGGATGTTAACCCAGAGGAAGCCCATCCTGAAGGAGGCTTCTGGCAGGGACCCACAGACCTGTGGAGAGAGGAGCCCAGTCTGGAGAAAGTTTTTGACTTGTGACCTGTGGGGTCCTGCACTGGAGCAGCCTGTTCCTGAAAGACTGAATCCTGTGAAAGAGTGACCCACTTTTGAAAAGTTCTTGGAGAACTGTCTCACACAGGAAGGAACTTACGCTGGAGCAGAGGAAGGATTCCAAATCCTCTCCCTGAGCAGCAGCAGGAACAACATGTGATGAGCTGACCCTATTCGCCATTCCCATCTCCCTCCTGGAAAGAAGGGAGGTGTTGGAGGAAGTTGTTTTCAAGATTTACTTTACTTCTCATTATCGTACTCTGCTTTTGTTGGAAATAAACACAGTTAATATCCCCAAGCTGAGTTGGCCTTGCCCACGATGGTAATCGAGAACTGATCTCTCCCTGTCCTTAATTCATGAACCTTGTGCTATATTTTCTCTCCCCTGTCCAGTTGCAGAGGGGAGTGAGAGAGTGGCTGTGGTTGGTGTCTGGCACCCAGCCAGGGTCAGTCTGACAGATGCCCATTGGTTTGTGCCCTCCTGGAATATCTGTATCACATTGTGGGGCTGCCCAGATTTAAAGACCCAGTCATAACAGGTGCCTGATTTGGGAAACATACACAACGGTAATAGAAGGATGTCAGTAAGAAGTCTGCAGTGTATTTATACCCTCAGGAGTCCACTCCAGCGATATCTCTGATATAATAACAGACTAATATAAAATCCTATGCTAATACTCTTACTCACATCTCTCTCAGTTGTTTCACAAACTAAACTTCCCTAGACATTCACAAGAGTTGTACCCGAGCAAGGACCAAGCAAAGACAGACTCAGCAACTCAGGAATAAGTAATCTTAGAGAAGTACATTGATTAGCTATCTCTATTCTTGTTTAAACATATTCCTGCTACATTGTTGACTGAGAGGATTTGCATATGAAAGCAGAATGTGCTCCAGTGTTGAGGAAAGGGTGAGATGCTCACTGTGTATTTATGGAAAATAAACCGTTAAAGAGTGACAACCAGCTCTGAAACTTCAGGGGGTAGAAAGAGAAGAGAGAAAGGTAGAAAGAAAGAGAGATAGAAATCTAGCAGCTTTTGACAGGTATGCATAAATCTTCCTGAAGGGTAGAATCACCTGAGGAAAGAGAGTGTGAGAGACCATTAAACCTTAAGAGTTTTGCATGATTCGTGAGGAAAATGTGGAAGTTTGCAAGGCACAGACTGGCAACTCCAAATGTAGATTGAAGATCACCAGGAAAGCCCTTTGTGAGGTATTTGGCTCAAAGGACTCATGTTAGAAATGCTGCTTCATAATGTTGGCTGTTGGTAAAAGACAGACTTGCTTTCTGGGGTTGCTGAGCAGATGTGGCTCACGGTGGACTGCTGTTGCAAGCCTCAGCAAATCCAGTATTTTTAAGCAGTTGGATTTAAATGTCTTGCCTTATAAGAAAACAAACTGGACAAACCTTACTATTGGTTTCTAGGCCAATCTTTTCACAGGTGCAGTGCTCTTGGACTGAGTGATGAATGACACTGGTTGTAGTTCATCTGTGTTTGAAGAAGATAAACAGCTTGGTGCCAGTTAACTCCACTTCCACAAAGGGAACAACACAGTAATGTATTGAAAGGAGAAAAGGGGTTTATTTATCCTTCATTCTTCTATCAAACTGGGCAATTTACAACTCTGAGCCCATTAGTTGTCCCTACATGGCTCATGGTAGAAACTAGGGACTGTTTTCTTCTGGCTTGAGGCTGTTTCTGTTTTTTCTGCTATCATGAAATGGGTGAAAGATTAAAGGCTGGTACTAGCTGAGGTGGCTGTTAATTTCCCACTTTGCTGGCTTTCTCACTTTTCCATGTGCTTCTGAGGACGGCTGAAAAGACAGTATTGAAATCCCTTACTCAGCATGCAAAACTTGTCTGAGGACACATGTGCCTTGTTTGTTCCTACCTTTCTTAAATGATGTTCTTGAAGAGCATCTGTATGATATTATTCCACCTTTCTTCACAATGTTCACTTCCTGTGAAAATCCAAACCAAAAGAATACACTCCTGCCCTCCACCACAGTTTGTATTTCATTACCAATAATCAGACACAGTGATCTTCACTATCTGGAAAGACAAATAAGACAAAGTTAGTGCAGAATGAACAGTTAAGAAGCTACTTAGCTGTAGGATTTGGCTTAGGTTTGTGACACTTTCCTAAGAAATGAGATCTATCGATAAACCAAAGATCTGATAATTCCCATTTTCTCTTGTGTTGTTGTGGTATCAGACAAGATCATACCAGAAAATCAATAAGGAATTTCAGAAGATGTAATGCTTAGTAAGTTATTTCGTCCTTCGTTAACAATGTCTTAGGAGATTCCCCACTATAACTAACTGGAAAGTGGTGATTTCATCTTATGCACAGACACACTTTGTCACTTGGTCTGCTCTGATCTGTTGATGACAATATGAACCAGTTAAGCTAACTTGATAAAACAAAAAAAAAGAAAATCATGCTGTCCTTGCATATGGGAGGAGTTTGCATGAACGGTTGTAGAATTCAATCACCAAATATCTCTACAGTTCTCATTTTTGCTTGTCTCCACCAGAATGGCAGCTGATGGAAAATAAAGGCCATGATCCTCTTCTCTCCAAAAAAACCAAGAGAAGAAAACAAATTGAAAAAAAGGAAAAACATTGAAGAAAAGGGGAAAAAAAAAAAAAAGGAAAAAAAAAAAAAAAAGGAATAAGAGAAAAAACCCAATCAACCAAAAAACGCCAAGAACAAACCAACCAACCAACCAAAAAAAAACAAACTCAAAAGTCAAATCACAAAGTACAACCCTCAGATCAATGCTTTCCTAAAGTGGTAAAGGACAAAATGCCCCCTTGTACCTCTATATTTAAGATAAACACAGTCCACCTCTGACAAAGAGCTAAGTTCAAATAGAGGAATAAAGAATGATCCACCTCAGGTTATTTTAGGTGCCTATGCCTTTTATGTTTAGTCCTCATATAGTTGCTTTCATAGTCTATTAAAAAAAAAAAAAAACAAACTCAAAAGTCAAAACCCCACACACTTGAAGAAAACCAGTCTTGTTAGCTGACAAATTTTAGATTTCTAGTTAAGAATAACGTGTATTGCACCCTAAAAGTAACTATTCCTCTGCTTTGCTTAAGAGAGCCAAAGGAACACTAGCTCAGGGGTAAGGTCCACATTTAATTAGATAAGGACTACCTTTAGTATTGGCAATAATGATAGCAGTGGGCTTAATGTGACTCTTATGGCTGTCACCAGATGCCTTAGCTTCAAGGCAAGTAGAATTTTTATGTAATGTTTGGGGAGAGATACATAAGAATGGGATCTTCAGATGCCAGAATCTGAGTGGTTTACTGAAAACCGTGAGCACTCTAAAAGAGTCACTTATCTATTGTAATGCAAATGTCCAGCCATCAGCTGAAGATTTCCTTCCTCTGCCTTATACTGAAAACTATGATTTTTTTTTCTCAAATTCGGAGCTACAGCAGGTCATACCATGTTGTTTTTTGTTTTGTTTTGTTTTTCCTGTAAAGCATCAACATGGAAAGGAATTGCAAGTGTTTGCACTCTACTTAAATGTTCAGCAGTTGTACCACATCCTTTGAAAAATCTTTCTTTAAATACTCAAAGTGTTTAATTTATGAGACCAGAACTCTCACACCTCAGGAGGGAATCTCCACTATGCGATCAGATATTCTTCAGTGCATTTCTAGCTTGGTAAGAAACAACAGAAAAAGAAGGGAAAAATGGTCAAAGAGAGGCATAGAAATCAATGAACTGAAAAAGAATGAAGCACTAAATATCAGTTCCCAATGTATTAAATATTTCATTAACTCTCACTTTTGTTATTTTAAAATATGCTGATTATCTACTTCTGATCAGCCCTAATAGGAAAGATAACTACTACATATACCTGTGGTGAGAGCATACAGCCACAGGATGGGGGACCACTTCCAAGGCCAAATAGGTTGCCCCCTAACATTAATGCAACCATATAGGTAGGATGGAGGCAAAATGTCAGTGGTGACCTAAGGAAGAAGAGCTTATTTTTACTCTAGAGTCTAGCTTTTAGACTCTGTTGTACCCTGGAATCTGATATGCAAGGCTGATGCAAAAAGCACCATCTGAAAATGCTGAGCAGAGTGGTCTCTACAAAGACATATGGGGCACGTTTATCCAGATTTCAGGTGACTAAATAAAATTGTCTAAATGGTTACCTCAAGGCATTTCAGATCTGTCTGGGACAGATAGATTTGATATAGAAGCTGTAGGAGGTCTGTTTCTGTCTGGATTGGTGGCTGGAGGTACCTCAATATGTTTCCTGGTTTCTGGGGTCTGGTCATAGGCTGGAATCCTAAGTAAATAGCCATGGGACCACTTTATTTTGCATATATCTGCAGGTAAAAAAAATCAAGGTTTCAGTTATTTTGATGTTTATAATATTACAGTAAGTATTAAATAGAGATTCTGAGAATCAAAAAGCATTTTATGACTTCATAGCTGAAGGAACTTGCCTATTTCTATGAAAGAAGCCTTTCAATGAATTGAAAACAGATTGTGCTGGTTTGGACACAAATCCAGGAGGAAACAACCCGAGAGGGGCATCTCTCTCTCTCCTGCCTGCCAGGAAAGCAGGACCCAGCAGCCCCCCCCCTACGGGTGCGGGAAAATAATTTCTTGGATGAAAGTGAAAAAATCGTATTTATTTAACAAACAGAGTCCCCCGCTGTCATGGGGCAAAAAAGGATATTGAATCCCCCTCCCATGTCCCCTAAAAGAGGACTATGGATTTTAGAGTTCTTTCTGTAGGTAAAACCTGCAGTCCTGAGCTGGGCCGGGCCAGGCAGGGTCCGACGATCCCCCTTGGAGGGTCCCGCCGAGCAGGTCTGGAGATGGGAGCTGGTCTGGGATGGAAAGCAAGCCAAAAACAGTCCAAAAAGGAAAAAGAAGCCGCTGAGGCAGATCACAGTTCTTTCTCCGCTGAAAACTGAAGAAAACTTAAAGAACAAATTCTTCTCTTTGCCCTTCCAACTGGCAGAAAAATGCAAACATTCTAATTACAAGGTCAAGCCAGCCGCTTTGAAGGGTTCTCTCAGCTTCTTTTTCTCCTCTTTGCAATTTAAAGGTACACTAGAGATCAAGCAGGCAATGGGGAATACAGTATTGTCATAGAATCACCCCAAGACACAGATCTTCCAAACTTCATTCTGGAGTGTCAAAAGCAACACAGTTGTTTTAGATATAATATTATGAAACAGATAAATAAAAAGCAAAACACTGTTGACTGCATGAGCTGAAAGTTTTAAAAGGCTTGCTTTCATTCTGCCTGAGTCACTGTAAAGAGCCCTGGCTCTTTTTTTCTTTCTGGAAAGTAAATCTGAACTCACCAGCCATTGTTTCAAAGTAAAAAGTTTTAAATCAAAAGGGAGAAGAAGAAAGAATAAAAAAAAATCAAGTTCAGCAAACTTTTGTAGTGCAGAAGAAGAGCCACTAAGCATACAGTCGTGTATTCTCAGAGTAAATGACATGCGCTTTTTGCTCTGGTGAGCGATCCATATTTTAAATGTCCCCATATACCATTATCATGCATAAAAACCTGTCACTATTATTCATGTCTTTTTCCCAATATCCATATTTTGACATTACCACTGAAAAGATCCAGTGTGCTCAGTGGCTTCTTAAAAATAAATAATTGAAAGCTACTGTAAATTATATTAAGCCTCGACATGGCTGACCCTCTCTTGCTTCAGTCCGTTGCTATCTCTTTAAATGTATTCACTCATAAATTATATTGTAATTTGGAGGTGCTGAAGTCTTAAGTTTTTTGACTCAAATGTAACTTCCTTCCCAATGCATAATTCATTTTCACTTTGTTCTTGGTGCTGCGTGTGCAATCGCATTTTTGGCAGCCAAATGCAGGCTGAAATCAACAACTCTGTAAAGGGTGAGAATGAAATCAGAATGGACGGCTTGGCAGAAGAAATATTAAGCATGTCACAATGTTTTGTACTCTATCTTGTGAAATGGAGACAAAAACCTCAAACAACTCTTGAGTTTAAAAGGAATGACATTTAAAGTCTGAAAATTATCCACTGCTGATGTCATGCTGTTGTTGCATTTAATTACTTTTCACATCACATAACCTGATGGCTTCTGAACGTTTTTATGCCATGAGATCTTTTGATGGAGAGCATACTCTCCCATTTTCCATTTTTTAAACTGGAGTAAGTCAGTCAATCTCTGTGGGCACAGATGAGGGACATCAGGCTTATCTGATAAAAATGGGTGCCACTAGCTTCAGCATACTGACCTTATTTTCTGAAGTAGGGTCCTTGCAAAAGCCTTGAAACTCCCATGAAACAAACACGTTATTGGGTCAAGATTTCAACTGCTTTAAGGAGAAGTAGTTTGCAACCTTATGTTGACTGATAGTCATACCTTTGTTTCTATCTTTTCAACATGAGTAAGTAGTACTGGAAACAGACTCATTCAAAAATAACATCCTCCAGTATTATGGTTTCCTTAACACGTAGTTATATCTGCAAGATAGCAAGGTAGACAGAAGTGCAGCTGCCACATGATGGATCAATGATATAAACATGTCATATTGATAAGCATTCATGAAGATTTCACATGATCAAGCATAAAGATGACAAGTTTGTTGTTTTTTTTTTAATGAGACCACATAGCACCTTCAAGATAGAAAGGTGAAGAGGAAGCTGTGAAAATTCAAAACAATCTAGGAGAGTAGGGAGTGTAGAAGGACAAACTTACAATATAATAAATGACAGATAATGACCCAGGAACGCTTACATGAAACCTGTGAAAGAGAGAGATGGTGGTTAGGGGTAAGCTGTTATAAGGATTAAAGATGGAAATGAGAATAGGGTTCAAAAAGGCAGTTGCAACATAGAAACACCTCTACCCTTCAAAGTTTACTTAAATACTTGTCATTTACCTGAATAAAGTCATTATGTCATAAATAAGCACCTCTGTAATATTAAAAGTGCTTAAATCTAGTTATGTGAGGCTGACCATCCGTGATGACTACCACAATCTGTGTGTCAGCAATGACAGCCCACCTGGACAACATGACTGCTCCTTTTCCCATCTCTTCTTTCCTGGCTCCCCACTCCCCACTTGCTTCAGTTCGCTGTTGTGCATTCAGTCTTTTGTCTGTACCTCTGAAACACGGCACAAATGAGACCCTCGAGCACTGACTCGTTCCTGAAGTGACCAGTACCTTCCTGCCACGTCCCTCTGTCCCTGACTGGCCTTATTTCACCACAGCTTTAGTCAGGAGGATAAATAAACCAGCAGAACTCAAGATCACAGTTTCAATGTCATGAGTGACACATACCTTTGCTTTTTGTCTAGCCTTTCCTCAATTCCAGCTTATGATCTATGCTTTTCCCTCCTGATTTCTCACTATCCATCTGTCCCAGCATTGCACCTTGTGCTCATTGTTATAGCAGTGAGGCAAGCGTTGTTTGTATGATAACACCTCCCATCCCAGTCTGCCTCTCTGTTTTTTTCATGTTGTTCTGCAGGACTAGAACAGCTGTCCTGAGGTAATATGCCAAGGCCCTTAACCTTGCATTATTCAAAACTCTCCCTAGGGAATGAGGAAAGTCTGTGAGCATCATCCACTTACGGGAATCTTTTGTCAGTGTACATGGTGTTATCTCAGCCCTACTCCTCTTTCCAGAGAGAAGAAGCCTATTGCATTAAACAGGTTCTTCTCAAAAGACTGAGATGCTCACCCTGGCTCATTAAGACAGAGAATGTGAAGATAAACAAAATAGTTCAAATGGGATATTTAACTAATCTGTTTTTAAATCTCTGACACACACGCACATACCAAAACAAACAAACAAACAAACAAACAAACAAAAAAAAAAAAAAAAGTGAACTATAAGGAAGAAAAGGAAAATATCTGAAATGGAATCTACATCTGTAGATTTTGACAGGTGCAATATTATAGGCTGAATTAATGTTCCATAAATATACACTGGGCATTTCCATTATAGTAATGTCAGCTCTCATTGTCAGTTAACAGGTGCCTGTGTAGTAAACCACATCTGACTTCTGAGTCGTACCTGGAGCTGTATATTCTGGTATCAAACGATACTATGATGGCATAAAGACAGTCTTTAATTGTTCTACTGAAAAGCTACACTAAAAAACTCCCCTCCTCCAAAAATAAAAAAATAAATAAACCCCAACCAATACAACAACAAAAACCCAAGAAACATAAAGGAAAATTTTGCAATTTCATTATACTCATCATACCAGATATCTTAAAGTGAGGTGAGTTGATATATAATTATCAACTGCATGACTCACATCAACAAATACAAAAAGAGAAACCCATTAGCTATTTTAGTTATTTTCAGAGCTATCTGTAAGGCAAACCTTAAATGAAAATCATCAGTTAAAACACCATGGTTTATTTCAGATACTGAATTGCTGCTAAGAATGATGGCTATAGAACTAATTAGAAAAACACCTCCAACACCTAAAAGGAAAAGGTGTAAAAATGAAGGAATTTCTGAATAAAAATGGCATGGAATCATTTATTGCATGTGCCTGGTTGAAAGCGGGATACCCTTTTTAACAAAACAATATGGCTTTTTCCCCCCGAGCAAATAAAAGGAGATAAAATTGAGGTTTTGTTTTATGCCAAATTTTTCTCTTTTTTTTTTTTTTCCCTTTTCCATGTCTTTTCATTTTTAAAATCTATTTATTAAATTAGTGACATGGAGGTTGTCTGGACACGTGGTACAGAAGAACTTTAGCATTAACCTAGCCTTCAGGGAAGTGTTTGAAAATCTCTGTGCATCCAGCAAGCAACAACATAACAGATGGGTGAGTTGGTCACAGTAGCAAAGACTTTTCCTTGCATTACCACATCACAGGAAGCTTCTGAGAGAAAGCCTCAACTTCACACACCCTTAACTTCAAGCAAAAGACGAATAGAATTTTTCGCAGTCTTACATTGCCTAAGAAGCCTCTTAGAATGAAATGTCACAGTTCTCCTTAGCACAAAAGTAAACGTGGGATATAATTTTTTGTCATCTTTTATTTAAGTTGTGGTTCCATTCGAATTTCAAGCGTGCTTAATTTGACCACAACCAACTGTCTAAACAAGCAAGCCTCTGTACTGCATCAACAACCAGCTTAATAATACCAGCTTATATTTTAACATGAATTTTCTCTGGCTTCCTGAAAGTGCTATTTCCTCTGCTTGCTGCCATAGGCTAGTTGCATGTAGTGGAGCTTAGTTTCAGACACACTGAATATAATGAGAAACAACTAGCATCAGACACAACAATACTGGCAGCAGCAATCTCTGAAAGAGGCTGTCTTTTCACAATTCCTGCCTCAGCCTTCCATTTTTGGTAAACCTGGACTAAATAAAAAAGAAAAAAGAATTTAAAAAAAAGGACTCAGTCATGGACTAGATCTATTAGAAACTGCTATTTTTATTACACCAATCCTCTGGCAAGAATGATATGACATTCTGTGGGTTCCTAGCTTTAAGGCTGGATAGAACCTTTGCTGCTTGGACAAGCTCAGTTGGACTGACTTATGACCCTACAACAAATTCCATAGTGAAGCAGGGAAGAGACACAAGATGTTTGCAGACTGCAGTCATCCAGTTTATCCATAAAAGCAGATGTATTACTGCAACAGCAAGGAGTGTGCTATTACCAACAATTCAAATTAGCAAACTACAATGTCAGTAGTTTTTATATACATATAAAGCTAAATAAACATCTTCTCAGCCTGGCCTACCCTTCCTCCTTTCAGTCCTTTGTCTTTGTGAGTCTTACCTGCCTCAAAAATCCTGCTGCTTCCAAAGTAATTACATTATTAGTACTCGTTAATTGTTCATGTGGTTTTCAGAGTTAAGCAGAATGCATCACTTGATTCCTTTCTAATTAATTGACACTGCATTGATATGTAGGTGCTAATACCAGTTCTGCTGATTCAGTAGATCTTCACAGTGAAACAGACGACTCTGAACTGAACTGCTGTCAAATAATCCTACCTCAGTTTCTCTTTTACTTCACTGAATGGAAGTATATTCACAACTCCACTGAACTGCAGAAATGAGAAACCTCAGGGATGTTTTCCAGGTCTGTAAAAAGTATGGTGTGGGATTCACAAAGTCACCTCAGGAAAGTAGATATGGCCAAGATTTAAGTTTATTAGTATTAAATCCAAAGCTTTGATTGTTAAGCAGTAGCATTCTTGATAGATCACCAAAGCTTTTGTTTGTCACAAGGGCCTCTCAGAAAGCTTGAGTGGAAAGTTGATTTGTTCATGTAAATGCTGTAAACTTTGTTGGAGACTGTATGCCAAAATATAAACACTACGAAAATGGCCTGCTTTGTGAGAGTTTGAGTATTCTCTCTTTCCCTAAGGGCTAATATACTTCATAAATGCTCTTCTCCACCATATTTTTCAGAATCATTCTTTGGCTCCTAAGTGTGAAAATAATGTACATGTAAGAATGACACCAACCTCCTGCATGTTAAAAAGTCCTAGCTTATGCTCATTAATTTAGCCATCCCTAAAGATATGCATTATTTGCACTATCTATTCTTCTTAAATTCAACTCATCTTTGTGCCAGAAATTTTAAAACATTATATTCCTCCTGGTCCTTCTTAGGCAAGTATGGGGCTTTACTGCATCAAACACTGAATTTACTGAGATGAAAACTTAGTGCAATATTGGTCCTGAAACGTAGGTGGTATTGTTATCTTTTCATAGCTACATATACACCTCTCTTGAGGAGATTTCTTTTAGCTTCAGTCTTGGAGACAGTGCTTTTGAGTCAATATTATGCTGTGATAATTCTTTGAAACTTTATTTCTTTATATTAGCACCGCTGGACAATATCCTTCTTTGAGTGAAACACCATCATTTACCAGTAGCTTATATTCATACTAGTCCCTGTAGCACAATTCAGAAACACATTTTCTATTTACATTTGTCTCTCCCAGCTCTCATTTCACTTCCCAGAGCTTTTCTCCCCTTGCTGTAATAGGCCTGAATTTTGATGAGGCCAAAACACAAAGCAGCCATCATGAATGACTTATTTAGATGCACAACTTTTAGCATACTGCTGATTCTGTTACTACATCAGTCAAGTTTCCTGACTACTCTTCCTGAGAGGTAACAGCTCCAGAAGGATTTGGAGAAACACTACAATAGCCTGAGAGTTGCATTTGTTCTTGCTTTTGCTGCTGCCCAGCCCTGATTAGAAGAAATGTTCCTGTTAGCTAATTACTTTCTCAGTGGTGACAGATGGCCGAAGGGTGCATATGAGGGAAAAAATAGAGAGAAAAAGGGTTAATGTTGCAGATCACCTCGTTCCCGTTTTATTTGGGCTCCTCTAAAGCTGTTGATTTAATGGAGTGATCTCCGATTGGGGCTGGAGCACTGACTGGAGAATCAGGCCCACGAGGTTTGGTGACCTCCGGGTGAAGGCACTGCAGGTGTGTGGCTAACAAGGTGCTAATTGGGTACCAGAGTGAGGATGAAAGCAGTTACAAGCAGTTGGTCAAGAGGCAGCATTGTACCCCAAAGAGCTGCAAGTGCTGGGCTTTGTGTCTGGGAGGAGAGGCGAGCTCAGCTCCTGGCTGCTTTACTGGCTGATCCTGGCTGCAAGTGTTTTCATCGGGAGGAGCTGGCAATGCTCCCCTGCGCCTTTCATGCAAACTGCTGAATCTGAGAGAAAAGTCAGACATTTAATTAACGAGCGTGGATGTGGCTCAGTGGCTTATGTTTTCATGGGAGCACAGATACAATGAGAAAATCCTTCAGCGAAAGGCTACAGATTCTGCATCTACTTTTCTCATGAAATCCTGAGAAAGTTGTGACGCCTTCATTTCTCTATCTTCCCCACTTCCCTGTTTTTGGGGTTTTTTTTTAATACTGTCAGCTCCATGAGGTCTACTCTCCCTCACTCCTTGCTCTCAGTATACAAGATGCCCACTTGCTAACACAACTTCACCATGCTCAGGAGTCCCCTACATCTGAAATCAGCAGAGAAAAAAGAAAATGAAGATCGTAGGCAAAAATGCACGTGCCCAAGGGTGAAAGCAGTGTTGTCATCAGTAAGGCAGCAGCAAGAACTTTGAGCATGTTTCTGTATTCCAGCTGCTACAAACCCTTGGTTTTGTTTCCCTGGCCATTTTCTTGGTTTCAAAACAGTATTTTTTGCAAGGAAAGGAAAAAGGTACCGGCTTTCAAATGTATTGGTCAGCACTTCCATGATAAGCCTGCCCTATAAAGGATTTTCATTTAGAGCTTGATGCAAGATGTATATGCCTCCTTCATCATGCAAATGTCTCTTCCTTTCCAGGTGGCTGCTCATTGTGTTTATTTTTGCTTTAATGCAATATTGACAGCTTTGTCATCTACAAATCTTTACCTTTTAAGCAACTGGGAGTAAGGGGGGCAAAAATAAATGGCTGATATACTAGTGCCAGTGCTTGTAGAATGTTCCTTTGTGAATTTTGTTGTTGAGTTTTTGTATCTTTTTTTTTTTTTCTAATCAGCCATCAGCTGTACTTTAAATTGCTGCTGAGATGAATGGAAGCTAATAGGAGATATTCCTGAAGTTTGTTTTCTAATCAGATCAGACTGGATCTTACTAATAAAAGTGACTACTGTGAGCAGAAATGTTTGTGACTAAATAATCTGTTTCGTTATTGAGAAGTGATTAAATTGCCTAAGGAAAAATTTATAAATAACACTTAGTTTACTAAGATTTAAATTAAAGGCCATTTTCCCTCCCTATCAATCTATTCTGAATTGCTTTTCTATCTAATTTATTTATTTATCTTTATTCTTTTTTATTTATTTAATATCAGTCATGTTGCTTATTCTGTAACATGCAGTTCTGTTGAACTGTGACTATATTGCAAGGAACACTGACATCAATCTCCTCCATTTAATTGATGGGGAAACTGTGGTATAAGAAGGGGAGATGTAACTAGGAGTAATTGTAAAATATCGGTTGGTATAAAAGTGAAGCTTAACCTATGCTGAAGAAAAGAAAATTAGTGGTGTAATAATATCACTTTGTGCAACTGACATATTTATAAATAAAGGGAAAATTTTCTCCTTTTTTAAACATAATATTTGCATTTTGACATGAAAACAAAACAAGTGATGATTTTTGCAGAGTTCTGGTACCTTAAAAAAGCATCCCAGTTACCTTGATTGGTAGTTTTGACAGACGGTAGGACTTGGGATAATACGCTTAGCACAACTGACTTTAGGGAAAGCCTGAACTCTTCCCCTCCTTCAGTTCAAAAAGACAGTATTACAAAGAAATAGACCATAAAGTATATCCTTCTTGATTTAGACCCAGAGCTGGCACTTAACTTCAACTGAGTTATTAAATCATTTTGACTCTATCACATGCTTAAGTGCTTTGCTGACTTGAGCTCTTAATGAGGCCACCTGCAATGGTTCCTTGTTGGTCTCTGGTGGAAGTTCTGCCCGAAGCTTTAGAATGGGGGAATAGGTGGCTCCAAATCCCATTCTTGCTTTCACTAATTTTTCCAATTTGAGCACATCCCTCCCCAGTTCAGGCTTGATTGCTTGATTACAGCGCTGAGCACACGATGGCACTCCACCAAGAATGCTTCATAATTAGCAGTACTGATAAGTGAGAGAGACAACATTAAAATAATAGTTAATGGGCACAGTGCAACAATGTTAATGGGTTAAAATCTTTTCTTGCCTTCTCAGTGCAGCTGAGAAAAACTGATTCTTTTTATTCCTCATAGTTCAACTGTTAATTGCCTATGTTAAACACAAGGCACCTTCTAGTAAAAAAAAACCAAACCAAACCAAACCAAAACAAAACAAAATAAAATCCAAAAAACTCCTACCTTAATTAAATATGAAATACTTCCCTCTAATTAACAAAACTTACAGACGAAGTCCCCACCTCCTACAGACAGAAACAAGTATCAGTTCTAACAGCCTTCATCATTATTCCTGAGGGGACAAATGTGTGTTGTGGTGCACTGTAAAGGAGTTGGAATTCAGGTCCCACAGGAATGGCTTGAGGCTCTCACTGTGGAACTTTGGCGGTCCTATTTCTGGTTAACTATGATGTCTGCCTACGAGAGGAACCCTCTTGTCCCCAGGTGTTCATCTGTAGAGGAAAGTGGTCTCGAATAACAGGGACATAATACATTTAAGATTTGATGGAGTAAAACTTTTAACTTTTATTTGATCCAGTCAAAGACTGCAAATGCAGGACCCCAAGACCATAAGGACTTGATTTTAGAAGTGAAATTATCCACATTTAAGTTTTCAAATGGTGTGACTTTTCCAAAAGAAGGTAGCTATTTTTTTTCCTGATATGAACAGGTGGTTAAAGGCATTCTTATGACCACAAAGTAGTTCATTGTTGCAGAAGCAGTTACAAAGATTGTCTAATTTTTCAAGCTCAAAGTCTTTTTTCTTTTTATTATTTTTTTTCTCTCAGCTTTTTATTTCACATAGTTAAGAGGATGTTTTTATTTATAGTTTCTTGTAATTATAACCCCTCCACACCAAGAAGCCCAGGAAAAAAAATTCTCAAAGTAAGATTAAAAAAAAAAACCTGTGACAAAAACAAAACAACACAAAACAAAACAAACCTTTAATCAAACAAGCAGCAACTGAAGTGTATTATTTAATTAATTAATATAATAAATTAATTTAGGATTTTGGTGGTGTAAAAAAAAACTTGAGCTCAAGAAGTTTTTATTCTTGAAATTCTACTGCAGGAAATATATATGTATAAAATATATGTAACATATATATAGTGCCCTTAGATATTTTTTTATATAGACAAATAGGTATGAAAGCATATATACATAACATCTGAATTTTGTAGGCAGGAGGAAGAGGGAAGAAGAGAAGTGCTGTGCTTTCCTTTGGCAGTGTTCAGTTCCAGAATGAAGTATTTCAGCATTAGAAATTACGTGCAATCACTGGTATTACAGTTCTTAATCTCCCTGCAACATTCAGGACTATAGTTTTTTTTATTAACCTGAGGCACTAAAATGGAAAAAAAAGGAAGGGGGAGGGAGTAGATTTGCCTCTCATGTTTCCAGAAATTGCCTCCTATTCTTCTCCAAATGGAAGCCCAGTAAGTGTGACACTTCATAGGCAGCTGTTCTGAAGAGGATCAGGATATTACTACATCCTCTCAGGCTAGTGGGCACCTAGCAAGCATTTGCAGAGCTCAGTAGGAAAACTGGAGTACTGGGAAATCACATTTGAATATCCTTTCATTTCTCTCCTGAATATGTGGATAGTGGGTATTGGGTACTCCATGGCATATGTCCATTGAGGTCAGAAAGTGTGTACACCCATAAATACCACCATAGCAGTCCTCAAATTTATTTTTGGGTGAATTATTCTTTATGGCTATGAATCTCAAGAGGTCAGGGACAAGTAATGGACTGTGAACTTTTAGCAGATCTGACTGCTTCTAGTGGATATGAGCCCTGATCTCTGAATATACTCAGTTCTGAGTTTTTATTTCAGATCCTTCTGTTCACCCGTCAGTCCCACCATTGCAGTGGGACTAAAATGGGATAATGACTCTATTCCAGGGCATTAATGGGCAGAACATGTTTGCAATGTGTTTAGCTGCCATCAATATTAATGCACTCATTTGAGGGGCAATAAATTGATAGAGTGTGGCCTTATAATGCATAAAAATTGCATCAGCTTCAGAGCCGTAATGGAAAATTCCTCCATAAGTTGAAGTAATTGGGGAAGGGACTTTTCTTACAGTCACTTTATCTGGCACTTTGGATACTCAGACCTTGACAAGATCAGTCTTGTTGTCCTCTTTTAGAATCTCAGTGGGACAAAAACAAAGGGTTGTTATGATGTAATAAAAACTTTAAAAATAGTAAGTGAATAAACTGTCTCTGTTGTTTCGGAGAAAGATTATGAGCATCAGTTGCCTTCTGTAATGACCAAGTTAGAAATGAATAAGCAATATTTACCTCCAGCTTTATCAGTCTGAGAAAATGACTTAATAATGCTCTAAAAGAGAGCAAACAGTGTATTAAGAAAGTTATATATCTATTTAAACACCTGTGTCTGCCTCTCACCTATGGGCAAAAGAACATCTTAGTGAGTGCCCCCTTAGTCTGTATCTATATCAGTAAATTAAATGTTACATTTCTGTGCTCTGAATGTGAATGTCTATTTTGTTGTCACAAGTCTTCCTGGCCTGGGTTTGGTCTGGACCAACTGGTAAGCTCCCAGATCATCCCTGTTCCTCACTGATCATTATTGTGCATTATAGGCCCAACAGGCAGCTGGAAAGTGTCCATCCTTTTCATAGGGCTAGTTTGATAGCTGGAAGGTGAGTCATTTAGTGTGGTTTTTTTTTGCTTCTGTGGCTGAAGAGACTGAAGAATTTATTTAATTTACAGCTAAAATCTTAGCCATCAAAAACCTCTGTGACTGCCATTTAAGAGCCAGTAAAAACTCTGCCATATTATTTAATTAAATCAGAAAGCATATATGTGCTGTAGCAGAATGACAGTCCTATTTAAAAAAAAAAAAAAAAAAAGGGAGAGATATGTGGAGATTACCACACCAAATCATGTTTAAATGTGTGTGCAAGACAGGCAGAAGGATGATTCCCTTTCATCTATGGCAGCACATGTCACTTGGGAAGGATGATACCACATCTATTCCAGAGTCTTGGACAGGGTATCTGTTGTGGCAAATGTCATTCTGGTAAGACGAGAAGGGCTTGACGTGTGCCACAGAGGACTCACCAAAACAACCTAGTGCAAGTTGACTCAGTCTCTAAATGAAAGCACAGCCAATGTCAGGCATGGACATATGTAAAGAATAGATGTTATAAGGCAAGGAGCTGGGAAAACACACTCAAAACTACATAAAAATCAAGTAGTACCATGGATTCTCTTACAGGCCAATTTAGGAATGATTGACAGATATATGGTCATAACCCAGATTGAAAAATGCAAATAATAAATATCCTAGACACACACACACACACACACACAAACATATACACAGTGAAGTAAAAACACAAGGGCTGAGAACTGATCCAGCAAACCAGCCTGACAGAGAGGGGATGTGACACTCTGCTGCCTGCTGAAATAGAGATGTAGAGAGCTGGATGACAACAGCATGCTGAAAAACAGTGTAGCCCATGGCTCCTCATTATCTTCATAGCTGTGACTCTACATCTTGACCTGTGGGGGATGCCTTAGGGTACATATCCTGAGGTAAGAAATATCCAGCAAAGACTGAGCAGGAAATGCTGCACAAAGCCAGCATGGAGAGACACTCGGAAAATCTAGGAAGAGAGCAGCTTTGCAGTTCTCTTTTCCCCTTGGGTCTCTTCTGAAGGCCATAATCATGAAAATACAGAGTTTCTTTCAATTTGGGACAGGCAACAAGTAAGCCTTGAAAAGCTGCAGGCATGATGAAGATGATGATGAGGGTGATGATGGAACAGCAGACCTTCTGATGTGATGAGGGGATGAGGAAAATGTGAATTATCTCTTAGCTGTGAAACAGAAAGCCTGAGAAAAAAAAAGTTAGCAAAGAGTGTAGAGGTTTTCTAAAGCATCCACAAGAAGTGAGTGCCCATCAATGCTCCGAGGGCTGGTATCACTGTCACTGGAATTCCCACTCCATGAAACCATTACACCCACAGTGATTTTAGGTTCCTTCATTAGTCATCTCTCACTAATACCAAACTCTGTATTGTAGTAACCCCTGGTCACCACAACGCATCTTGTCTTGGGATCCTGATGCATTTGGCATTTTAAGAGAAACAGCAGAACCTGCCCCAAACAGGAATCTGGGTTCGTGTCTCCCTGTTCATCCTTTTAAAATCCCAGGCGCAGGCAGTGGTGACCAGCAGAGGTCTCAGCACCACTGTCATCTTCATGGAAGGTGCTGCCTCCATGTTTCCAGTTCTCCAGGGCACCCCATGGGGCTCCCAGTCAGGAAAGTCTGCTTTCTGCATTCTGAGACCTAATCACACTGAGGAAGGAGGGATGAAAAAGCAGTGCAGTCACCATCAGGGGGGCTTTTCAAACCCCAGAAGACCATGGATCCTTTTCTCTTTTCTTTCTCCAACTCCTTTGTCATTTACATTTAGACAAATGACATAAAGTAATTACGTTCCCTACTCTGCCAAAACTTTAAATAGGATCTTGTAAAAATAGCCTTTAAAACTTCAAGCTTTTTTCCTTTCTTTCTTTTTCTTTTTCTTTTTTCTTTTTTTTTTTTTTCCTAGGCAGCGAACAATAGAAACATTCTGCTTTTTTAACACTTTTTTAACGATAGTCATTTGGAAATGCGGGCTGAATGCTGACAAGTTTGACTAGCACAGAGAGTTTTGGAGCCTATTGTGTCACTTTCTGTCTTTTTTACTTCATCCCCCTCCCCCTCCACCTCTCCCTTTTGCCTCTTCCTTTCATTCACCATTGACAATGTATGCATTCATAATTGAAGAAATTCTTTTCTTAATGACTTACAGTTGTACGAGTTGTTGCTCTTGTCGGTGGTGTGGCTGCTGTTTCTGCAAACTAAACACATTTGACTGCTAATTTCCCATTGAAAGACATTGGAAGGTTCCTGAAATTAATGGTGTAAGACAAGTTTACAAACTGGTAGGCTCTGATGTGAAAATTAGTGTGTCTCCTCTGCAGAAGCTAAGTGCAGAAGTTGGCATAGCGGTAAGCAGCCTGAATACTCATAAAGCTCCTCAGCAAAGAAGGAAAAAAAAAAAATTAAAGATTTCCCATATTTCAGAGACTTGGAAACTGCAAGAAATAGACAAAAAATATCAGAGTATGTAGGCATGCAGAAGGGGAAAGTAGACTTCTTAACAACAAGAGGAAATTGGAGGATTTTTCATGGAGAAAACTCTTTTACTCTGAGAAATCCACATTTTTTTAAGGACCTACTGTTGGTATTCTGCTTCAGGATAGTATGTGTTAAGTTATAAGTAATGTTTGTGGGAAATTGAGAGGATTTTTAAACCAGGAGGTTACAGCACACAACTTTAGTTAGTTTTGAAGCAGAAATACCAGAGGAAAAAATTCATAAACCTATGGAAGTTGAATATTGTCATCCAGTTATGTAAATGAGGATTTATTTGGTTAAAGCTAGTGAAATATTCTGCTAGAGTAAGACAGTGTTGTAAGAAGGTGATGTAAGAACAATTTGCCCTACTTCTTTGAAGAATAAAGAGAATATTCCTGGTCGACCATTTGCTCAGGGACACATATCACATATGTAGGCAGCCATTGCAGTTGTCACCTGAAAAGGTTCTTTGCTTAAAAATAGTGTGTCACATGAAGCAATCAAACTCCTCAACTATATACATGTTCTTCTATTTCTTCCTAGAAATCTTTGTGAATATTTCCTTGAGGTATGAAAAACTGGCTTCTCTGCTTTAGTATTTGTTTTACTATCAAGATCCTTGATTAAATGTTTCAAAGCACAATCTATTTCATTCTATTTTATACAAGAAAATCAACATATATTATCTGAGAGGATTATTTTGTTTTTTTTTTTTTTTAATTATGCCGTTGCTAACATCTCCTGGTGTAGACTTTGTTATCTCATTAATAGTGGACCTAAATGGATTTTTAAAATTTTGCAGTTTTTGCTGAGATAAAACCCTGTTAAAATAAAAATAATTTATTTTAGGAAAAATTTTGCCCACATTAAGGAAATAACAATGTGTTGTTACTGTTGTGAATGATCTCCAGACTACAAAAACATCAGAAAACAATTATGACAAGTAATACATTTTACCCCCAAAAAATCTGAGTGGTAATTACAATTTCACCATCTTGTCTTTCTTCTGGATGACCTGCCCAATATTTTTCACAAGTTGTAGGCTACACTGACTTCCTAAACACAAATGACCAAAATTTCATATCCTACATTTATATGTTGAATCCAAGTAAAACCAACAAATAGGAACAAACCAAACCAAAAACCACAAAGATTTGTCCAACTGCCCCTCCAATGTATTCACTTCAAAAATAGAATGTATGAAGCTGGTTTTTTGACTATTCAGAGCAACTTAAATGATCTTGGGACTGATTAATTCTGCATCCTCTTAAAAATTTAAAGTAAGCATAAGCAGGAATAGAGCGCTAATGGCTATGCTGTAACGGCATCAAGAAACAAGAGATGAACTCAGGCTGTTTGGGAAAGCACCATGAGAGCTCTTACAACAATGAATGATCAGTACTGCTCTATGTAGACTTCTCTTAAAGGGACTAGCAACCTCTACTATTTTTCAGAAGATGTGTTTTCTTGTGAAGATGGAAGTATTTTCACCCGTCACTCTTCCTCTGTGTGAACATCAATGATCATAAAGGGTAATATATAAAAGTAGTTGAGGTGAGTGTGTTTTCTGCTGTCTCCCTAGTGAACTGAGATGTAGATGAAAGATAAAAAATAAGAAAGACAAGAGAGTTCAATGGAGAAATACATGTCCTGTACACCAAGAACTAATTTAATAAGAAGCTTCTCCCTGCTAGTGGGCGATTAAACTAAATTGCCAGTCTAAACTTTTCTATGCTGCATTTCAAATGTCAACACATTACATTGCTATTCCTCTTAATTTCTCACAAAGAAAATGCAAAATGAATTCATTATGCTGGAGTAAGTGGAAAAAATGATGAGTTTCTCCAGAAGAGTAGGCAATGGGGAGAGATTGGGCAAGGCGATTATATTGAGATATTTGAATAGCTGGCCATTAGCAAGAGGATCCCCATTACTTTGCTGATAATTATATCCTCTTCGCTATGACTTCCCAGTGGAATAATACAATGTTCCCAGTGCAGGAGATAATGAAAAATACCATTCAGGTGGTACATATATGCCAAGAATAGTGTGTTGTATTTCTTCCCTTCCCCCATCGTGTAGATTGCAATAGCACGCACCTACACGGTATGTTAATGTGTGTTTGGTTGTTCAGGGCTGTGTGCAGGGCAAATAAATGTATCTTGAAAATGGAGCTGGCAGTGGAATATCATTCTCCCAGTGTAATTATCTCCCGTGTTTAGTGGGCCCGGTGTATTGCTGAGTACATTTTTGTTAGCTATTATGTAAATGACTTTCAAAGCCCACCACATTGTAATAACGAGGACTTCGGAAGGGATCTTATAGAGACAAAGTTTTTTCCTATTTTAAAGACAGATGTATGTTTCTCCTAATTAATCCATCATTTTGCAGACACGTTTCTGTTCAGCAATCAAGGGAAATGAAACAAACAAACAAAAAAAAGAAAGAAGGAGGGAAAATACAGCACAAGAACACCCACTCATTTACAGTAACTTTTTTTTTCCAACTGATACATAAAATCTCTCATGTGTTATTGCTGCCTTATCACTTCTTGGCATTTTTATTGCTGTTCTATTTTCAGTTTGAGGGAATCTTGCTGCATACTGTATATCTGTCTCAGATTCATTAATTTTCACAGAAAACTCAATTTGCATCAAAATACTTTGCTGTTTGGATGTTACTTTACATATCTTGGGGCCTCATGGCTTGCATGAGAACTTTGCCTTCAAATTATTTACCAGAGGGGGGAAAAGCAATGCCAGTGAAACTACTCGAATTTGAATACTGCAAAAGGCAGTAGAATTTGTTCTTGGTTTCTCCTGTGAAAGCCTTTTATTGGACAACCCATGTCATTGGTTTGGTTTGATCTGGATTTGATAAGTTCTACTGTTTAATAAGAACCATAAATGAATGTACATTAAGTTCAGTAATGACCTGTGGTAACCAATATTTCATTATACACGCTTCCATAAAAAAAGTTTTAAACATTTACAAGTCATGCAAGAAGAATATTTTCATAATATTGTTATACAAGTAGGAATATTCACTTGGATACTATTAATGAATATTATGAAGGAAGCCGTAAAAATCTCGGGAGCTGGATTCCCTTCTTATTGAACAGTCACTCTGGCATAAATTTAAATGCCTTTTAGTGAAAGGAGAGTAAGTGTTTCTCTTGTTTGTTTTGAATTGGAGGTTTGGGGAGAGGGAGGAGGTTGAGAGAACAGAGAGAAACTGCATCACTATATCTGGTGTTAACAACATGGGTCATAGAATCATAGAATGGCCTGGGTTGGAAGGAACCTTAAATATCTCCGAGTTTCAACCGCCCCATTCAAAAGCAAATTTGGTTGCTTTTGAATTGAACTTTCTACTGTAAAAAACAATGTATCAGTGGAAGGAAAAATAATCTCCAACATATCCTTTTTTTTTTTTTTTTTTTTTTTCCCACAAAGGATATGAAAATAAGTCAAAAGCTTCTGAATGTCCTTTTGCATGTGGGCATGTATGTTGATAATATTTTCAGGTGTGTGAACTTCTGCAGGTTCAGTTGGCACTATCAAACATCTAGAGTATCCAGAATATATGAAAATATATCTGGAATAGAATCTGCAATGATGATGTGGAAGCTTATAATCTACACAACAAATCTGGATAAATATAAACCCAAAGTGCAAAAACTTTATCGTATTAATTGCAAGTAAATAGTTGTGCAAGCTACTTGCAATAAACTGGTCCTGATTCCTTTGTTTTGATGCACTGACATTCCCTCCTCTTGTTCTCTTTCTCATGCTCCTTCACACTCTTCTTTCCACTTTTTTTTTGGTTTTTTTTTTGGTTTGTTTGTTTGTGTTGGTTTTTTTAAATATTCTTTTTACTCAGATGCATTTGTAGTTCATGTGTGCAAAAAAATCAAGTTTTGTGAACATGGAGGAGTATTCACTAGTCTTTGCTAGTACCCTTTTCTTAAGGAATACTGAAATACACAACATGTGTGAACACTGTATAAATCAAGAACTTTGAATACTAAGCTAAAAGAATTGCCTCCGCTTTGCCTCCACTTTTCTTCCTCTAGAAACTTGACATATGAGATGAAAAACGACCAGAAAGTTTTTTATATTTTGTTAAGGTTGTGATCCTTAACCTACCTTTTTACAGCAAGGACAGACACTTCTGAATAAAAGTTCTTGAGTAACAGGCCAAAGCAATATGTTTTCTTGTGTTTCCCCATATCTACGTAGCACATGTTTATGCTAAACAAAAAAAACACTTCAGCTATTTAATAAACTTCATAGTAACTAAGGAGGTGTAAAAGCTTATGAACTTTTACCAAAAAAAAATTGTCTTTTTCTATCTTTAGCACATACTACAATTAATATGCCTGCATGTCTTCCAGATAGTACCAGATTTTGGTGAGAACACACTGAAAGAAAATCTATTTCTATTCTTTATGTAAAAAATAGATGGATGGATTAGATGGGTGGAAAGATAGAATGTTACTTCATAATGGACTTTATTTTTTATTTTATAGATATTTACTTAAATTAATACTTAGTGTTTCATTTCATTAGTGTTATGCCTAATGTTATTTCAATTAGTTTGGAGGGAGGTTTTTTGTGTTTTGTGTGACACAGCTTGAAATGCTTGGACAGAATCATGGAAATGGAATAAATCTGCTGACGTCAATCTAATTGTGCAATCTACACAGCGGTGTTGAAAATCAATCAATACAAAACATGTTTTACATATTTCAGTATGAATTTCCTCCTGTCACTCAGCAGTAGTAGCTCACCATAAAAATGTATATTTTCAACAAAAAAGAAATTATGATCTTTAAAGACTGGTATCTTATTCTGTGATCTGTGTTCAAGAAAAATCACTTTAGCTTGCCTTACAAATGACCTAGAGAGGCCTCCTACTGAAAAGTGATGGTTTTCATTCTCCATCTTCAGTCAAATTTTAGCATCCTTCCTGAGGGGGCCAGCTGTCACTTGGTTAAGGGTTTGGAAATCTAGGCACAAGCCTACTTTTATTTCATCAAGACAATTCAGATAATGTGGGTGCGTCCAAATAGCTATTAGAGAGAGTGTTAGCTTCCACTTGGTCATTAGGCTGGGATTCATCTGACTAAATGTAGACATCAATGAGGTAGCCACATATTTTTTATCTTGTCACCCCAGCCAATGAGGGAAACAAGGTCATGATTAATCTTGTCCTTAAGAAAATGCTCAGAATATATTAGATGAATTACCATTCCTCTCCCTAGACAATAACAAAGAGTACCTGAAATGTACCTGTTTTAGATAACTAAAAGTAAAGACGATGAATCACAACATAAATATTTGGGTCTTTATCTATAGATTCCGAGTAATTTTCATTTGATTTCTCAAGACTGTTTCAGACTAACTGATTAAACACTGTTTAAGCTTGTCCCAGTCTGACTTTTGAGTCAAAGACAACACAGGAAACTCTGAAAGGTAATTCATCTGAACCTGTGAGAGACATCTGCCTTTCTCTGTTGATTATTTGTGTTTAATTTTTTGTCTTGGAGTATGATACTTCCCATAGAGGTTTTTCTGTCTAAAAGACGTATCTAATTTGAACATCTGTCCCTGTCCTTGCTGTGTCACAGAATGCTTTCATCACAGTAATGCCCAAGCCTTGTTTGATGTCTGTTGAATGCTTGGACCTTCAAAGAATTTTTTAGGGAGTTATTTAAACATATCCCTAAAAATCTTAGGACATTGCATTACCCTTATATAACACATGCCCAGACCTCTTTGTTTGAATAATATAGGAGAAGCTTTGGAGGTTATGCCCCTAATCTTCACTTTTTTGGAAGCCCATGCTTTGCATTCCAGATCTGTGTCCTCTAATCACTTAGTGTGCACTAGTCATGTGATATATACTGAGATAACATCACTGTATCAAATTTCACTTTTTATTTCATTCAAAGGGTCAGCTAATTAAGTCATGACTGCCAGGTTCCACAAAATCAACAAGAAAGCAATGTTGTTTCTCTACAACACAGTGTATCACCAGCATTGTGCCATCAGAGTAATGTTAGAAAGATCTCCAGGGCCTTCAACTTATAAAGCCATTCAAGAAAATTGTTCTTGTCTTTCATTTGAAGGGAGAAAACTAGGGTTAAGGGGACCCATTTCAGAAATGACCAGCTGCCTGCATGATTTGTTTCTCATTATTTAGCAATAACAAATGAAATGTGCTACAGGAAAAAAGAGTTTACACAAATGAGCAGAAAAAGAACCAGGAGAAGATCTGTCAGACTGTCTGTCCCAGAAAAAAAAAAAAAGAAAACAAAACAAAACAGAAAAATGTTTCCCCACATGAATAGCGTGATCATTATCAACATTTAAAAGTTTATGGAAGTAATTTTGAAAAGTAGGTCCAGGAAATTCAGTTTGCAAAACTGCATTTTTTCAAAGACAAATAATAGGAGAAAGAGTATGAGTCAATACTGATCGCATCAAACGTGTAAATGAGGAGAGGGTCTATTACCACTTCTATTACCGTGCATCTTACTGCCATCTCAGTCAGAAATTTTGCATTACTACCCTCTCTTTCTATTTTCCATCTGGCTTTTCCCCCTTTATATACACTTTCTTTGTTCAACTCTATCCTGCCAGGATGTTTGTGACACTCCAGGAAGACATTTTTATGACTGATATGTACAGTAAATGTGCTCACTTCAAAAAACGTGCTGTAAAAGGTCTGCCCCATCTGACTCCATGTTCTCCCTGATGTCCCATCATCGTGAAAAATAGATACCTTAAAAGCAGGAGAGCAACAAATTTCACAGTGATGGTCTTGTGCTTCATTTTAACATTTACAGTAGCCTTGGGACCTAACTAGAGAACCCAAGTGGTGGAAGGTCAGGCTGTGTGCTAGCACTAAACTGGGCAGGCAAGATCATAAGCATTCTGCTGAATTTGGTCTATGCACTTTGATAAAATGTATTAATTAACATAGACATCAAGTAGTTTAACACAACATCTCTAAATCTGTTCATTGCCACATCATCTGCTTTAAGATATAGTCATAGATTTTGGGGCTATTTTAAAGGTTCTAATTGTGTAATTTTATAACAGATTATTTTATTTCTGATTTATCCATTCTGCTAAACTACCATGATTCTGACCATTTCCCAAAGAATGATGAATGTCACTGAAGAATAAAGAGCTGCACCATTTATCCCAACTTCGAGTGGGCCTTTTATTCACAGAATCACAGACTCATTCAGGCTGGAAAAGACCTCTGAGATCATTGAGTCCAAGCTTTGACTGGTTACCACCTTGCCAACTGGACCATGGCACTGAGCGCCACATCTAGTCATTTCCTGAGCACCTCCAGGGTGGTGACTCCACCACCTCTCTGTGCAGTCCATTCCAATGTTTTAAAACCCTTTCCCTGAAGAATTTTGTCCTCATGTCTGGTCTGAACCTCTCCTAGTACAGCTTGTTGCTATGTCCTCTTGTCCTGTCACTGATTGCCTAAGAGAAGAGACCGACCCCTAGTATTGTTACAGAATAGCAGATTCAGTAAGACTGGAAGACACCAGGTCTTCTAATCCAACTTTGCTGCTCAAGCAGAGTCTCCCAAAACGTGTTACTCTGGACTGTGTCCAGACAGCTTTTTAATTTCTCCAGGCAGCAAGACTTCTCAGCCTCTCTGGGCAGCCTATTCCAGTGCTCAGTCACTCTCACAGAGAAGTTCTTCTTCATACTCAGCTGTAACTTCCTGTGTTCCTGTTCCTGCCCATTACCTCATGTCCCTATTTCTTGTCACTTCCAAGAAGAGCCTGGCTCTATCCTCTTGACACCCTCCTTGTACACATCGATATAATAAAATAAGAACCAACCAAACAAATAAACCCACAAAGAAAACCCCAACTGCAGCCACAATAAGTGTTTCCCAAATCCAATTATGAGAAAAACAGTTGTTACTAAATCTTGTTCCTAATAGAAACTGCTCCTTGTCATGAGCAGATTTTCTTGGTTTTGTTTGGGTTTTTTTTGTTTGTTTGTTTGTTTGTTTTCTCTTATCTTCTCCTGAAAGAGAAACCTGTGAATTCATTAAAAATTTTTGCCTACAAGTGTATAACACACAGGTGAGAAATTAAGAAAATAAGCCAAATTGTTCAGCAATTTAATAGCAGATTTTTGTTCTGGAACTTAGATATCTTTGGGTATAGGATATTTAAGATAAGGGCTGACATTTTGTGTATAACATGGTATTTCCTTACACACCAGAAATCAATCTATGTGAGACTGTGGCAGCCTGTGTTATTAAGAGGAATAATACTGACTAGGAGCTAGAATTCATCCAGAGGATGTAGTCAAAATCTTTATTTCATTACTGATTTTCCCTTCTTCCAGCATTTCCACTGAGGAGTTTCAATTTTCACAAGCAAATGTGCTCCTGTGAGGACACTGAGCACACCTCAAGGGAAGACTGAGGGAAGCATTCTTCAGATTATCAACAAACTTGTCTGGCTCTGAGTTCCTTCATGAGTTTTTCCATATACCTCTGTAAAATATATAAGGAAAAGACTCCAAATCTGTTGGCCCTTTAAACAGTGTTGGTGAAGACAGATAGATGCAAAATGGTGTGGCTTTTGCACGTCTTTGCATTTTCTTTGCTACTGAAATTAATTTATTGTGTCAATGATTGACAAACTTGATTTCCAGTCACCAAGGAGAACTCTTAGATATAAGAAGCCTGCCTCAGAATGCAGGCACTGTAAATTTCCACAATTTTATGTGAGTTATTTCTGGATAGAATATGATTGAAATCGATGAGGTTCAACCAAGGTTAAAATCATTCACTCATGGGGAGTTCCTCATAAGAATATGGCATGACACAAATAACTACCATTGAAGGAAACAAAATACGAGAGATCAGATGAGAATGCAATTAATGGACAATAATGGGTACACAGTGGTGAAGGTTTTATACTCTGTATAAGACCAATTAATGTAAAATATGTTCTCTTTTCTTTTAAATAAAAACAAAAACACAGCAAAACAAGATAATAAAGAAAGACAATAAAATGAAGGAGACGTTCTTAATTACTTGTACGTATATGTGTTCCTGATTTCAGGAACACTAAGTGATTTCTTCAGGCAGCTCTTGGGATTTCTAATAAAGACTGCTGTATGAAGTCAAAACATCATTAGACAGACATCTAGTTTATGCTGGTAGGTAATCCTTTCCATCAGGGACTGGATTTCACAGCAAGAAATTTCTTCATTGAAGACAATTCTTGCCCATTCTTTGCCAGACTGTTCCAATGCCAGAACTCTTTCTGAGGCTAGAAACTAATCCTATCTCTAGAAGAGAAAGCTTCAAAAGCCAGTCAGAAACCAATTGGTGTCCATATGGAAATGTATTTAGGAGATACCTATATGTAATTCAAAAAGATTTTATGCTATGGGACTATATATATATATGTATATATATATATATACACACACACACACCCCCTTATATACCTATATATATGTGTGTGTATGTGTGTGTGCACAATGAAAACAATAATTGATGAAGTTACTTATGGTTTTTCCACAAAAAACTAGCCAACTGATATTTTCAGTAATTTCTGGTTCTATAAAATCTCCATCCTTTGTCAAGTGCTTTACTGTATCTAATTAGTGTGTTTGCTGTATTAACCCTGTTTTCTCTGCTGTGGTTTTCTAATCATAATATCTCTTTATCTCCTTGAAGATATAGAAAAATTAGTCTAGTTTAACTTGCTTATGTACCTTTCTTCGTCTACATTTTGTAGACTGTTGTAATCTCTCTGCTGCAATGCTCATTCTTTAAAATGTCTTCATGGATTTAGGTTTATTTCTTTATTTTTTTACCTTAAGATTTTTCCTCATTTTTTTTTATGCTAGGACTTTTCTTCTTTCTTCCTTAGCTCAGTTGGTTAGATCTCGGCACCAGTAACACCAAGAATGTGTGTTCAATCCCCATATGGGCCATTCACTTAAGAGCTGGACTCTGTGATCCTTCTGGGTCTCTTCCTACTCAGACTATTCTGTGATTCTTTGTGATTTCTTCTCTTTTTTATTCCCCCCCCCCCCCCGCCTTCTTCTATTTCCTTTACTGCTTTCACAGTGAAAATTTGAAATCTGTGTTGGGAGCTAAATAATTCCATCATGGATTTCCTTCTTGGAAGAGGAGAGGAGAGGAGGTGGAAATAAGACTTTTCTTATTTAGAACATTTCAGCAGCTCTAAAAACTACTTTTGAGAGTTTGGTGGGGGCAGGGAAGTGAAGGATGGTAATTTTTTTGTTAGTTATTCCCCCTGTAGAGACCCGAATGCCAATCGACTCTTCTCACAGCACCACCTACTGTGGTGGTCTAGCTGCAGGCTAGTGTGGGGAAAGATTAAGCTTTTTCATCTGTAGTGTTACAGTTCCTGGGAGGCTCCTGCACTGCTGTTTCGGTAAAGAGATTTATAGAAGCACTTGATGAATTTTAGTCATTTTTTTATCAGTCTGTAACCATAGAAATGTGTGTGTGGAGACTACTGCCATCTTAGGCACTGCTGCAATTTCTACAAATCATCTTACTTGTCTGCCTTATACCTTGTTTTATATCAAACTTTTCATTAGGAAGGAATAAGACAGCTTATATACAGAAACAGTACCCTGGTGCATCTTTATGCTGGTCATGCAGCGCAGAACATCACAACAATGAGCTGGAGGAACAAGGCAGGGACTTTGTAGGAGAAGGGGTTCACCTGATTGTGTAAGGTTGACATAGATGAGAGTACAAAATCCTTTGCATTCTCCTTCATACACATAGAAATGTCAGGAAGAAAGAAGTCTAAGGGATCTAATAGTGGATATTTTATTGTCCTCAAGATGATATTAATGCCTATTTTCCATGAGATACTTTCTGGCCAAAAATAGTTCCCAGCCAATTCAAGGTTGCTAAGAATGAATCTTCTGGGATGAATGTCTTCAGAGACGGTAAATAAATCACAAATCTACCACCTGCTCTCACTGCAAAAGTCAATATGTAGCTATCACTCTAGGGTCTTGTTCTGTGGCTCTTGGGATGTAAGATCAAAATTATAACCGGTGGTTTCTGTTTAATTAAACAAGGTGACAGAACTGGGTGTTCAGTAGCTGCCTCTCAGAATAACAATGCTTGTCTTCAGTATCACACGATCACTGAAAACCAGAATGGATCAGGTTGGAAGAGACCACAGTGGATCATCTGCTCCCACCTCCCTGCTCAAGGAGGGCCGTTCCAGAGCACATGGCACAGCATTGTGTCCAGAGGGTTCTGGAATATCCTCAGTGAGGGAGACTCCACACCCTCCCTGGATGATCTGTTCCAGTGCTCGGTCACTGCCCAAGGAAGAAGTTCTGGCTCAGGTCCAGGTGGAACTTCCTTCATCAGTTCCTGCCCATTTGTCTGGTGCCGTTGCTGGGCCCCTGGAGCAGAGTCTGGGCCCTGCTCTGAGCCCTCCTTGCAGACAGGGACACACAGGGATGAGGTCCCATCTCAGTTCTCCCTTCTAGATGCTAAACAGCTCCATCTCTCTCAGCTTTTTCTTCTGAGAGAGATGGTCCAGATCCTTAATCATCTTTGTCACCAACTGTTGGACCTACTCCAGGAGCTCTTGTATTAAGGAGCCCAGAATGAGTGTATCTGTGTTATTGTATGCTAAATGAAGTTTTTCTGGAAGTCACTGGCTTATTCATGTGTGGTTGAAATGATCATTTCCGTTCCTTGCATCTTTCCTTCCATCCTCTTTAGGCTATTTTTTTTTGCTCTTGTTTTTAGGATTTTTTGTTTGTTTGTTTGTTTGTTTAGCTTTCTTTTTACCCCTGGATTTCTAGATCTCTGGGATTTATACAGTTAAATGATTCTGAATTTCTTGTGTTTATGTATTGCTTATAGACAGTTACCAGTAGGTACAGTTATGATACATCCCAGCTACATCTTGAAACTTGAAGCTTGGGCGAGGGGTTGCTATAAATACATTTAATGGCAAAAAGGCTCACTATGTCAAACTAAAAGTCTTTCTACTCTTTTTCCCCCATCTCTTGGTTACTCTTTTATATTTTCTTTTGTTATCTGAAAAACTTCCTCACTGCTGCTTTGAATACTGAAAAACAGAGCTGTCAATACTGCACATTGCTTCATGTGTAATTGTAATTCCACTGACTTCATAGTGATGCTCTTGATTTTCCTGAGTAGGAAAGGAGATTTCTCAAGACACAGCTGTATTGCATTTAAGCCAAGTGGTACTGTCACCAGTAGGCTTGCACACTTCATCTTTCCACAGCAGTGCCAGAGGTCTTCTCTCACAACCTGTAGTCAGTAGATATGTGCACCAATCATTTGCACCTGTTAGTGCAGCATAACGAGACCCCTGCTCAAAGACTGAGCCCTCTGTTTCAAAAGTCTCTGCAATATAACGTAGCATAATTCAAAACTGAAGAAACTTTTCATACAGGATTACTTCCATTTGCAATCTGACATTATTCAGACAAGATTGCTATATTATGCAGAGCATAATTACAAAATGCTCTCCCTGTAGTACTGTGCTTTTGTATGTATGCAGATTATTAAAAATGGCTAATCTTAAAATCATTGCACATACAGTGCAGTCAACAGCGAAGAGAGTCTCAGCTTTTGTGGGTTGGTATAACAACATTACAGTTCATGGAGTTGAGGTCCTGGCCTTATTTCTGCTCCATTATTGTGCTGTTGTATACAAAGGATGAAACCTGTTTCTCCATTACATCCTGCAACACTTGAGTAATTCTTCAGAAATAAAAGACGTACCTTGGTTTCACATTGTTTTTTCTGACTCAGCATTTGAATACCATTAGAGTGACAATACATTTTTTTTTTTAAATTCAGCAGAAATTGTCCAGCCACAGATACAAGATCTGAAATATGAGTCAGAATACAAATGATTCAAAACTCTCAGCAAGTCACAACTGCCCTACCACATTCATATAATATTCTCATGAAACAGGACCAAACAGAAGTTTCCTTTTACTCCTGACTGAAACAAAAGTAGACATCTAAAATGCAGGTCTTCATAGCTTCATAATCATAAATTCTTAGAATTAATAAAGAAGACCTCTAAGATCAGAGTCCAACTGTTAACTTGTATAACAAATGAGTTCACCACTAAATCATATTCTCAAGTGCAACCTTCACAAACATTTTGAACAAGTCAGGGACAGTGATTCTATCACTTCTCTAGGCAGCCTGTTTCTATGCCTGACCACCCTTTTGGTGAAGAACTTTTTCCAAATATCTAATCAAAACCTCCGCTGGTGCAGCTTGAGTCTGTTTCCTCTTGTTCCTTCACTTGTTACCTTGGAGTAGAAGTATTCACCTGGCTACAACCTCCTTCCAGGGACTTGTAAAGAGAGTACTCCAGGATAAACACACTCAGCTCCCTCAGCTGCTCACATGTGTGCTTATATTAGTATGCCAGCGCGCTGGCTGGGCCAGGAGAGCTGCAGCTTGTCCAGAGGTGCCCAACACGAGAGTTGGACACTCTGTGGCACTTGTGTGCCTCGCTAGCCAGCTCCCTCGCCCATGCGGTGGAAGGCACGGAGCCACGCGTGCCCGGGGCTTATGGATTGCCCAAGAGTAGCCAGAAATTAATGAGTGAGGCGGCCCTTTGGTCGGTATTCCAAGGGTTTATTGTAGAAATTCCCTTGAAGGGGTCTGGACACAAAGAAGAATGAACTTCCACCCATGTTGCACTTAAAAGGGGTACACAAAAGGAGGAAGGGATGGCATAGCAATGACCTATAAGAAGAAGGGAAGGGCGGGACAGGTTTGGCTACCTTTCCTTAGGAGATACAAGGGGTGTCTGTCCACTGTCAAGCAGACAGACCGAGCCTACATCAGGTCACAGGAATTCAATGGGAGGAACCAGTCTCACAGAGGGGCATTTAACCTTTGGAGCCAGCCCACCAAACCTCTTTATCTGGGCTTTGTGGCCCCCTGGGCATTACTGTGTTTGGTTCAGTGACCACAACATGTACTCCAGACTTTGCAGAATGGAGTGGTACAGACCCACCAATGATACAGACCTACTAAAAAATTACAATGGGTCACACATCCTTGCAGCAAGTATGGGTTTCTTGACTCTGAGATGATTATCTGATGTAATGATACTGTTCTCACTGGAACCAGCAAAGGTGGGAACCATCCTGCATTAAGATGGAAACTTCGAGCCAGTGATCCACTGCCCTAACACCATCAACCACCACAGGGTGAGCTGAACAGTGACTTAACCAGCAAAAACGTAACTATAATCGCCAATACAGCGGGGTCTTAATGATGTAATCTACATTGACAGAATAAATCCATGTTATGAAGAAGAAACATTTCCCCAGCTGGTACAAGGGAAGAAACTATAATATTATTACTAAAATATACTGTATTTTTGAAGGACAGTTTCATCTGATGACAGAATTAGAGCAGGTGAGTGGGACTGAATTTTTAGAAATGAATTTTACTTAGTTAGGGAAGCATTTTCTACCCAACTCTGGAATATAAGTTTAATATCGTCGGTGATTATAACTGCCTCATATCTCTAATGAGCTGAGATTAATATGAAAACCTGAAACACTAATTATTTGCATTTGCACCAGTGTAACCTTGTCTATCAAGAGTGGAAATGCTCTTTTAAAATTTAAAGTTATTTTAGTAAATCCACAAGAAGAATTTTATGAAAAAAATTATATTTTTTTTATATTTTCTGAGACAGTAGGGACAGTGTGGGATTTATGTCCCTCACACTCAGCATCATAAATTCAACCTGCCATCAGTTAAACTAAATGAATTGTGCTGTTTATAAATGCTGAAAGAAGAATCCTCTCCTTTTGTGCATGATCTCCAAGCACAAGTGGTTCATTACAGTAAAGGCAAATGATAACCCTTTTCTGTACCACACATGAATCCAGAAAGTGCTGTACAAACTCAACACATAGACATGAGGATTGCACAGGGCTTATGCCTTTGCCCAACGCTGAAAGCAACCGCAACCTCAAATAAAACTGCAGCTTGCAACCCATTTGAAATGTTATTCAGTTAAGCTCTATTTATTGCCATCAAAAATAGCACACACAGGGACAGACAAAACAGTCCCGTTTCACAAAGCACAACCGAGATCAGCTGACTGGAACTCACACTTATGTTCATCGAAGGGCCGTATTATCATTTTGTACTCCTTGTTCCTATTTAGAGTTAATGGTAAATGTCTTTTCCTTATCAACTGTCAAATTGTCAGAACACACTTTGTATGTTCGAGGCTGGAGGATTCAGGGGGTGTCGGAGGAAGGGGGAGGACCATCTGCTTTGTTGACAGAAGTTTACTCCCAATATTTTATACTGAGTAATTATTCAAGGTCCCTTGTATTTTGTGTCTCCCAGAGAGGAGGTATTAAAAATGCCCACTATTAAATGCTTTTCACATAGAAAGCACGATTTTATGACCCTGTAACTGCAGGATCAGTGGTTTTACACTCTTTAGCCTCTGCAATAATGTGTGCCTGGTTCCCCCATGCAGGCCGTGCTGTGGTTAGTGTTGATTCAGTAAACAACATTTTGTTTCATCTCCACGGATATTAGGTCTATAGAGGACAGATTGCATTTGCTGATAGTGCCTCATGGTCTTAACGCACACTTGACTAATTCTAGCTATCATTTGTTGTTTGTTGTATTTTAAACGAGGGCAGAATTTTTTAAAGAGAGATAAAGTAGAAGAAAGAAGAGCAAGGAAGAGGTGTGAATTGAAACAAAGACAAGAGAACTTTTCAATGGCATTAAAAAATTAAATGAGGGAAAAAACCTGCCCCAAACCCTGCTCGAGGGATTGCACAAGGGCGACATTTAAAATAAAAAAAATGCACTCAGGTGGATATCTGAAGCATAAATGCTTTTAATTTCTATTAACAGAAAGTGCAAAGGTTTTTTTTTATTTCTCATTTTTCACTCTTTATAGTTAGATGCCATGTTCATTACTTATGCGGCATGTGAACACATTGTTTTCCCTCCTCTGGACTAGCACATGGTGCATGAAATCTTATCACATCCTTTGATTGACTAACCTCGTTAAGAAGTTGACATAAAAGATACAGGTGAGAAGCAAATTTGTCTGAAATTACATAACTGCCAGTGAGAACAAAGGACTGGCCTCAGTAAGAAGGTAGTGACTGCACAGATCCCTTCCAGTGCTCTGTTCCTGTTTTCTTTGATTATTCCATGCAGGAGAGAGCTCCACGGGAAAAAAAAAAACTTATGTCACCTTCTGATCTTAACCCTGCTGCCTACCTAAATGTAACTGTGGCACTGAGGGAGATGGGATATGGGTCCCTTCCCAGTGCTGACAAGGAAGGCAGACAGTGACAGAAGGGAAAAAGTCGTGAGCCTGTCCTGATCACCAAAGGGACAATCCCAAAGCATGCCAGCTTTATTCCCAGCAGTTCATTAGCCTATATCAGTTCTTGAAGAACACACTGAGGTTGTGTCTTTGTGGTAGCAACAGAATTTCCAACTCTGAAAAATTAAGCAATTCACATACAATTTATATTGAAAGATCAGCTTAAAGTAGGGCAACAGCTCATTTCTGAATAAATAGCTGACAAAGGTAGATCTTCCATCCTCCTGTTACATATTTGCTTGCAGAAGAATTACTTAGAGAGGAATGTCTCTACCCAGTACCAAGAATCAGACTTCAGGCTTTGAGTAGAAGCCTCAAATTTTGATATAGAGTTACTGATTTGACCCTTTATTCACTCTTGAGATACATTTGCCCTGTCCTAGACATGTCTGCCCAGATTGGGATTCATAAGCCATTACTCAGAAACTGCAACATTTTTCCATTTCTTGAAGCTTTCTAGGGTCTTCTCAGAAATTTTCCAAAAGTTGCATTCCTGTTACTTCCTAACCAGGGGGTATTTTGTTGATGATGTTGGGGTGTTTTTGTTTGATGTAGACTTTTTAAGCTCTTGCAGCAAACTCTAGTCAACTTCCAAGCATCAAAGATTCAATTTTTTGTGGCCATCTCTTCATTTATAAAATTATGTCTTCATCACTGTCCTTGGTTTTCAGATCTGTTTAGCAACAGCCAAATCCTCAAATTCGTAGGGAAAAAAACAAAAACAAAAACAAAAACAACAAAAAAAAAGAAAAAAAAAAAAAAACAAAAAAACAAAAATAAAAAAAAAAAAAAAAAAAAAAACCAAAAAAACAAACAAAAAAAAAAAACCATGGGCAGAGACACTTCCCATTAGACCAGGTTGCTCAAGGCCTTATTGCACCATCCTCTTCTTTCAAGCTATACCTATCTGGATAGAAGATCGTAGAACCATAGAATTTTAAGGCTGAGAAGGGACCTTAAAATATCATTTAGTTCCAAGCCCCCTGCCATGGGCAGAGACACTTCCCATTAGACCAGGTTGCTCAAGGCCTTATCCAACCTGGCCCTGAAAACTTGCAGGGTTGGGACGTCCACTGCCTCCCTGGGGAATCTGTTCCAGTGTCTCACCACCTCCACACTAAAGAGTTTTTTCCTAATATCTAACCTAAATTTCCCCTCTTTCACTTTGTACTCACTCTCCCTTGTCCTATCCACTACAGATGCAGAGTCCCTCTCTGGCTTCCCTGTAGCCCCTTCAGGTACTGGAAGGTTCCTGTGAGTTTCCACACAACCTTCTTTTCTCCAGAATGAAAAGCTCCAACTTTCTCACCCTGTCTTTGTAGGGGATATGCTCCAATTCTCCTATAAAATTTGTGGCCTTTTTTTCACTTGCTCCAGCAGTTCCATGTCCTTCTTATCTTGATAGCACCAAAACTGCAATCTGTTCTTCAGATGGGGTCTCACAAGAGCAGAGTAGATGGGAAGAATCCCCTCCTTCAACTGCTGCCCATGCTCCTTTGGATGCAGCCCAAGATAAATTTGTCTTTCTGGGCTGTGAGTGCTCACTGCCAGCTCAAGTTGTTTTTCATCAGCTGTCACCCCCAGGTTTATCTCTGCAGGGCTGCTCTCAGTCATTTCTCCACCCAACCTGTAAGTGTGTCTGGGATTGCTGCAGTCCAGGTCTAGGACCCTGCACTTTGCTGTGTTGGATTCTGAGATGTTTACATGGTCGGATTCTGAGATGTTTACATGGTCGTCTCTCTCTAGTAAGACCTCTTGTAAAAGTGCCTCTAGATCCATCCCTTCCCTCCAGTGTGTTGAGCACATCACAGAGCTCAGTGTTGTCAGTAAACTTCCTCAGGGTGCCCTCTATCCCATCGTCCCTGTCACCAACAAAGATGTAGAACAGTGTCAGCCCTGGCACTGACCCCTGAGGGACACCACTCATCACTGCTCCTTACCTGGACAGTGAGCCATTGACCACAACTCTTTGCATGGTTAACTCAGATTATCTAAGTTAATTATTATCCAGTATTCCAGCTCAGAGAAAGATTTCTACCTCTTTTGACAACAGATTGCTGTCCCTTCAAACTTTTTCAGCAATACACACATTTGTAAAAACCCACATAATACACACACCCTTCTTGCACACATCTGCATTGTCATAAGAAAGAAAGAAAATAAACAAAAAGGATGGAATGGAAACATTAGAAATGTTGAATACCACAAATGAGATGTCTTTCCTATCCAAGCTACCCAAGCTCATTTTTAACCCTGAATAATCTTTGCTGGAAGTAATGTCTCTCGGTACACCTGTCTTTCTATCTATTTACATAAATATATACATAAAACCAGTCGCACTCACAGGCTTCCCATGACAGCAGTCTGCTATATTTTTTCCACACATCCTCACACTCTCCCCTCCCCTCTTTACTCCTACCAAGTAACTCCTGCTGGGGAGATGCGCCAGCCAACTCCCTTGATGTGTCCTGCCCCAGAGATGGCTGCCAGATGGCCTGACATCTGCAGCAAGAAGAGCTGGCAGGTCGCCCTGAAATCTCCCACTCAAGGGAGCTGTTGTTATGTACTGAAGTCCTTATCCCTAGAAAGACTTCTTTGAATAAAATATATAATACATGATAAAATGCAATAAATCCTGAAGAAAAGGAAAGCAAATAGTATTTTGAGACTACTTACCAACAGCCTCAGAAGCAACTTTTCCCCATGGGCAATATTTGTAGTGGAAGCCCACCAAGTCTGTCATCATCCAGTGCTTAAACACAATATGTGCCATCACACACACCATGAATTGCAATTTTTGTTAACACACATTAGAGGAGGCCATGGCACATACAAATGGCAGAACAGAAATGGATCGACCCAAAGAGGAACAATTACAGCTTATGCATGTTGTGTCTCTTCTCATGAACACGATTTAAGTGCATTGCACTGCTTCTAGAGTATGCATTTTGGGAACTGTATGGGAATTCAAATACCTTTCAAACAGAGGCTGGTTTGCACTCCATTACTATGAGGTTATGTACAGAGACAGAGAGGTTGGCAGAGTTCTGAGAGGGTAAAAAATAGAGGAAAATAATGTTAGTAACATAAAACACCTCTTAAAATAGTATTTTTTTCCTAAAGCTATGAGGAATGTTGTAGCTTCAAACACCACCTGTGCAGGATTCAAAGTGAAGCATCCCTAAGGGACAGCTGGAATCACACTGACCCTCTTAGAACCATCTCTGTTTCTATCTCCATTCAATCTCTGGGTGTTCATTCTCACATATAACACAAGCTCAGAGAGTACTTCCTTGCTGGAAATTTAAAGAAAGAGAAGGAAGAAAAGAGAGAGAAAAAGGAAAAAAAGAAAAAAGCATACCTGGCAAATTGCCTTTTTAAAGGAATCTAAGTTTGAAGAACAGTTAGAGGATTTAACAATAAAATAATAAGAAAAAGAAAGAAATGAAGAAAGTACAGAAGAAACAGCAATCAGCACGTTTTAGTATCAGTACAAATTTTCTGTATATCTCATTCCTTTTGGAAGAGCTCTACATGTGTGTACAAACATACAAAGCTCAAATCTGAGCTCTGAAGGACCTCTTTATTTCAGATGCAAATCAAAATGCTATCTGTGCACTCATTCTCAACCTAGAATTCTCCAAAGGTGAAAACCAAGTTCAAGGTTAATTTTCTTGCAAGAGAGCAAGACACCTTTTGCTAAGTTCAGAGATAAAAAGCAAGCAATATCTGGTGAAAAAAAAAAAAAAAAAAAGCACCACCAACATAAATCACTCAAACCAATCCACAGGTCAAATATGTCACATACATATTTGTCACCTTTTGTTGTCCAAAGCAATATCCACAAACTCGTTAGTGTTTTCCCATATAGACAGTCAGGCAATAGACTCTGGCTATTTTATACAGCTACTGGTAACATCTCTTGCCCAGAAGGCAGTGACAGACACAGAGAGAGAGCAAAGAAATAACTTTCACAGTTTTTGTGTTTTCCCAGCTATCAATCAAATTCCCTCTGACATTGCTTCATTTATGGATTATTGCAAAAACACTGAAACAATGTGCAATGATAATGTTGTAAAGCTACAGAAATGAAATTGGTAGGAGTAACCCATTTCTCACTGTGTTCCCAAGCACCTCTCCACTCTGAATCCCCAGCATTGTTTAAGCTTCAGTTCTATATAAGAAAGCTAATCAAATGACACTCAGGAAAATTGACTTGGGTTTTCAATCTAGTTTCAGATCTCTATTGTACTTATTTCAAATAGCATTTGTTATTCTCTGCATATCCTTAGGAACATGCCCTGTCAAGAAATGCCATACAACTTCAAACCATGTTTTTTCCCACCTCTATAACTTTTTATGTATTCCCTTTTTACATTTTATTACAGCATAACATCTAAAAATGAAATAAAGATTATAGGCAACGCTTCAGGACTTGTAGTTCTGCAGCTTGCCCTGAATATCAAGTATTGTTGATAGGAACTTGCTGCTGTACCACTATAAATTGCCCAAATCTCCCCACTGACCATCACTGTAATTATTTCTGTTTGGAAATGAAAGATTTGATCAGCAGACTGATTTTTCTTTTCTTTATATTTCCCACTCCCTTTCTTGTCTATCTTTCCCCCATTCACCTGGACTGTGCATTTTCTCTTGATAGTGGATTTAAAGATTAAATCTGTATTTATTTACCATAGTTATCTTTAAACGTAAAAGAAAACAACAGATTGCAGGGGAAAAATAGTAAAAGAAAACAGGGGAAAGTATGAAGGAGGGAGGGAAGAAAGTATAGGGGGAGAAAATGGACAGAACAGCCATCCTAGCCACTAATTTAATGGTTTTTTGGTTTTTTTTTTCTCAAAGTGCAAAAAAGGAAATAATACAGAGATAGTTACTCCTTTTGCATCCAACACCTAGGGGTATTGGTACGATAGGTACTGAAATCTAAAACATGCTTCCTACAATCCTCTATTGCCCAAATGTGTCCGAATCAGAACAATAGGTCAAATTTAGTGCCTGCAAAAGCCATGTTTGAGGAATAACTTACAATTTAAATCCACACAAATCAGAAAAGAAAAGTCAACACATCAGTAAAGAATAATCAGTGTCAAAGCATGAATTAGAGATGCAGGCCAAAAGTACATAAAAGGGGAAGATTCAGGGGGTTTTGTGTAGGAGCTGGGTTCAACTCCAAGGTCAACAATAGAGTCGCAATAAATGGGAGTAATTTCTTTGTGTCAAAGAAAAATGTCAGGGAGAAAAACTAGAGTTTGCTATTGTTTTATTTTCCTTTAGACTTTGGACTGAGACTCAACTGTTGTGCAGCCTCCGTTTCCAAGACTGCTATTGATTTTCCAGGAGACAGAGAAGTGCTGCTCTCCGCCGGGGCCTGGCTTTTCTCCTGAGCAGAGAGGAAGAATAATGGTCCTTTTGTCCTCATTTCTTTACACAACATCTACCCTAACCAATGTGGTATGGTGCAGTGAGTAGATCTGCATCACTGGGAGATTATAGAAGTGAAAAGAATGTTGTGGTACAATCCAGAAGTGAAATTTAGAGCCATAACAAACGTGTGGGGATGAGAAGAGAACATTATGCCAGTCTGCTAACTAGGATTACAAAAAAGCCTTTACTAAAGCACCGTACTGATGAGGCTAACCTTCTTCTGAGTATAGAATTTTTTCCATCTCTGGGAGATCTTCATAGGGGCTTCTGTTTCTCTGCATTGTTTGAAGGTTCCTCAAAGCTGAGAATAATCTTGACAACTACACCAAGAGGTTGCAAAATAATTATTTTTTATTTATATGCCACTTGTTTCAACTAATTTGTTTAAAAATTCACAAAGAAGAAGTTTTTAAATTGAGAAGTGCCAAACACCTGTCAAATACTGACAAACTGAGGATTCACCTATCCACAAGCAATATGAATTCTCTACCATTGTGAGGTGTATACACACACACACACAGACAGAGTCACACAAAGATATTTAATATTGCTGAAACAAAGCCCCACTTCTTTGCTGCATTAATTTCTAAATTGCATAGAATTAAAAAATCAAGCAAAATATTGTTGGAATATTAGAACAATTGCATAATCAATATCTTTAGGTTATAATATATAAATAAATAAATATAGTTATATCCTTATGTACTGTTAATTTATTGAGAAAACATGTACTCATTGTATAAGCAGATGATTCATGCATGTCATACACAGACATATCTTATAGATAAATTCACTTCAAATGAGGATTTATGTATATATATATGTGTGTGACCTGGTTTTCATGTATCTCCCTTTTGTTTTTTTTTTAAACATAGGGGCAATATTTGCTTTCTTCCATTTTTCTGGTATGCTCATTTCCAAATTTTCAGAGAAAATCTCTGAGACTTGTTCAAAGTTCTTCATTGATGCTGATGTGATAGTCATTCAACATAAAAGCAGAATACATACTGGTATACACATAAGTATATGCCACTCGTTTAAATGGCATATTGGGTTAAATAATCTTTGTGAATTTTTAAGGAATTAGTCTAAACGAGTGGCATATACTTATATGAATGTAAATAGTACCCCGTAACTTTCACTATTTTATATTCCCTGTCCACCATCCAACAACATAAATTTTGTCAGTTGCCTAAAAGCAGCTGCATCCAATAGCAAAGTAGTTAAATAATATTTTTTTAAAAAGCATTTTAATTGGGTTTCATTGAAAAATTTCTCTGTGGCAGGATGAGCATGGTCGTTTTTTGGCCCTTTTTTTTTATTTGTTTGTTTTATCACATTTATGAACTTCTGTGGTATGGTTGCTTTTCATGCATATTTGTTTCTTTTTTTCTGCCTTTGTAATCTCATGCTATTATCTTTACAGACTTTACAGAGTGCAGCTTTATGGTCAACACATGCCAAGGCAGGACCGTTGCAGTTGAACCAGATCAACCTGTAGATCTGAGGCTCTCAGGGGCTGGTTTGGATCGGCTCAAAAGGCTCAAAAGGTGTCTTGTGGAAAGCATGAGTGAAGTTGCAAAGACTGAGGGAACCTTTGTCATATTTTCATCAATACCACAAATAGAGATCAGCCTAACCTGGCTTTGAAATTTCTTCTCAGTTCCATTTTCTTGCTTTCTGTATTTAAGATCAGCAAAGTCATATTGGTGTAGCAAATCTTATCCCTTACTACAGTTTCTATTCTTCCTTCATATTAGGATAACTTTTTCTTCTTCTATTGTTTATTTAAAGAAATAAGCTTCTCTATTACTTTTCTTTCATAACATATTGTTGTCTAATTCCCTGAATTTATTGAAATATTTATTTCTGAAGCCTTATTTATGAATTCTTTTATTTTCTCTTCCTCTTTCTTAACTATCATGAGCTTTATCTTTTTGTGGTGCCATTTGTCTTCTAGATTGTTAATCGGTTCCTCATTTTGGATGAGATGATTCAATTAAGAGCCTCTGCATAGAAATGAATTATTCTCATCACGTCTGTGGGATGGTGAAAGTTTCATTCCATCAGCAAAGGCTGTTTGTTACGAGTGTACATGAATGTCTATTATGGAAGCCAGTTGAGGCTGAGGTTTATCTCCCTGAAAATGTTTTTAATTTTGCTGCATATGACTCAGCTAACCCACCAAGGCTTCTTTCATACTCAGTGGCAAAAACAGGCGCTTTCAGATGAAAGCACCTCTTCAGGTACAGTTCTTCCTTGAAGTACGTGTTTCTCTATTGGATTCCGAAGAGACTGAGTCTGAATAACTCAGATGTCGAACTTTTAGAAATCTACAGTTAATGAAGTAAATCCTGTTACCAATTAATTGAAACATTTCAAAACTGTAGTGAAATCAGATCTGAATTTGAAATCTCATTTTTAATCTCCTGCAGGCTATGGATTTCAATCCATCATTAAATTTAAGAAACTTTATAAATATTCTTTTTAATCCTACTGCAAGAATAATTTGGAATAAATATAAAGAAGCTGGATAGGAAACAAATCACCTTGTTTCCTTAGTAACTTCTTGAAAGTGTATTCCTTCAGATCAGCTATACTATGAAGTTGCATTCCCTTGAACTCTCTATAGCATGATGCTGAAATTGTATCTGATGAATTTCCTTCTTAGTTTAATTTACAAACTGCCTTTTTTTTTTTTTTTTTTTTTTNACTATCAGTTTGGAGTTTTTTGTCTTTCTCTCTTTCTTCTTCTCTGAAGATGGACAAGTAAAATTTAAGTTTCCTCTTCTTTCTCTTTCCTGTTGCTACAGAATTATGCCCAATTATTAGAACATATAATTCACTTTGTCCTCCGACATTATTCTTAGGTGGCCAATACAGTTTTGTTTGTGTTCTGTTTTCAGAATAGATGGAAGACACAAAGCCATTTCTATCACATGTATGTCTATCATGTATGTGGACATAAGCACAGTCTCATCTTATTTAGGACGCTGCCAGATCTCAGTAGGGTAAAGTCAAATTATAGCAGTTTATACCTACTGAGAACCTACAGGACAGTCTTCATTGAGAAATGAGTTGTGGTTTAGGAAAATTCTGGATAACAACATAATAAAGGGTTTTTTTTCATGGTTAGCTCCAGAAGAAACATTGAGTTGTGCATATTAAAACAGTCGGTACTGGACTGTACTTCATGAAGAACTAAAATATGTCATATAGAAATTAGGACTTCTGAGTCCCACTTGTCAAACCTGAGTTACTTCCATCAAAACACGGAATTTCAGTTTCTGAGTTTACCTATCTGCAGCCTAGGCACAATGTTTTGTCTCTTGGCTCTTTCAAGGCTTAATTAATGAATGCATGTTTTACAGCTAGTTGAGAACCTCAGATAAAAGGGTCTATAGAAGTGCAAAGCATTATTATGTTGCAGGAAGCCTGATTTTCTTTTACATCTGAAAAACAAGACTTTATGCAGACTTAATTGGTTTTTTTTAAAATTTATAAAGAGGATTAAGAAAACTGAGCCTATCTAAGTCTCCCTACTGGTAAATAAAAAGAAAAAAAAAAGAAAAAGAAGTAAAGACTAGAAGCAAAGAGAGGATTTGTAATAAAATAAATAAATATATCCAAAGGGTAATACACAAATAGCTGTTTAGCAAATAAAGGGCCGGATTTTCTGAGCTATGAAGTGGTACATTAATAGACATTAAAAAAAAAATACAAGGTTATGGAAAGGAAATTTTGGAAAGAATTACATTTTAATCAGTTATCCTAACTCAGTTTCATGATTCCCACAGATAAAGGAGAGTTTAAGAAAATCAGTGAAGACAGATCCACTCTCTCTATGGTGTTAGTTATTTAATGCTTCACATAGACATTAACGAATCATTCTGTGTTACCCAGAAGAAAAGAGGTCTTTTATTTTGAGTCAGTTAGAGAACATTATAATGGTAGTAAGCACCAGAAGATTAAAACAAAATCCCTTACAGATGGAAATCAGCAGAGCTCCATCTAGACTAGCTCCATTTTGCAGCTATGCCAATTGATGGCAGCTGAAACCTGGTCTCCAAATATCACTGTAACTTTGTTCTTGAAGTTAGGGTGGCCAGGAGGATAAGCTTTCTTTTGGGTTTTCAAGGACTCGGTGCCAGTTTGATAATACTCCTCTCGCTACATTTTTTCATCATGTTTTGTGGTTTTCTTTTACCAGCCGAAAACTGTGACAACACGTGCTGAAGGAAAGAAGCCATAATGAACTGGTGTGTTATGAAACCTAAAACATGGTTTTTCAGAATTATATTCTATGTTCAGTTTGGGGCATTTGGATTTTAAATTTCTAAATCTTGTGGGGTTTAGAATTGGTTGGGAAATTGAAAAACTATTTTCATGGTATTTTTTTAAAAGCCAGAGCTACTTTATTCTCATTTGTTCAAAGTCAGATACATTTTTAGCCTAGCTTCCTGAGAACAGGGAGTATATATCACCTTTTGATGTATGTCTGTACACTTACATATATCTCCTTCTGTGTTTTGTACCCAAATCTATGAAAAAAATCTAAGAAAAATGTGAAGAATAATGTGATATTAATTTCTTCCCAAAACCATGAAGATTTATGGCTGTTTAAAGACAAGAGAAATTTTTTATGCATAGAAACTTTGACACAATTTTGCTTCCTGACCGAACACATCCTGCATTAACTATCAGAGAATCTACACAGGTATTCATTTGCTTTACTTCACTCAGTCATTTTTACTGTTTTTCTAAACCTGGGGAATTTTGCTCACACAAAAAGCAAAACTATCTGATAGAAAATACTGATGCTCAGATAAAGACAATTAACTTGATTTCTCATGCAGCTTTTTAGGTTTCCTTTTAGAAAAGGAGGTCTTCCTCTTTGTGTTCTTAAGAGGTTCCATTACAATTCTGAGAATAACAATATTTAGTCACAGATTTTTGTTTCCTTCAACCTTCCATCAAATGAGAGATATTTATCTTATAGTCTAACATTTTACAGGTCGGTGGTGTCATTTCAATAGCCATGCGGTGCTTATCTTTGAACATTATCAACCATGAATTAGAAGCAGCGAGGATATTTCTCCACATGGATTAGCTATCATCACTCTTATTCCAGAATCAGATAGAAAATCAGAACAAAATAAGATTGACTTTAAGTAGTAGAAGACACAGAAGAGAGTGCCTGTGATGGCCAAGAGTGTAGAAACATATTTTGTTGGAAAAGGAAGTTGAAGTATCTTCATTTGTTTAGCCCCGAGGAAGCTGTTCTCAGCAGTGCATGACAGACAGCTAAAAAGAAGTCTTCTGTCAATAGGTTTCAAAAATCTGAGTAAGTGTTCAATCTTTCAGTGCAAAACGTTATATGATTGGCAATCTGAAAATACTAGAAAACAGCTACCCAGCAGATAAAAGCTGACTGGCACAAACATATCAGTTAAACGTCGAGGACAACTCCTTATTCCAAAGGACAATATGTGCTCCAGGAAGAGCTACATCAGACAAATACACATCTTTGAAAATAGAAGGATTCAAGAATTTAATTCTGGAAAGAGAATCTTTCAGGGTCATGAAATCTATAACTACACATGACTGAGGAACTAAATCTAAAAACCAATATAGTCCATTCCAGACTTTCATCTTTTAAGGACTGGTTTTGAGTACTATGTAGGCACTCCACTTCCTTAGAGTTCACTGAGAGTTACAAAGAGAATATTTTTGTAGCTTTAGGCCAATGGATTAATGGATTAACTTTTAAGGTGTTTCATGAATATAGTCACTTTTTGAGTAGGTAAACCAGAGATGAAATGTCCCACATACTCAACATACTATGAAATTGTACATTAGGACATGTTCTTCTTTCTCTTTTTGTTCTTCTAGGAAGAATGGGAACACATAAAGAATAATGCTGTAATGACGCAAAAATATGATGGATAAATGAGTCTTTTCATCTCTCTTCCCTATTCTCCTTGTGTACCTTTTACTTAATACACATAAAAGAGGCAAATATAAAGATAGGGGCATGAACAGTTGTATCTCTGATCGGATGAAAATGGTTTGTGAGCTCATGGTCACTGTTTATATTCTACTAACAGGTTTCTTTATATCACAATTACAGATTGTGTAAGGCAAATTCTTACATGCACATAAATTAAAGAATTATCATCTTTGGGAAATTATTTTAAGCTTTGACCATTTTCTGCATGTGTTGGGAGGATCATGGTTGTGAATTTAATAATTGGCTAAGTGCATTTAGTTATTAAATGTAACTGCCTTGGAACTGAAGGTAAAGATATGCCAGACAATGGCAGAGAGAAGTCAAATAGCTGGAGTGGAGAAGAACAGCTCTGATTGCTTTTATATGCATCCTACATTAAAGCATCCTGAATTGTTCCCTGTGGAGCTTAAAAGTTTGATATTCTTTTTTTTTCTCCACATAGGAAATCATGGTGATTGCAAATCCTAAAGCACTAAAGTTATTTAGAATAGAAGCTGTAAATATATACAGTAGAAAATAGGCATTTTCCTTGGTTTATAGCTCTAAAGGATTAAAGCAGGATTAAAGAGAGAAGAAAATAGATTTCAAAGCTGTTATATTTTCTGCTAGCAAGTGTCATGACTATTTTATTTTTATTTTTTCTGGAGGACAGAGTAGGAAAAATCCAAAACAAAGGAAGAAATAACCACAAACAGTAAAAAGTGAAATAACAAAATAATAAAAAATATTATGAAAAGCAGAGACATGCACACATACACATTTACATATATGTACATGTACATTAGTACAGTTAAAGTTTACATTTGCACAGGAACTTTATTTCTAAAGGAACGTTAAACCTCTAATTAAATCATGTTCTGGATATTCACTGTAGAACCAACTAATGTTGCAATATTACTTTTCCAGTTTAATTTAAATAGTATTCGAAAGTAAACAGAACTGAAAACAGATTACTAAAGCTTCTCTCAGAGGGTGTAAGAGAAATAGGAGAATGTGGTGGTAAATTCTTAGGAACTGCAAATTATCTACATTGTTTCTTCTCTAATCTCCTGAATACAAAAAAATGCTGAAAACATAAAAAATATCCAGTTTTACAAAGCAGAGTTTAAATAATATGCAATGTTTGCTCGCAGAATATAATTTTTACTCATCCTAAGTCTGCTTTACCTTCCCTTAGGGGTGATCAGGGCTGAGAATGAAGCAGGAACAAAGGTACCTCGAGCCACTTTAATGCCTCTACATTTTGCTTTTTGTAGTTACGGCGTACAGACCCAAAACTCACTAGAGGTAACAGGAATCTATTTACTAACAGGAAAAGAATAATGGGAACTGGAGCCTTTCAACTCAATTGAAATTGATGGGGCTTGAGGACATGCAACATCTTATGGCTGGCGCTGACCACTGAGCCAGATGAGCCTGAAGTTCCTCTGTTTCGGGGCTGAGAAATCCACTAGTCATGTTTTTGAGGGTGGGGATTTTGTTTTTCAGGGTTTTTTGGTTATTTGGGGTTTTTTTTGTTTGTTTGTGGGGGTTTTTTTTAGTGAGTTTTGTTGTTGTTGTTGGTTTGGTTTTTTGGTTTTTTTTGTGTGTTTGTGGGGGTTTTTTTTAGTTAGTTTGTTGTTGTTGTTGGTTTGGTTTTTTGGTTTTTTTTGAGAGGAATAAATTATATGCACAGAAACTACCAACAATATGTGCTTGCTATTGAGCACTCCGTGGTGTGCTGCATGTGGCCGTGGCCATTTGCATCAGGATTATCTCGTATGCCCAAATGGAGGCGTGTAGCTGAGGGCTGACTCACCATCTGAACAAGGGCATCAGAGGGGAGCAGAGTGAGCAGAAAGGTTATCCTGATTCTGCAGTTTCTTCATGGCTTCATCACTCTCCTCTCTACAAAGGATTGCTGACAACCTTCCCTGAGGAGAGCGAGAAAGAAACTCGGAGTGAATTTCATAAGAGTACCAACAGTACCCAGTTGGATGAAGAAGAGAGGAGATGATTTTTTAAATTTATTTTGACATTACCTCTTTTGAGGGAATTCTGGAAAATATGTAGATGAAAAACACAATTTAGTGGTATTTTTATCTTGTATAAATAAGACAAGTGGAGCAGCATTATTTTTTTACTCAAAAGGACGGAGACCTGCTAATTGTAAGAGTTACCCCATGTCAACTCCAAAACACCCATGCAAAAGCAGTCCTAGATTTCCTAGCTTGATCAAAGCCTCCAACAAAGGACTTTCACATCAGGCTCTCTGTACCCACAAGACAGCTTGGCACAGGGGGGAGTGCTTCTGCTCCATGTGGGTCAGCAGTGACCACAGAGCATCACTCAGTGATATGAAGTCTTTGGTGGCAACGGTGCTGTAAACACACGAAGTATGGGAAGAAAAATGTTCTGACCAGCTCCAGTGATATTAACAACTGGCGAAACAGGGATCAGAAGAAAAGGAGTAGGTAACTTATACATCCTTAGCAGATCTAGAAAGACTGTATTGACCATTCAACAAGACTCCCACCTATAAATACGCAAATATCCCACAGCTACCTGTTATGAGAAGACAGGAGAATATTTGTGTTTGACAATTCCTCAGGTATGAAGCAAGTAAATTCCATATATTTATAACTGCCTCAGAAATACTTCTGAGAACATCCCCACATTTCTACAAGAGATAATGACTGATTCTCCTCATTGCACCACAGCTTATTCAGAAGAAAAATGTACCCTTTCGAGCTAGCTAGACTGAATTTTGTGGAATTTTTCTCTCAAGACCATGATAAGACTTCAAGCAAGCTCCCCTTTCTTCATTCCCCATGCTTACCCCAGGCATGGGGGTCTTTTACAGTGGGAAATGTGACAGAAGCCATTATATATCCAATGTGCTGACTTTACTTACTTTCTGAAACCCCGTTTTGTGCATAGCGGGGAGGATATTCCACAGTGGCCAGTTCCATGGGCTATAAGGCTGCTTTTCGCTGCCGCAGCACTGTAAAAGAGCCATGGTGTAGCTGAGAATTGTGCCTTACAACTGCCTGTGCCACTGGGATGCATCCCTTTGGAGGGATTAAAATGCCTAAAATGAGGGATGTAATGTAACGAGGAGAGCACATGGAAAGACAAGAAATATAAAAGGGAGAAAGGGAAGGAAGTGATTTTGAAGAGGACTAATAAAGTATATGTCACCCTGCTGATTGCTTTTTCTTTTCTTTTCTTCTTCTTTTTTTTTTTTTTTAAGCTCAAAATGCTTCCGTCTCTCAAGTGTCTGACTTGCCAGCAAATGAATTGCATTGAAAATCTATGTTAGTATCCTACTAAAAAGGTGAAGTTTTAAAGGCATTTTGTCCCATTATAAATTTGAAGTGATGAAATATAAAAGTAAATATTTTTGCCAGTCTAGTCTGCCCTTTACAGTCCTGCTTTCCTCTAGAGAAACAAAATCTGCCGGCTCTGGATTACATCCATTTGCAATTGCCAACAGATTCTCTCTGATGAATCTTCAAGCGGTTGAGTCAGGTTGGACAGGCAAAATGTCCATCTGTACCATCCCTGATGGATGTAACAAAGCTTGGAATGCATTCACAGTACCAGAGCAGCAATCAAGGGAGCAGAGAACAAGTAGAAATGCTGATCTTTATTTTATGTTATATATTTTTCGGTCTTATTCTATTTTAATTTAATTTATCTTTTAATATAGATTGAATGTTTTCTGCATTTCTCTGCATGGAAATAGTGAAGTACTTTTCCAAAGCCCAACAGACAGGATGCTTAGGGGAAAATTTTTTCAAAGCAAAGGCAAGTGTGGGATTTAATCGATCAGCTTCTGTTGATGTTTCTGAGAGTCATGCAGCTAAAACTCTGTATGCTGCTTTGAAAAGATACCCCTAAAATGTCAAAAATCTGGTAGGCAGACAGCTGCAAGAGATAACAATGGTACATCTCTGTCTGTTTGTCTAATTTTAGCAAGATTATCTTAATTTTATCTAATGACAGCGTATTTTGGAGGAAAATATTTCTATCAAAATAATGCTTGCAGTCTAACATTTCCTATAGCAGTGCTACCGTCTTTAAGATTTCAATGTATATATTTTGCAAGGAGATTTTTGCTTTCCTCCTGAAAGAATATATATATATATATTTATATTCATATCTGGAGCGTAAACTAAGTCAAATCAAAATTCTCAAATTCAATGGTTCAAAGCACTTCCCTTTGAAGAATAAATAAAGTACAAAGAAAGGCTTAGTCAGGGAATAACATTGTGGTCTGAAATAATTTAGACTGAGTTTGACCTTTGCTGTAGGTTCCCGCTCAGCATGACCTATAAAAACCATCTATGAGACCTCTATTTCTTCTCCATGGGAGATGGAGGGGACACAGAATTCCTGCAGAGAACAGCAGAAGAGAGACAGTACACGAAGTCAAAGAAGAATAAGAAGTGATTCCATCTTGACTCAAACTAATCAACATGATAAATCTGGAGCAAAATTATGATACAGTTACACAGTGAACTGTTTGAATGAAACTGTGAATATTCTCAAAGTAATAGTGTCTAAGCTCGGACTGGTGTCCAAGCAGAACCTTCTTTTGGTTATAGGTCTTGGCCCTAGTTTCAGATTGGTTGTTGTTTTGCTACCTATAAATGACTTCTTAGAACAAGCTGAGTTTGCTTTAAAATGTACTACAGGAAAATCCATTAGGGACCACCTTATTGGCAGCTGACTGAAGAAAATTAGTGTTATTTTAATGAAGCTACCTCATCACAGATGATGAAGTGGTTTCCCAGAAGTGCTCTCCAAGATAAAATTAGAAGGAAGAAAAGGTTTAACGGCAAATCAACTGGTTCTGTGTTACCCCAACCTTCCCTTTCTCTTTGGACAAATGCAATCTTTGTCCCATTTATAGCACTGTTTATTATAACTGATTCATATGTTGGATCTGAACAACCACTTCTTATCCAGGCAACGATCCTGCTGAGTTCAAAGACTTTCAGTGATTCAACATAAGGTGTTTAGGGGTGTCTTTTCAAAGTTATGTATCGGTTTAGTCACATAGTTCCTGCTAACATCAAGGGAAGTCGGCTGGTTAAATCTCCATGCAAACTTCCTTTGAAAAAATTACCCCTAAAGCATCCCGTCTGCTGAGGTTTGAAAGGGGACTTCAATCAATATATTTGTTAAATGAAATGCAAAGAAGATCCATTATTTGTACTCTGGATACTCTTGCTTAATAAAGGCTGTAACACAGTGATGGTTAAAACATAAGGGTTCTTATTCTGTTTGAATTAGTCTTCAAATGTTTGTTTAAAATATTCATATCTTTCACTTTACAAAACTGGACATAAAATTTCATTGGAAGAACTTCTGTCAGATGACTGCTTTTTAAGGCTTTTCTCTAGCCAGAATGCATACATATATGTTAGTGAGGGCAGATGTATGTTTTTATGTACTTATATAAAGCTTTTATCAGTTCTAAGGATTTTGAACCATGGAATCAAAATTTCTTAAGTACTTAGTGAGAGCCACCTCATCAAATTTCAGTTATTTAGAGAGTTATTGTCCAATTTCAAATACAGTCTCAGACTTCTCAGTATTTAATGGAGATTAAAACTTTCATAATCTCCCTATTTTTTGTAAGATAGATTTTAGAATATTACAATGAATCCTTAGTCTAATATGGAGGCAAATTTTTAGAGGCTCTGAATTTGTAGTTTTTGAGGCCAAATGTAGTTTCACAGATCACAGCAGTAAATTTCAGTTGTGGTTTTATTCATCCTAAACTAGACACCTGGATGTACTGAGATGTATCACAGTAAACTCTGTTAACTCTATTGGTCAGATTCCTGTTGATTATAAATGCAGACTGGCCTTTGTTACAGGTCAGTAACAAACATTCAATTTAAACTTGTGGGTCCAGATAATACTTATTTTACTGTGAAAGTTATTCTCTCAAAGTACTGCTCACTTTCCCTTTAAGTGTAGCAGGAATCCAGGTTAATTTGAATACTAAGGTTCCTACTATTGTATAAACCTGTGCCTTAGCCTGTTGTCAAATTTTAAATAGAAGCATCATACAATTCTACTGATAAGAGAAGGAAATTCTCTCCTGTCTCATTACTTAGCACAGAGAGCAGAGAGATTCAAAAGTTAACCTGGATTCTTGAGTGAAAAAACTGTGACAATGCTGAAAGACAGATGAGCAACATAAATGTGCATTTCTTATCCTCTGTTTATTTTCTGGTATCAGGGCTTGGTTTTATTTCAGATTAGGGGTAAAAGATGATAGAAATACAGCAGTGAAAGTTTCTGTAACATCATTAAAATCAGAAATGACAAAACAGAATCATAGAATGGTTTGGGTTGGAAGTGACCTCAGAGTTCATTAAGTTTCAACCTTTCTGCTGTCGTCAGGGAGACCTTCCACTGGACCATGTTCCTCAAAACCCCACCCGACCTGGTCTTGAACACATCCAGAATGAGTTATCTGGGAAATGTGTTCCAATGCCCCACCACCCTCAAAACAGATATTTTCCAATGATATTTTTAAATCAAAATGAAAAATTTCTGGCATCGCACACTCCTTTGTGTTTTTTCATATGTGAAACCTCATCAGATAATTTGCATCCATTTCTCTTAGCAATATTCCGTGTTCCTAAATTACTCTGCTAACCTCTCATGCTGTGGCCTTGCTGAATGATCTCCTCTAACGTGCACCAAAGCAACAATATTCCAGTGAAAATCACAGTGGTGTGACCAGTGTGAAGATTGGATCTTAGGAAATTTAGTCAAGTCATGATGTTTGGACCACATTAGGGAATGGCAGCTGAGTAAAGTGAAATGCAACATTCAAGAGTCTTCCTGGAAGAAGAAGAAGGGAAGGGGAGGAGGAAGGAGAAGGGAAAGGGAAAGGGAAAGGGAAAGGGAAAGGGAAAGGGAAAGGGAAAGGGAAAGGGAAAGGGAAAGGGAAAGGGAAAGGGAAAGGGAAAGGGAAAGGGAAAGACCTATGGGTTGTTTTCCCTAGAATGCTCAGCATGCAAAAATGACTTTTTTGAAATGTTGTAGTACCTTGTTCGCTAAGCTATGTTGGTCAGGCCTTATTAATAAGTTGCGGTTCTTGGGCTGCAGGGCCAGGAGTTGGATTTGATGATCCTTGTAGGTCCCTTCTAACTCAGGTTGTTCTATGATCCTATGATACTATGAATAACAATTAATTGTGAAACTCCCTTACTCCCATATGAGTGCTTCTAAGCACTCAGTCAGAACCTGCAATGGGACCTGAGGTTGGAGATGACCAAGACATGACACTGCCATAAGCACCACAAGGTTTTGATACAGTTGTGTATTTATTTTTTTGGTAGAGCTGATAATTTCTAGTCCACATTCTGCTTCTTTGCCTTGCCCACCCATCCTCCGCCCATTCTCTCACTTAGATTCACATCTCTCTCTTTTTTTTTTCTCCTCTCCCAGTCTCCCTCATGTCAGAGACCTGTGCAATATCATTTTCTGCATAATGAAATCTAGAGTGACATTAATGTAAGTGTAATTTTATAGTGGGGAATGGGCCTAGCTGATTGTTTCTACCTGCTGTGTTTTGATGATAGACATTGGGATGTCACCATCTGTGTAATGAAATTTCACCTCCATAATGGTTCAGATTATCAAACATTCTTCCAAGCTGTCTCGCAGAAATTTATTTATTTATTTATTTATTTACTCGATAAGGATGGCAAAGTTGCTCGTCTCTGAGAAGCAGAAGGAGGGTGGGAAGGGGCAGGGGCAGGTGGAGAGGGGGGAGTTCTGCAAAACAGCCATGACTGGAAAAAATAATAACAATAAAAATTATCATCATGCCAGGGAAGAAAATGAGATCGTGCCACCTTTGTGTTCAGTACTGTGTCCACATTCTGTTATTCCCCCATTTCCCCTAACAAGAAAGAATAAGATGCCAAAACCATATTCCAAACAGAACACTGGCATGCTAAAAGAGCAAGTGCCGTTTCTGGAAATTTTACAGCTATGGCGTGTCTTTGCTTCATTCATACCCAACTTCCCCTGATATTGGTATGTGCTGCATAACGTGAGAGAGTCAAACTTTTATTTTCTTCCTTCTAAATGTCTGATGTTGTGATTAGGAAGCTGAGTGATTCACATCAAGAGGAATCAGAGATGTAGAGACATTTCAGATAATGTTAAAAAGCATTTCTGCCTGTGTTACTGTTTGGGATCAAGAGCTAGTCCAGAAGATCATTTAATCCTTCTTGATATTTCTGTCCTGTCACTTTTATATCTATCTTTCAGAGGCTCTAGTTTGTAGATATACCCTTTTCCTTCCTTTCCTAGTGAGAAAAAACAGGGTTGTGGACACTAGAACCAGCAGTACTGTGTTTCCCCATATGAAATTTCTTCTTTTGAGAAATTGCATATCTCTTGATCATTGCCCACTCCCTCCTCCTGCCCCCAACCCCATTCTAATGTCCTGTCACCTCTGCAGAGATGAAAGACCCAAGTTTTCAGAGAAGACAAGCAGAAACCCAGCCCATCAGAGTCACAGCTAGAACTGGTGATGTTTCACTTTTTCCGGTTTTAGTTATAGCCTATATTTACTTAAAACTTCCAAATATGTCACTGTCTCAGCAGATCAGATGCTTTTAGATGCACTTTGTGCCTTCAACTTGAATTCCAGACTCCAGAAATCTCACTAAACATGTACACTGCAGCTACCTAGGACATGGTTTTGAGAAACTCCAGAAATGCTATAAATATGAATTGCTGCATTTTGATACTACAAATCTAAAATGCCTAGGGAACACTGGATGGATCAAGTGTGCAAACACTTCCCAGAATGTAATATGCTTACTGCATGGTCTCATGCACACAAAATTTTTGCCCGGAAAACCATGGATGTTCCCACTCTAAGAGATCATTCCAAAAGATGCTAAGCAATTTGACTGTTCTATTTCTGATAACACATGAAATTAGCTGGCACATGTGCCTGTGAGAGCAAAGAAACACAAATCCCTATATCTGGCCCAGTGGAGTGTGAGAGCTCACCAATTTTCACAGATGAGTTTGCTACAAGGAACTGGAGAGTTTAAAAAAAAAAAAAAAAAAAAAGTAGTATTTTTTACACCTTCAGAGTGAATAGAAAATTCCTTCTCCAAGTTTCCTTGTTCTGTGCCCTTCCTGAGTATCCACCAGAAGATAATCTGTGGTAATATTCACTGTTTTATGGTTGTCTGGTTTCCCAGGTTTTGACAGCCCAATAATCATGTGGAATTGACCTCCTTTTCCATGTTACATTCTCTTTCACCTCCTTCAGTATAGGACCCTTTTTTTTTACAGAGAAATGGGGTCTCCTCATGGCTCCTACCTTGCTTCAGGGGTTAAATAAGCCTGCAAAATTTGTTTTCTTAGAAGGACAAAGATTTTAAAATAATAATAATAATAATAATAATAATAATAGTAATAATAATAATAATAGTATCACTTTTTTCACTTTAACTGTAGAATGTTTCTCCTGTCATTGAATAGTTAATATTTTATCCCAAACGTATGCAGAGCTGAAGAAATGGAAAAAATGCTGGAAGGGCTTTTTTTTCTCCCAGCAAACCTTGTCTTAGGAAGAATAATTACTCAATTCAAAAAAAAAAAAAGTTTACTAAATTGAATAATCCTTCCCTCGATATTTTTTTTTCCTTCTTATGATTATTTTTTAACTAGTCTAGATAATGACATTATTAACTAATTAGTGATAAATGTCAGTAATTTTATTTTACTGAGACCATTTGAAGTCGCGTATATTTATGCAAAATGCAGATTGACTGAAACTTAAGGAGGTATCAGGTTCATTTAAGCTCCAGAGGCCCTGCACTGAGCCATTGCAGCGCTTAGACCCAGCTTCCACAGATGGAAATGGGACCAGGGATGAGTGGGCTCCCAAGATAACAGCGAATTTTCCCCTGATTAGGACTCTCTTACTGTAGCTTTTGTCTTATGGAAGACAACCAAGTTTCCTCTAATCACAGATCATTTTGAACGAGGAGCTGGGGAAGTGAGTCAGGCATTGCCAGTCCTAAATGCTTCAACTGGCACAGGAAGTGAGGCCATGGATCCCCTTCTTCTTTGCCACTGGAGCTGGCCAGGTGTGGCTGAAGGGCAGGTTTAAAGCAAAGGCAGATATCACAAACTAGTTCCTCTCATGAGAGGTTCACGCTGTGTGTGTGCACGTCCCCCAAAAAACCCACACAACAGCAACTCAAGCAACCACCACAAGTACCTGCTATCTGCGTCATACTCCTCTAGGAATTTTGATTTATCTTCTTCAGCTTTACAAGGATACACAGTGATAAGGCAAGAGGGATGCATTTAAGCAGAAAGAGGATAGGTTTAGATTAAATATATAGGAAGAAGGTCTTGAGGGTGGTGAGGGCCTGCCACAGGTTGCCCAGAGAAGGTGTGGCTGCCCCATCCCTGGAAGTGTTCAAGGCCAGGTTGGATAAGGCTTTGAGAAACCTGGTCTAGTGGAAGGTGTCTCTGTCTATGGCAGGGGTTGGAAATCGATGACCTTTAAGGTCCCTTCCAATCCAAACCATTCTAGGATTCTAGGATTCTATGGACTTACTTTTACTACCCAATACACTCATACTTTCCAGCCCAAAAGAAGCCCTCAATGGGGGATTGCTCCGATTTCTTTGTTTTGCTTTTTGGAGAAGGAAATTATTGTAAAATCTCTTGGTTCTTCCCATGGACATAAGACAGCAGACATCCTCTTTTGAAGTTCCCAATTTGTTTTCCTTAAGAAGTGTCCCACAAAGCAAAATATTGTTTTACCTTTCATAAGTATTTTAGCTTTTTGCCTTATGCATTTATGAAATGAAAACTTTAGTAGAAAAACACTGTATCTTCCACCACCACTGTACAGCAGACAGGAACACTGAATGCAGGAGGAATTTCTGAGGTCAGAGGCTTGTGAGGTTCAGGGCAATATAGTCTGTTCTTTGTCAATGACTCCATCCATGCAGACATGCAGTCATCATTCAGCTCTTCTGGGTGAACCTCAGCAATTTCTACCCTGCTGCATGCTCAGATCACAGAATCACATAATCATTTAGGCTGGAAAAAACCTCTGAGATCACTGAGTCCAGCCTTTGACTGATCATCACCTTGTCAACTAAACCAGAGCACTCAGTGCCACATCCAAACATTTCTTGAACATTTCCAGGGATGGTGACTCTATCTCAGCCCTGGGCAGTCTGTTCTAATGTTTAACAATGCTCTCCATGAAGAAATTCTTCCTGATGTCCAACCTGAACCTTTCCTGGTGCAGCTTGAGGCGGTTTCCTCTTGTCTTATCACTGCTTGCCTGGGAGAAGAGGCCAAGACCCACCTGGCTGCATCCTCCTGTCAGGGAGTTGTGGAGAGTGAGAAGGGGTCCCCCCCTCAAGCCTCCTTTTCTCCAGGCTGAGCCCCCCTAGCTCCCTCAGCTGCTCCTGGTGCTCCAGGCTCTTCACCAGCTCTGTTCCCTTCCCTGGACAAGCTCCAGACCCTCAATGTCTTTCTTGCCATGAGGGTCCCAGAACTAGACACAGCAATCGAGGTGCAGCCTCACCAGTGCCACGTACAAAGGGAGATACACTCTGTCAGCAAGTGCCATTGGAAGAAATCCATAATTCAGAATACTCAAAATAACCATTTATAACAGTTTTCTAGTCTCTGTTATCTCAAGTTCTTGTTTTTGTTACTCCTGCTGCCTTAGCAGGAAATCTGGGCATATGCCAGCTTGAAAGACTGAGAAGAGACCTATCATGGATGGCTCGAGAGAGACATATGCAACTTGAGAGCAACTGTCTCCCACCTTCAGCCCGAAGGGAGAAAACAGGAATATATTAACTGTCACCAACCTTTAACTAAAGGGCTCTGCATTTCTAATCAGAGTAGCCTGTGACAAATCGGGGAGTGTGTCTGTCTGTGTATAATGCCTATATTTTTTGCTACATAACTAGACTTTAATAAAATAAAATATTTATAAGAAATAAATGAAGGGATATTTCCTGGGCAGCAATTTTTAAAGCTGTCAATAACTGTTGTAAATGCTTAGTGCTTCTTTCAAGAAATAAATTGAACCATATTAACCATGTATATCATGGTTTGAGTCATCACCTTCTAAACCACGGATTTGCCAGAAGCTGAGTGACTAAACCAGGAGAACAACCATTGCATATTTGGCTGGTTGCTATTTTTTTCCCGTAAGTTTTTGTCTTTGGCTACTGTTATCAGCAGAACATTAGGCTAGTGAGACCTTTGAGCTGACCAAGCAAGGCAGGTCCTATCATCCTGAATTATTATTACCTACACTGATTTGTAGTCCTCTTGCTTTTATAATTTTATTATAAGTGTTGTCCCCAGTTGCTATGCAAACATACAGTCACAGCTCTACTAAATTTATCCTTTCTGTGAAAGTGTCGAGTAAACCAACATGAGTTGGCATTAACCCTTTGGTCATTTAATTGCAGTTGATAAAACATAGGTCTGGGTGCTACCATGCCAATTAAATTTCTCTTTGCTACCTGACGTCCATGAGGAGAAGTGAAGATGTAACATGAACAATAGAGAGTGACACTGACAAGGGTTTTGTAAAAGGCTCAGGTTCACCTGGTTATCTGTGTCACACAGCTTAGAACACTACTGACTTGACCTTCCTCTACAAGCAGTGAAGACAGGTCAAGAATTAGCACATTTCTCAGGCAACGTGGGATATACTTCTTTTTCTGACTGATTATAGGGCAATTTAGGATGATTGCACTCCTAATTTGGATCCCTCAGTTATTACTCAGTGGGATGAATGGGGGAGTCCCAAGCCCAGCAGAGGTTACTTCATGAATCTGCAGAATGGAAACAGTGAACCCAGATATATGATACTGGAGCAAAACTGAAATAACATCAAAATAAATCACGCCTTTTTTTTGTTTTTGAGAGAATAAAGCTAACCTAATTTCTAAACCAAAACTGACAAATTTTATTAAAATAGGGGACTCTATTAGTTTATACAATGGGTTGTTGGTTGCTTTTTTACACCACAGTTATGAAATTGTATTTTGTTGATGTTTCAAAAGTGGTTTTTTTAAGGTATAGCAGTGATAATAATGAAATAAAATACAGAACACTTGTTGGGTTTTGCTTTCATGACAAATAGGCACTGACAAATCCATGCCACATTACCATCCTTGATTGCTCTGATGGAACTCATTTTCATCTCCTGTTCCTCTAATTACATGAAAATTGCATACTTTTTATGCATGACACATTTTCTGCAGCTTTAGAAAAAGGTTGTGAAGGGGAAAAAAAAAAACATTTATCAGTTTCTATCCTCCACTCATAAAGGCTATATGTCATCTAACTGGCTATCAATCTGGCTTTAACTGCCAGTTTTCTATGCTATTGTTATAATCAGAAAAGGAAGTATATAAAAAATATGGTTTTAGGTGTGTTTTTCCCCCTTATCTCTTAAGAATGGATATTTAGAGTGGTCTTGTCACCAGTCTGTTATTCTGTTTCCAGCCCTACCTTACCTGATTTCGGATTTCAAAGCATGGATGAATGATTCAACACTAGACTAAGTGGAAAAGATTAACTTTGAACAATAGTACCTCTTAAGCTTTCCCCCCATTCCTCAGGTTTTGTTGAAGATTTATTTTAATAGCCAGATGAGAGAGGTGAAAATCAGCATTATTGCTGCAGAGACATTAAAAAGTAAATGGACAGTACTAATAAATTACAAATACAAGGATAAATTAGACAACACATACCTGTGTTTTAGTTATTTGTTTGCTTTCATGAAGGAAAATGGAGGGGAAATGAAAGTTGATGTTGTCGGCCTGTATTTAACTGGAATGCACCAAGTGGGTCTATTTTCTTCCTTCCAGGGTCACAAGTTATTGTAGGTATTTTTCCTCCTGACAATAGCACTGATGGGCAACATAAGCTCCAGTCACTTGCAGGCCTCTCTGGAGGTTTGCTGAAAATCCTCATATAACTTCAGCAGTAATCACCCCTTGAGCTTTGAAGACAAAGGTGTTTCAGGATGTTGCTGTTGTTTTGGGGTTTATTTCTAAGTTACTCACTATTCATGCTAATTCTTATGTCAGAAATTTCTAGAAGCAGGGACAATACACACAATTAAATTAAACAGAATGCTCAAGCCCCTTTCTGAATCGAAGGCTAGCTTGGACCTTGGATATCCAGAGTACTCTACCTTCAGTCACAGGTTAAAGCTGAGAATCTTGCTAGAATAAATGGGATAAACCCATACTGGATAGTGGAAAGTAAGTATTGAAACTCCTGTTTTCTTCCCCCATTGGACCAGTTCCTAAGTCGACTACAGAAACAAAATGTCCACAGACAGAGCAAAGTGAAGCTGTGTGACCTGCAGTGCTGCCAGTGCTGGCAGGCAGTGAAAGCACATTGGTATGTCTGGTGACTGACACGTCTGACTCTGCCCTTCTGCCTACTGTTGTACATAGAAAAGGCTCCTTTGTGCTGGGAAATGCCTCTCTCAGGAAACCCACTGTCCTTATTCAAGCTTCACATTCAAGAAAGTGCAAGCCTTTTAAACTTCAGAAATGAGACTCGGTTCTGCAGATTTTTTTATGAGTTAAAATGAAAAGGTGATCTTGGTGATAAGAGCACAGAGAAGTAAGAGCTTCCTGCAGCATTCACAGTAAAATGGCAAGTCAGAAAATGAAGCTGGTAAGACACATCCTGAAGAAAGAGTGCCGTGCCATGAGCTCATTCTGGTCTGATCTACATGCAGTTTATTTCCAACATAAAACATTCACAAATAAATAAAGTACCAATCTGTCCCTCTTAAATACCCATCCACATTACTGCAAGACTTTTTTCCCCTTTCTCTCAGATTTGTTTATTACACCCACTGGTTACATCATCTATTAAATTAACCCCCAATCTAGTTCTTAAAAACCTATGTAACCTTGAGTAAAGTTATCACAGATGATAAAGGCATCACAGACAACTAATCCAACTTCACTTCAGTCCCTGCAATGCTTTTATCTTTGTAATTTGTTCTGGTGCTGGGGATGAATAAAAAAGGAGCTTTACTAATCACCTGAGAAAAGTTATGCACATTGTGTGCGTGCAAAACTGGGGACTAAATTTTGCATACTCTTCAGAAGAAGGACTGTCTCCATCCAGGGATGAAATTTTCAGTGAACTTGATAGAATTATTGTACTCATTTTACCAGAGTCAAGATTTAATTCTGTTTTTTGTGGCTTGCATAATGTTTAGTTCACTTGGGCCCCTATACACTGGTAAAATATTGTCAATTAATAATAATGAATTTGTTTATTTTCTTTTTCTGAAGCTATGAAATGGAACCTTTAAATAATTAACATCCACTCTGTTTTCTAGAAAAGTCTGTATTTTCGATGTGTTTTTAATAATGACAGTAGTAGAACTAACTATAAATTAATACATTCCAGACTGGAAGTAGCAATGAAGTTTATTTAGCTTTACAAAGGGAAAAAATAAAAACAAAAACAAATATGCATTTTGTCTTTTTATTCTTGTTATTAAAGACCTAGGTATTGATATATGGAATTTCTAGGTTTATAATGACAATTGTTTAGCTAGTGGTGCAAGTGTTCTTTGAGGAATATTTCAATTAGTAAGTCCATATTGAAGCTGGGCTTGCAGTCCTTTTTACACTAGGACAAACAGTTGACCACTGGACATTGATAAAAACACCTAATGATCCCAGAGTTTCATAAATGAAATATAAATCTAAGCATGAAAATTCATGCCCAAAAAATGCCTGATGCAAGAGCTTCTTCTAACTAGTCTCTGGAAACTGTAAATGAATACGTATTTCAATGTCAACAGCAGTATGTAGTTTTGAGAATGAAGATTGTGACAGTGAAATGATGTATTTTCAGAGAAATATAAGCAATGTTGTTTCTGTTACCAGCAGTAATTATTTGTGTGATCTCTGATGAATTTCATTGTGTTTCTGTGCCTAAGGATCCCTGCTTATAAAACTGGGTTCAAAATTCTTGATGCGAAGACATGCAAATGATTCCCCTTGCAATGAGGAACAAATACAATTATTTCTGAAGTGGCATCTAAAGCAATTTTGTTCTTAAAATTTCGCAGAAAGTTAAATAATATATAATTATAGGTATTAAATGTGAGGGAACAAGATTTTTAATGCTCTGTAAATGCCACGTGCACCTGACCTGATAATGTCAATCCCGTACTGTGAACTGCTCTAATGCAGAACCATCCTGTGGGGGTAGGGCGGAGAGTTGGTTTTTTGTTTAGTTCTTGTAAAAGGAAGGGTATTTTCTTCCATGATGGAGAAAATGTAAAGCCTGATGAACCGAATCAGGTACATATCATTTGGCTGAGTTGAAAGAAAATCTACAATTGTGCAATTAAAGAGATTTAGCGAGAAATTCATGGGGGGTATAATTAGGAATGATGGGATGAAATCAAGGAAACAAAAATGTGTTAAAATATTACAGCGTGCACCTTACTGTGAGATCTATTAGATTATGGAAATATTTATTGCTGGAATGGGTAAACCTCTGGGTCTACCAAGCAATGAATAATGAGCCTGAACACTGGGCATGAGCACCAGGACATGCGAGCTCTTTCCTGATTCTCCATCTGTACACTCTCTGTGGCAAGCAGTGAGGTCCTGCAAGGGCCAGACATGTACAACAGAAACCAAAATCAAAGCTAAACTACTTTTTTTTTTTTTTTTCTTTTTTTTTTTTTTTCCTTTTAAATGAAATGCTGAGGCACAGCCAATGGACAAGCAAAGCAAAATAAACTACTGAAACAAATCCATGGTATAGAGGCACATCCAAGGAGGCATTTAGTGAGTTTCTAAAGACTGGCTGACTAGAAGTCGTACAACTTTGACCAGAAGATCCAATGACTTTTGCACATTCCCTTAATATAAAGGAATAGAGATTGTTCCCAAACTTCTGTCTAATTCTGCAACATCCATTTGCTCTAATAATTGATGAATTACTTATTCATCAGCAATTCAGTATTTGACATTTATCAACAATGATTAAAAATTCCAGTGAAAAAATGAAATCATATACCTTCTGCTGAGGAAATTAAATAGAAAGGTATCTCATAAGGTATCAGTGAAGCTGATGATAGCTTTATTTTCCAGCATCACCATCATCATACTCAAGATAATAAAGCAGTAAAAACATTAATAGTATATCTCAGCTCTGTTATAGGAGCAAATTACTTCTGAGACAGGGTCAGCATGTGTTATGATCAGTGAGGAGTGATAGATGGAGCCTCATGTCCCTTCGTGTGGGCTATGTCTTTTTGTAGTACAACCCTGCCCAAGTAGGACTGTGCTTTACAATTGTTTGTATACACTTTGTATAGAAAATCAGTGAACAACTTCTACAGAAAAATAACTTAAGATGTCATTGCAACAGCAGAATACTGTCCATTTCGTGTTTGCATCAGTCATAGCTGCCAGTGAGGGCAACAGCAGATAAAGGCACACCAAGCCTTGCAAGGTCGTCCCTTTAAAGAAATTAAAGACTAAGGGAAACCTTTCTATATCTGGGGCCATAAGTCAAATACCCACATTAAAAATTAAGCCTCTAACCTGAGAGGCTGAAAAACTCTTTCTCCCTCACTCTCTGGGATGTCTGAGCTTTTCTGTCATGCTCTTTTATTTACAATAAGGTAGAAGGCAGGCCTAAGTGTAGGTTAAAAATCTGTATTATTCATGCTAATAATGTAGATTATCATGTTATTCTCCATGTATTATAATTATTATTATTTATTATTATTATTATTATTATCACTACTACCATCGTTATTATCTTCCTCTGTGTGTTTTGGTGAAATTCTTATGTGATGTTAAAGCAGGGTTCTCCTGCAATTATTTTATCTAGTTCCAGCCATCCAACTATTCCCAGCATTCCTACAGATAACACCACTGTCATGTAATTTTTGACAATTTAAGAAAAAATCTTTATTATAGTTAGGGCTACCTTTATTAGAAATATCTTTCTGAAATGTAGCTCTGAGTATCATTTTGTTTGGAAAGTCAGTGAAAGAAGTGGAACAGTCCAACAGCCAACACCTACATGCATATTATTCAAGATATTGATACACTCTTAGTTATCCTCCAAAAGTTTTTACTGGTTTTACCTCACTTGAAATGCTCTGCTCTTACTCCGGTACACACAGGGTCATCAAATTAAAATGATTTATTATTCATCTTCTTTTTAGTGTAAGAACCTACCATGTTTTGTTTCAGAGCACTTTTAGACTGAAGTGGCTATACATTAAAAAGGTAACAGTATGAAAAGAAAGTATTACTCAATTTGCAGGTATATGAAAGAATGAGAATTGATGTCTGAGCTCCTAACTGAGCTCACAAGGCCTGAAGTGAAGTCACTTGTCCTGAAGGCCCATATAGCTGAAAGACTATTTAAGGTATTATTTATTTTTTGTTATATGTTTTATGCTTACAGCATTGGCAGTAAATAAACACACTGAAGAAGAAAACACTACTTAACGAGGAGTAGATGAGATTGAATGTGACTGTTCCAGACCTGTACAAGAGGCACTGGCCCATTAAATGAATGTGTAGAGCTACTTCTTAATGTGTTAGCCAAGTAATCAATTTCTGAAAATACCAAATAATTTAAAAATAGCCCTGTCTGACCCGAACTAGTGCTGGCATCAGACCAGGCATTTCTCAGGTACCTACTTTTTCCCTTAATCAATCAGTTCTGACATTTTTCCTTTTTCCTTTTATTCCTTTTTCTCTCTGCCTGTTTTATAAACCTTCTTTTGTAAAATTATGTGGCCAGCCAACCTCAAGAGACAAAATTCTTAAGCTTCTTTTAATATTCCATTAGCTTTGTAGCCCATTAACACGTTGGAGTGGTTGTAAAGGGAGAATCAATACAGCAGACACAGCATGACTCTGGCAACCAGGACCCTGGGGGTCTGCTCCTGGTGTTGGAATAGCTTTGCTCTACAACCTTGAGCCAGCCACTTAACCTCTTGATGCCTCAGTTTATTCAGCTGTAAGCAAATGCAACAACATTTGCATACTGCACAAAGGTCTTGAGAAACGTAATTTGTAAACCTTGGGCAATGCACATCCATTCATGCCTACTCAGACTTGTAATTCTCTTACAGGAGTCAGGTAAAAATCTGTGGCAATTTCAGAAAATATTGCTTTTAGTATATGCTATCTGCTTTGAGGTCTTTAAATTAAACAGGTTTTTCAGGTCCAAGTGTTGAATCCAGTGAAAATACACTGGGATATTGTTCTTCTTTGATAAAGGAGCAGAAACTGAATTAGGGAAAAAAAAAGAAAATTATAAAGGGTGGTAGACCAGATACACAGATCTTTGCTGAATTTATAGTCACTGGAAGTTACTAAGACTAGATTTTAAGCAGCTACAGAATACAAGTAGATATATATACACATCATAAATATCCGTTGACCTCTTAAGTGACATTTCAATTCAAATTTGAAAGGGATCTAAAGACTCATTCATATATTCAGGAAGTAAGCTAGTCTCTCACATTAGAGATCACAATGTTGTCAAGTGACCATGTGGAAAAGCATTCCATCAAACAAAAACCACTAGCTTCGAGTGATTTATGGGTCTTAGCCAATATAATACTATGTTACCATGTTCTAGTCAGTGCCTGTATTGAAAATGCAGTTGAGGCCCCACTGGTTTTGCCCTACACCATTTGCAGAAGTGTGTGCTGGAAAGGATTTCCGTGCACAACTCTTTTAGACGCCTATGTGTCTCTGCTAGAGGGTTTTCATGATGTTGTCTGGGACAGACCACATGGAATTAAAGCATCTGCTGATGATTGTGTACACTTCCATATAAGTATTTTCTCATTGATTGTTCAAATATATCACAGAATCATAGAACAGTTTGGGTTGGAAGTGATCCTAAAGATCATCTAGTTCCAGCCCAGTGCCCTGAGCATGGGTGCCACAGACTATAAGTTAAAATTGTTCCAAGCCCCATCCAACCTGACTTTGAGCACTTCCAGGGATGGGGCAGCCACAGCTTCTCTGGGCAACCTGATCCAGGGCCTCACCACCCTCACAGGGAAGAATCTCTTCTTAGTATCTAATCTAAATCTCTCCTCTTTAGTTTAAAGCCATTCTCACTTGTTCTATCACCATCTGCCTGTGGAAAAAGTATTTCTTCCATATTTATAATTCCCTTATATATAATTCCTATATAATCCTGGTCCAGCATACTTCTGAGAAGACAAGCAATGCAAAAACCAGGTTTTTGTTTTTCAATTCACCTTTCTGAGAGAAAGAGTAATTCAATTCCATCCAAAAGTGCTAAAAAGGTTAAATTTGAAGGACTGTAAATTTTTACTCTAAGAAATATTTGAAGGATTTTATTTTGTGGAACATGACATTTAAGAAACTGAGACTTAAAAGAAATTTTCTGGAAGGGTAGTAAATCTATAAACTGGTGTTATTTCAAGTAATTAAACTCATACTCTCAGGTTGAAAACTTTCATACCTCTTGTTTTCTGTCATGTCAGGACAACTGGCATAAGCATGGCTTCTATCAGGCAGAGAAATTGATATAAGAAGGAACTGTTAGGAAATGGATTTTCTCTGCAGATGCTGTAGCCTGAATTGTCTGAAACCACATAAAGATGGAATACTGACCCCAAAAGTGGACACACCAAACAAAAAGCCAGTGGCTTTATAAGTGAGGAGGGTGAACATGGACTAGAGGATCAGCTGACCGAGGAATTGTGACTCTTGTTCAGAGCTTCATAGTTGGCAGCTGCTCTTCTCTTAGACCACATTAACTATCTTTGATATGAGTGAAATTTACTGAGACAAGACCTTTTCCTTTTTTTTTCCCACTTTTTCTAGACATCTATTTCAGTTTCTGTCTATGGCTGCCCAGTACTTCCATTTTGAAGGGGGCTGAGAGTTTGTGCACTGCCATATCCATTATTTTTCACTTTGTTGGTTGCTAAGCAGTCCCTTGTTGCTAAGTAGGGTATGAGCACTTAATTTACTACATTCTTTTTTCTCGTACCAGATTTTAGAAATTGCAGATCCTGTTTAATCAATGTGTAAATGCATGCTTTTGATGTATTTTTCCTAAGAGCAATATTTTGATCATTCTTAATGATACTTAATGAAGTCACCGCATGATTTCTGATTGTACCTAATTGAAGCTTGTGACTTGCATTTCAATGCTATCATCTTACAGTTTTATGTCTATCAGATGAAACTTTACAAGGACCCAAATAAATTAGGAAATATACTGACTTGATGCATTTCTTGGAATTAAGTTGCTTGGAAAAATACGTATAAATTTTCAAATTAGTTGTAGGGCAAAAAGTGTCTCATATTACAAGTCTGAGGTAGAGGAAGTACAAGAAATTGAGATGGTTTATTGTTGTGTATTGTTAGCTTACATAAAATGAGCTAAAACTCTCAGACTGATTCTTAAGAATACAGTCCCTTAAAAAGCTGTCAGAACACTTAATTACTTAGAATTTTAATAAACGTGTTAAGTTTTTTATAATGCTGAAAACAGACTGGCATTGTACAAGCACAAACATATGACAAACACTGCCCTAAATCACCGGTAAAGTAAAATACAGATCCTGCAAGTATTTACTATCAAGAAGCCGTCTCATAAATTGGTAAAATCACCAGATCTATTTATCTGCTGAATTTTTGGGGGTCTTCACGACCTGGTGAGTTGCGTGCCCAGTTAAAGAGAGACAAGGAGGGTAAATGAATATTTTCAGACTAATGGAGAAAATAAAAATCATACAGAAGCACCTCCCCACATTCTCCCCAGACTTACAGAAATGCAAGAGCAAGGTTCTGGAAATCTATTTCCACAGGAGAAATGTTCCAGTGTTCTTTGACACCTTTCAGTTACCTAGCTGATTGTCACTTTTAAGGAAATTGAAATTATACATGACATTGCTTTCAACTCTCTGATTTGTGTCTGTATCTGGGAGAGCCCTTGTGAGACCTTTTTATAATTTGCCATCTACAAATAAGCCACTACAGCTGGTTTCAAGTGGGAAGAAACAGTTTGATGTCTACATCTCTTTATTATATTAGCAATCAAAGTCAGTGGTAGAGATCTTTCTCTTTACATCCGTATCACTATACTTACTTCTATTTGCTCATGATCCTGTTGATTATTTGTTAGGTTTTTTTTTTCTTCTCTTTCACAATCAAGACAGTTACATAGTTTAAAAAGTGTTAAAAAAAAAAAAATTAAAAAGAGCAAGTTCTTGAGCAGGGAGATTGGAGCAGATGACCCACTGTGGTCCTTTCCAACCTGACCAAATATGTGGTTCTTAAAATGCTCAATGTTAAAAGGAAAAGAAAAAAAAGAAAAAAAAAGAAAAAAAGTGTAGGGCAGGATCATTTTTTGCAAATTTTTAAGAGATATAGTCTTTGACAATGGAATTTACTATATGATATTACTATTTACAATGGAATCTCAGGCTACCCGAGACACCCTGAAGTATAAATAAAGTGTCCTAAGCAAAGAAAAGTGTTTGAGGGCTTTTTAATAAAGGTGCAGGCTAAGAGAAAGTGGTAAAAAAAGAGCAGTTAAATATATGGGTGCTCTTAAATCCTGTAAGTGACTTCTGACTCACAGTACAAGTCAATGGACTTTGCAAGTTACTTACGTTCGAGCCGTGTGGCAAATCTCAGCATTGAGTAACGCCACGTTTTAAGTGCTTTGTTGGCAGAATGAGTCAGAGCTCTTAGCTGGGTTGTGACAGGGTTGCTGCAAAGCACAGAGAGAGCTGACTTAAGAATATAGCATTCGACAGCCACCAGGAGTCAAGAGGGTCTGCTGCCTGCTAACTTCATAGTCAGAGCAGGCTTGTGGGTCAGCTTAGTGGAGCAGAAACTGGAACCTTGTTACAAGAAATGTCTAGATCTTTCTGCTCGTTCAATTTTTTTTCTTTTTCCTTTTTTCTTTTATTTTTTTTTTTTTTTTTAATTTCTTATTTAGGACATGGAAGAGCATTCATGGAAGAGACAAGAGATATTTATGTCAGGCTTTATGCTGAGCTAAAGATGCAAAGTGGAATAGGTCTTCTTGTCCATCCAGACTCATCTCTGCTGCCACTGGCACAATGGCATGTGGCCATTGCTGTAAATTTACAGCAATCATTTTTAAAACCAGTTATTATTTTTCCCCCACTGTTTTTGTAGGAGTGGTTCTCTGGAAAGGCTTCTAGGTCCCAGTGGATAAAAGACTATTAATGGACTAAATATAATTTATTCATGGTCATTTATACTGATTTATTCCATGTTAAAATTACCTTTAGCTCAAGTAGCTGCTTTTCCTTTCTCCCTCTCTATTCCATACCAGCTTTAATTTTGTTTGGTTCAACAAAAGAAATTCCTTCAGTGTTCTTTCAGAAGATGAACGCTCCTTTTTTTCTGACCATCCTAGCAATTCTGTGACTTCCTCAAGATATCAGATCAAGTTAGTTTTAAATTAATATACACTCTGAATGGTAAAATTTGGGTATGACAAAAGATCAATTTAAGTATTGAGGAGAACATAAACAACCTCTTTGGTCTATTTGTGCACATACAAGGTAATAATACAGGACTCAGCTGAGTTGCTTTAAATTCACAGTGCACTGGATAATATTACTAGTTTTTGGCATTGTCCCTGTCCTGGCCAAAGAACACTGTTCAATTCTAACATCAGTGGTTCTACGTTAATGTCTCCGTCCTCCCTGTTCCATATTACATTCAAAATGAGAGGGGAAAAAAAAAAAAAAATCAAAGATTGGGTTCCTGCTAGTACTATCATTTCAAACATTTTCAAATCACTGCCTAATCAGCTCCCTCCTTGTTTCAGATTGTCAAATTCCTAAGCAAGCTATTACTCTTCCTTACAATACTAATGTTTCTTTCCAGATATACAGCATCAGCAAATCCTTGGATGATGTGAATCATTTGTTCTAAGACATGCGTGGGGAGAATGTGAATAGAAGATTAAATTGTTTTTATTCTGTCCATCAGAAAATAGTATTATTTTTAAAAAAAGAAAACGACATAAACAAATAAACAAACAAACAAAAAACAAGAATGAGAAATAGAAGGAAATTCATAATCGGTGTTACAGACCAATGTACTTACTACTTTGCATATATCAAGCAAAGTCTGGAGGTAATTCTGGTGAGAAAGAAGGAATTAAGTTGCAGAGTAAGAAAGAAAACTTTTTCATGCCTGACCTTGAAATATTTACACCTTTTATTTTTCTTTTCTTTTTTTTCTTTTTTTTTTTTTTTTTCCCCAGCAGTTATCACAGCTAAAAGATGGAACACTGAATTATGGAAGAACAGGGAAAATCTAAGACTTTTGAATCTTTCTGGAGCCTCCTCCAGTAACACTGGCAAGCATGGGAACAGAGGGGAAATGACAAATGGGAGGAAAGAGAGGAAATTTATTGGTTAGGGGTTCTGTTTGTTTGGTTTTTTATCTTGGTTTGGTTTTATAACAACTGAAAGATTCTCAAGGAGTAAGTCCATTTTGTATGTGAAGAAGGGAGAGCGAAAGATGTTGAAGTAGAAGTTGTTTGCTCTATCCCCTGCCCCAGTCCTGGATATGTGGTAGTAGGCACCAGGCGAATGTTTCAATCTTCCTGTTCATTAACTTATGAAGCTCTTTTAAAGACATGAGTTCAGACTGTGCCAAATATATGCTGGGCTTGTAATGAAGACAAATGCCTACTTGAAGCTGAGTTCAGGCTGTGGAATTCATTTCACTCTGGAACTTTTATCGCTGTTTAATTGGAGTGACATTTGGTCAGTCTCGTTAGATCTGGATTCAGATCAGGGACATAGAAGTGGAGCTCCAACAATTTCTCTCCTTTAAAGATGATAGTTATTGTTTTAGTTGTTGTGCTACTCTTGCTGTCAGTTAGCCTTGCATTACTGTTAATGTTTCTTTGGCTTAATCTGGCTGTATAATCTCCTAGAATGAATTCCCCATCTTGTTTGTATTTTCTGTGTTCTCCCAGAACAGCTGAATTTTCTGAAACTCATGAGGATTTGTGCATTGTCTAAATAAGAGCATTACTGGAGTAGAAAATTCCAAAAGGAAGCCCTCAGGGCTGTTAGGAAATTATTATGGTACTTGAATAGGATACGCAGTTCTCTTATGGCTGTAATATAGCAAGGAACTGGCTAGTTCACACCCTACTGATTTGAAGCAAAATTGCTTAACACTGATAGCTCTTAGTCTGATATCTCTGAATCTTGAATTAAATTATCCTTCTTTTCTGGTCTCAGGCCATTGTGATATATGACACGGAAAAAAGATAAAAGAAGCTACTTCAAATAAGGATTTACCTAATCAGATATAAGTTATAAACAACTTTATCTGAACTACTCACTTACAAACATCCCTGTGTAATCAATGGAGAGAAATAGCCACAGCTCAGACACAACTTCACTGAAGCAGGTCTCCAAAGCAGATGATATGTGAGAATTCAGAGTATTTAATTCCTCAGGTTTTTAGCTCAAGGAGATGAGCTGCAGATTTCTACACCGTAGACATATAATGTAAGAAACTCTCTGAGTATCAGTCCTAGGTAATTTCCAAACAAACTTTGTTCTCTTTCAGGGTAGTACTCCAGCAAAAACAAGAGTACAGATGAACTAAGATAACGTTTTTTTACAGAAATAAACACATCTCAAAGCTCATTATACATGTAATACATGCATGAAATCAAGAATCATTGGGAAACTTGGAGACAGAGGTGGGCAAATAAACTGTCTAGAATCAGTTAATGCACTGCCTAACTATATCTATGGTTATCTTATGGCAAACATAAATAATTACTTTGATTACTCAGCCAGGTATTCCAATATCTAAATCAAATAAAGATCCTTACACCATGGTGTGAGGATGTGTGTGTCAATTTTTAGTCACAGATTTGGTCTAAGACCTCAGGCTAGGAGACATTAGCAAATCAAAGTTCTGTAATTGCATGAAAATCTGCAGTAAATTTTAGCTTGAAAAAGCCACATTTAAAAAAAAAAAAAATCCAGGAACAAAGTAACAAAACCCCAAAAAGTGTGTTTGCAAAATCACAATATATGGCTTAGCAAGAACTCAGGCAAAATCTATTTTCTATAGAACCTTAAAAGCTGTATTAGCTATAAAATTCTTTGCTCTGTCTATACTTGCTCCAGCTTCTGTAAATAGGTAGTTCTGTAAATACAAGTGTACTCATAGTAATTTTAATACTCTTATTATAGCCTATCACTATAATTAGTAAAGCAGTACTTGATCAGTTCTGATAAGGCCTGATGCAAGGAAAATAGGTACATGTTTGGAGAAAATTCCTTTTAACAATCTCCCCACTTTTACAGAGCATATATGAGAAATTTCTCTAAATAATGAAAAGTATTAAGTATTTTAGTGCTTTGTTTATGTGCTCTATCTCAGGCATTTCCTAGAACAGAAGATGATATCAATTATTATCTAAATTCACCTATTTCTTTTCAGTAAGTATAAGGAAAATCCAGACAGCTCTCATTAAGATAAACAATATATATAACTGGTCAGATGAATTTCATTCCTTAACAAAGAAACAGATTTAGTGAAGCACCTAAACATGTTAAAATTTCACCATTCAAATAATTGTTAATATGAATATGGACATGTTTTAAATCCACATATATCATTCATATCAAGTGGAGTTGCTCTAGACAGTTTCCAGTATAACCAAAAAAGTAGCAGGTGTAAACACATATTTTTATAGCTCTCTTATTTCTTGTATTTTTAAAAAATCAATTTATTTTTAATAAAATAATAAAGAAAATGGTTTCTATTAGAAGAGCGGGGAAATGAGTTCAATAACTTAACCTTTCTCTTCTCCCCACACAAACTCATAAAATGGCTAGGCAATGCAGTTAAAGACCTTGCAGACTACTCAGAATATAAATAATCACATCTAGTACAAATAAACAAGCAGTTGCATTGTTTAACAATTAATGCCAAACTCATGAATAAGAACACAGAACAGAGACAGAAATATTTAATTTTGTATTATGGAACATCATTAGGAACTATTTGATAAAACACAAATGTGGTAGAGTCTCTTAAAATGCATAACTTTCACATATGATCAGTTCTCTCATCAAGACACTTTATTCTTATTCAAGGAGTTTGATAATGATGGAACTGATGACATGCAGCATTTGAAAAATGTGGTTTACATTAGGCGTAACTCGATGGTGAAATTTCTTTTGTCTTCTCTTTTACTGTTTTCTTGTGGAAGGTTCTTATTGTGGGCTCTGTCAATTTGTTGTTTAAAGCTATTTCTTCTGCACACAGCCTGTGCTGAAGGAGGAGGTGGTGGCTGATAAGAAAAGGTGGTGGCTGATACACTCTGGGCTTAATCACTCTACCTTTCCAAACAGGGTAGGCTGGTATCACTTCATGCCCTCCTTTTCCTCTTCTGTTGTTTATGGTAAGAAAGGTTCTCTGCTCATAAGAAACATATTTTATTTCTGTTAGTTAAGTATTCACGGAATTCTCAATCCAGCTTTTTGATGCATTAAAGGCAGACCCTGGCAGGGTATAAACACCTAGGTAACACAGACCAACTCAAAAAGTTAACTTTCTGGCAATGCATAAACCTGATATTAGTATAATCCAGAGGCTTCTCTGTCTTGGACCACAAGAAACATGTGGGGAGTGCACACAACTTAATTTATCTTATGGCTCAAGGCATTCCTCAAATGTTTGCCTCAACCCTCATCTTAATGATTTTGTTAATGATCTTTGTAAAAAAATTGACTTGCTATGTATATTCACCAGAGGCACAGCATGGGAAGGAACTACAAATGCAAATAGAAGCTGGAATACTGTAAAGAATTGTGTGCTCTTGAAAACTCGATCAGTTGAAACTGGAAAAAAAATATAACTGTATCAAAACTATGTATAATATCAATTAAAAGATCTGGTATAAGGAAGAGGCAAGATGTGCCAGGATACAAAAACTTGGACCACCACACCTATGACAGGGGAACAGAGGTCCTGTTTTAAAAGAGAAAATAAGAAAATAAAGTCTTTCTTGCCATAAAATATTGAATGAGGAAGTGACTCCTGACTACATATTGGTTATCTCATAATGGTGGCATAAAAGAACTTAGCATGGGAAATGAAAATGCTTACTGAAACATTTAGAGAAACAGAATTTTAGGTAGAAAGGTCTGAAGTCAATAGCATTAAGGTTAAATTGAATTAATTGCAACAGAGCAAAATATTTCCTTGCTGGAACAACAGGCAGCTAGCATGGCATCCCAAGGAAAACGTAACTTCTAGCAGTGATCCCTCTTTACGTTTGCATTCTCCTTCACCAAAATGGAGAGACTCAATTTCGATCCTTCAAAAAGAAGTTTTAATTGCATCCATTAGGAATAATTGTAAAATTTTGTTTTGCCATTAACTAAAACGCCAGGACTATTTTTTGTTGGCTCAATATGACCCAGTGACGTGTGCCTACAACCCGGAACACCAGCGGTGCCTGGACCTGTTGGGGTGAGTCCAGGAGAAAGGCACTGAGTTGGACACCGCTGGAGCATCTGTCCTATGAAGACAGGCTGAAGGAATTGGGGCTCTTCAGCCTGGAGAAGAGAAGACTAACGGGAGACCTCAGACCCCCTTCCAGTACCTAAAGAAGAGCTACAAAAGAGCTGGAGAGACACCTTTTGTGAGAGTATGTAGTGACAGGATAAAGAGAATGGCCTCAAGTTGAAGGAGAATTGGTTTAGATCAGGCATTAGGAAGAAATTCTTTACTGTCAGGGTGGTGAATCACCAGAACAGGTTGTCCAGTTAATTTGTGGACTCCTCATTCCTGGAGGTTTTCAAAATCAGGCTGGATGGGACCCTGAGAAACCTTGTCCAATAGAAGGTGTCTCTGCCTATAGCAGGGGGTTGGAACAAAATGATCTTGAGGTCCATTCCAACCCAAACCATTCCGTGATTCTATGATTTCTCACAAAAGTTTAGTAACTAGAACCAAAAATCTCATTATTCTGTGCACTATGTGCCATTTCAATGAATAATTACACATCCTCTATCTAGGAATTCTCTGAAAAAATTTTTGAAAAATCCCAACTTGGAAAGGAAAAACTTCTTGACCTCTTCTAGATCAATAAAAAAGAATCTAGATTTGGAGCAATCGTCCTCATCTGTGCCATAGATATGTTTCTTAAAGCCAACTTTATCAGTTAAAATAACACCGATAGTTATATACCAGCAAAAATTAGACTAAAATACAAACCCCAGAGCAACTAGAAAAAAATACGGAAACTATATCCCCAAATTCTCAAACTCTTTGTTACTCTTCAGTATGCAGTTTCAGCCTCTTTTGTTTCCATTTTATTTGCTTTGATTTATAAGAGTTTTTATTACACAGATATTTAAAGAAATTAATGTTTAATGTTGTTTATACAATAACTCATGTGTCTGATGCAAATTCTATTGAAATAAAAAGTGAATCTTTTCATTATTTCAGATTGTATTGGATTAACCTTGAAATTCCCATGTGTGCAGAAAATTTATTATTTGTTATTCTTTTATTTTTGTGCGTGTGTTCATTATTCGTTTTTCTTTGTGTATTATTGAATTCAAATCAGAAACTCTAGCCACACTGTGTGACTTGTCTAATCTATTGCAGGCTAATCAACAGAGAATGTTATGTGATTGCACTTTTCAGTCTTTGGATCCTTCCTGAATATAAGGTTATTCTTGACCAAAAATATAACTTTTTTCAAAGAAAGGTAATTTTCTTCCCTAATGCATTCTAACGACATTTTAGATTGTTTTAGAGTTTAATAATAGTAGTAGAAATTTTGTCAAAATTTACTGAAGACAGTTGCTGACACTACCACCAGTGAATTTTGATGAACAAAGAATTCAAACCTGAATTCAGTTATTCATTTTTACACATAAGAGCAATGAATGGAAAACTAAATTTTCTTTTCTATTCAACTATTTCATTAAAAATATGTGCATCTGAGTATTATAGAAGTAGGAATATATTTCTTCTTACAAGAAGTCCGAGGGATCCATTTTGAACTCTCAGAACCGAAATATTGTCATTTTGCACAACCAGAAAATACAACACAGGATGAGCTGCTGTAAACCCTTAGTAAAATCTTACCTGTTTTAAAGGTATCTTGTGTTAGGAACATATGAGTGCAAAGGGCTAGACAATCTCCATTCCTAAAAACAAACCCTTTCATTGAAAGTGTGGCACGAGGTAGAAGAGGGCAACAGCAGTCATAGCCAATGTCATAAGTTAGTGATGTGCAGAAAAATTTGCATGACTGTTAGACAACTCCAGTAATGATGAGATTGATTAATATTTATGACTTAGCCATACAGTAACTTTTATCAGAATTAACCGATGAAAAATTACCAAAAGGAATTTTTTTCTTTGTGTCTGAGGTTTTTTTTTAATTAAATAAAAATGGAGAATACTTGAATGGTTTCACAAATTTATTTAAAATTATTTTTTATTTTGTTGTATTTCTATGTCTAAACTATTAAGTATTTGTGTAGAAATTCTACACATATTATTGTTAATATATTTTGTAAAAAAAAAAAGGCTTTCAAGCCAATCTAATCTAATCCTTTCCATAGTTTTCCATAGTTTCATTTTGTCCAGGAAAAATATCATTTTGTTGATAGAACAAAATGATTGTTTCCTACTGAGAGGGAAAATTAGCTTTTCTTTGTTTCATTGTTTTGTGAAAAAAAAAAAAAAAGGAGTGTTAAACATTGTCTGAGAACTGTAATTCCTAAATTAAAATTATTGTACTGCATTCCGTATTGTAGTGGATACCTATTCCTCCTAAGATGTCAGTGGTGGTGGTGGAATACATCTTTCCTTTAATGCCAAGGCACACAAAATATCAGTTTTTACAGAGTCAGAAGGTGGATCTTTAAACTGTAGTTTTGGATCCTATGATTATTCCAGCAAAATATTATTATGGAAAGCTCACTGGCTGAAATACGCAGACTACTGAATGTTTCATATCTTTTCAACATTTTTTATAAATACTTTGATTGTGACCAACAATTCAATGAGATACCGAAGGTAGAATTATGTCCTCTGAACATCTGCTGACTTTGGAGCAGATTTGACAAAAAGAGATCTGGAGTGAAAATGTCAAGATCCAGGACAATTCACATACATAACCAGCAGCAGTCATTCAGTGTTCCATAAAAAAAATTGAGATTCTCCTTGATTTAGATGCAGCAGGATCAGATTTATTTTGCTGCAGGAGACATAGTAAATACTTTATATTCTTTACAAAATATGAGAGATTTTTCATCATCCTAATGTTTTTTGTTTGTTTAAACATCTACAGTTTTGCAATTTGAAACCTACTTTATTTGAAATCTAAAAATTCACTACAGTGATACAAAATAAAAGAGTCAGAAACAAAAGAAGAAAAAAAAGATATTAGCATCTCTGTAAGAAATATTTTATCTGTATTATAGAGAGATGGTTGATTATGTCAAAAGAAAAAATAATGTTTCTACTTTATATTGACAAGTAGACCTGCAGATGAATCTGCTCCCTCTGACAATGGATGGTCCATAATTTGGGGAAACATGCTTGAGTGCTCTCCATCGAACTCCTGTGAAGAACACGAATCAAGATTATCCCAAGAATTTATACCACAGCAGAAAAACTGAGTGAGATTAACAATGTGGCTGCTCCAAGCAGGTCAGGAAAAAAGGAAAAATAAAAACAAAACCAAAAAAACCCAAGTGTTCTCAGAAGACATTACAGATATGCTTGGCATGGATCTAATAAGTGAAAAGTGGAAAAGGGAGCAAATATATTGAATAGGTCAAGCTCAGGCAGAAAATTCCGCACTGCTACCCAGACTAGCTAAACCTCCAAGGCAGATTTTCCGGTCTTTCTGAACAGATCTGTCTGCTCTATTGCCTAGACTGACAAAAGAAAAAAACAATATTTTTTTCAGCATCTGATTCCTTTTCTCTCTAGCTAAGGTTACCCAAGCGCCAGACCATCTTGCACAATATTCAGTGATTTTTTCTTCCTTTTCTCTGGAAATTGATCTTAATCCTACCTAATCTACATGAGGGATTATAATTTGAGCCACAGCAACAGCAGAGGTGTGAGCACACCATTAGATACATGAGAAAGAACTATTCTTTCCAGAAATTGAATTCCTCAAGTGAGTAACTTCAGTTTATAATGTAATTACCATTTTGTCATTTGCTGCCCACATGCACACGCATAAATATACGTATCCATATGTTCATACGGGGATATGTAGACACAGATTCTAAGATGAGGCCTTTCGGTGGTCAGCAACAAGCCCCAAGCTCCAGACAGAACTGGACTTCACACTTGCTGCTCCAGCTGGAAGGCAGAAATAACAAGATCATTATCCTGCAATTACACAACGCTTACCTTGCACTGCCTATATAGCATGAGGCCGACAGCTAAAATGTAGTTACTCAAAAAATATATGTAGCAAACAATGCGCTTAAAATAAAGCCAGACCCTTTCTTCTGGCCTTTGTTGTTGATTTTTTTTTTTTTAAATTTAGTAATTTAACATGCCATTCCCTTTATCAGCTCTTTGTTCTGCTGACTTACGAGAGAAACAGAAATTGGTGTAACAAATTTGCGGTTTTAACAGGTTTATTATTACATTATTCCTTTATGGGGTCTTCTACGTAATTGCACAAAATGATGTTATAAATTCCCACCGGAAATTCTTATTCTTCTGTAGCCTGATGTCCGATGTCTAGAGGACATGAGCAGTGTGTCTCCCTCGTCTGCTATTAGCATGCCCACACGTTCCTTTTCGGTATGTTAGAGGGCAAAGCAAACAGGGGACAAGGACTAAGCGATCCAAATGGATAGAGGGAAAGGGAGAGAAAGGGAGAGAGAGGATTTGAAAATAAGCCAACAAGCACTTACAGCAAAACTAACTACCAGCAAAACATTTCCTTCACAACAAAGGTTGAATCAAAACCCTATTCCCCCAGCATATGAATTAGAAGAACAATCGTGTGATTATGATTAAAAAAAAGAGCATTACATTTTATGTTCAGCTATAATTGGTATTTATGACAATTTATGTAAACAGTAATGAAGCCTATGTGATTTTTGCAGGGAAATTGCATTATGACACCAATGATCGTTACTGTTAATTTTCCTGAAGATGATGGCAATCAGCAGGCATAGTTTCATTGTAAATAGGTTAATTTAAAATTCAAACGCTGCTGGTATTTCAAAATGAGTTCACATTTGATTTCCGAAAGCTTTGGCCCTGGCTGTCAGGATGTCAGGGAAAGAATGTTTCACAACAGAAAGAAAGAAAGAGCAAATGAGAATGAGGAAAAGAGACTAAATAAGCTTTCTTCCAGAAATGTGTTTTCTCCTGCTAATGGTGTGATGTGATCTGCTAGTTTTTTACCGATTGTTTACACAAGTTAATAGTGAAAAGTGGGCTTACCATGTCTAGAAATCACAGGCTAATCTTATAGTTTATCCAGTTAAGTCATGATGGCTTTGCAAAGGGTCGGTATAATGGTATCCTCTACCTTCAGTGGAAGACAGAGGCACCACATTTCTTCACACAGAACACCAAAGCTCACCTAGCAGCATGTCTTGCCTCTTGGCAATGTATTTCAACACCTAAAAATACCACACGCTTGAATATGTTATTCTTCCCACCACTTGTGAGTAGAAGGGTTTCGTATACATAAGTATAATCAAACTCTCAGCTCTACCATGTGAAGAAATACAATATCATCTCCTATTTCAAAAAAGGGAAATTGAAGTGCTAAAGCCTGAATTTTCAGTTGCCAGTACAACAAAGAAAAGGCAACTGCACACTTTATGAATCCTGGTCAGACAGAAAATGGGGTTCGGGTTACACTTAGAACCCCTGAGATTAATGATTCCACAACCTTCTCTCTTCATGTGAAGTATCACCATCCTTCTCTGTGCACATTTTTATAAATTATTCCAAAAAGGTATTTTCTATGTTTCCAAGCCCTTCTACCAAAGCTGTTTGAAAGCACTTTATTATCCTAGATTGATTTGAATATGGCTATCTAAATGACAGATTTCTCCATAAGCAGGCAGAGAGTGAGTAAGCATGGAGGTCAGCTCAGATAGACTGCAGTGCAACCTTCCACTTGTCTTCAGCACAAGGTCACTTTCAAGGACAACATTAACAACTTGTTTGCAGTCTAAATGACATATTTAGATTAGAGTTTGCGATGTATATAGGCAGGCTTTTTTTTTCATACTCTCCTCATTGCCAGATAAAATGTTTGATAGGAATCTCTACTGTAACCTTTCAGATTTCATTTATTTAGGAGAACTAAAATAATGAAATGCCAAATGAATTAAGAATGGTATTTCTTATAATATCAAGTGAAGACAATTTAAATAGTCCATATTCACAAGCTCACAAAGATGAATGATCTGTTCATTTGTTAGTGTAAATGGGATGCATTTGTTAGCTATTATTTGTTCTGTCTTGAGAATTTTTTAAGAGTGAAATTTAGTCAGATACACAAGATGTGCCAAAGAAATATAAAATTGCACTTTGAGAATTACAATTTCTTTTTTTGGCTGTCTTCACAGGTGTGAAGCTCTTGGTCATCTTGATCCACTTCAAAGGGAATTAGGCAATTTTTTTGGTAAACTCTACTAGTAATCCCACTCATATTTTTAGAAAGGCAGGCCATTATAAAGATCAGGTAAGAGTTTCATCTACTTTTCTTTCTGGAAAAGATAACATCTGGGATTACACAGAATTATGGTAACAAATTATATATCCATCTGAAACAGGTAAAACAGAGGTCTTAGTCGCTTGTGTATAGAAATCTTACATCATTCTCTAAAAATAATCCTCTGATTTTTTTTTTTTTTGCAAATTAATCTTTGTTGGTCGTATGATCAATAGTAGTAGTCACAGGGTCCATCTGGTAGAACCCTCAGAATATTAATTGTAGTTTCACTCTGTGTTCTCAAAGTCACAGTAAAAAGACCTGAAACACTAGGGTAAAATAGCAATGGATGTGGAGTTATTTCAGCCAATATTTTTGTGACAAAATTTAAAAAGAGAGCAATTTTAGAAAGCATGATTCTATAATAATAGTTGTCTTGATTAGGGTAGCATTTAGGGCCCTAAACCAGAAACAGGGTCCAATAACATAATGCCATGGAAACAAATAAAGGATTTTTTCTCAGAAGACATCATTATTTATGCAAGTAAACAAAACAAAATATAAAAAAGGAAACAATGGGTAGAAAATGTAATGGAAAAAAACCAACTTATTAAAAGCTTTCTCCTTCCATTAGATACTGACATTACTTCCATTATTTATTTGTCAGATACAGTATTTGTGACAAACACCATCACAAGACGCGTCTCAAGAAGGGAACTCTTATTCAGTATAGAATTAGTCTGTCAAATCTAGAAACAAATGGAGGCAATAAAGCAGGATGGCAATGTTTCTCAAAATCCTATCCTATCAACTTGCTTGCCTAAAATTAGGATATGAGCTTCCTCATCTAATTGACATCCAGACGAGTTGCATCCAGTGCCTAATTATACAAGAGGGGAAATAATTTCCTGCTATGGTCAATGGAAACAAACAGAAGCCTGCACATCCTGATCCATCTCAGCTTCTTGCTAAGACATTACCTTAGAACTCGATGAACTTCATCCTGAGTATCCTTACTCTCCTCTCCATTAATGGCTGAGTAGGTCTACACAACTACTTGAAGTTACAAGCCTGGCTTTCACGCAGCATTAAGCCCGTTTTCGGTGCTCTAACAGTGGTAGCCTTGTCACGTTGTACTGACACAGCTGACAGCAGGCCACACAGTTTGCCATGAGTTTGCAAAGACTTAGGCCCAGGCTTAGCAAGACCTCTGATGTTTGATCTTTTCTTGACCTGCCTGCAGATCTGTCTTACTTGATTTAGCTGTAAACTACGTATTTTTCTTTAATTGACCAGGTGTCTGTGGAAGATTTGTTTTGCTTTTGTTTATCCTTGTGTGGCACACCCACAGTTATATGCAGATAGAAGCAGTAAGTAGTTTTCCTGTGTAGAATAAGCAATTTATGACTAACATAGTGTGGTAATATGGAGAAATACAGACGTGGTATCACAACAGAGGGCTTGAGAAATGGGCATGGATTGTACAGCAGAGAAGTACAGACATGGATTGGTAAAAGATAGGGCACATGCTGCCTCTCTGCATGGATGTTAATAACTCATTCATGTCAGTCAATGAAAAACTGACCTGAAGCTGCAAAAAAACTAGTTTTAGGGGTAACAAAGAGAACAGGGAAAATATATGCAATTTTCATAAAAAGGAAAAAATGCAGAGTACATTTTGTCGTAGCACGGCAGTAAAAGAAAAAAGAGCAAGGTGTAAAAACATGTTTAGAAATATGTAAAAATAACCCCATATAGATCCTAGAGGGAGGAGAAAGAAATTATAAAGATAAGAATAATACTTTTCCCAACTAACGACTTGGGATGCTGAAGACTTACTATAACCTCTGATGCCATCACCACCACACCGAGTAGATGAAACCACTGACCTTGGGATGCTGAGGAAGACGTTAAGTGTAACATAAGGAAAAGAGTTCAAAACCCAGAAGTGTTTCTTACAACCAAATACATCATAAAATCGAGGACTTGTAGATCTGATAAAAGGTAGAAGCTGGTATTTTGAGTCATAGTAGGATTCTACCAGGATCAATATTGGGTATTGTGGCCTAAAGTCCTATAAGGAAATGTCTATATGGCAGTAAAACTTACTCTGGAGTTGTGGCCAAAATTCTGACTTTGTTAATTTCATTGGCCCTTGATTTTCACATGCCTGTCCTTGTTTCAAACAATTTAAGCACAAATTTTTATAAGTTGCTGGAAAAGAAAATGAGACTTTACCCCATAATGTAATTGGTATTGAATGTTGTGACTGAATAATGATCTCCAACAGATAGCAAATACAAGTATTCAAGCAAAGCAGACATGTTTATTTTCAAAGCTGGAGACCATTTTTCAATCACAACATTCAATTTCTTTTTCATTAATTCCATTACAGCATCATGGTTCATTGCCAATGAAAAAGCAGATAAATAAAATAGATGAGAGTGACCCACAGACTCAGAAAATCAGATGCTGGTGGTACTAGTTAAAATAGCAAATAATCACTACACAAGCTTGGGTAGGTGGAAAACTTTGGTGATTAAGTAAATGTTATATGGTCATGCATACCATTTGTGTAAATCCAATGACCATCATCTGGATATTAAAATTTCATAAAAAGCAACATTCTTCCTTATTTTGTTCAAAAAGTTACTCTTTAGTTTAATGCTGAAAAATTAATCAAACTTGAATAGATTAAAACCCACCTGGATTGCTCAACTGGTAATGGGCTTTTTGGGTAAGGTTCTTCCCTACTGATTATTGCTACACATAAACCCATATATAGCTAATAAGCTTAAAATATACCTATTTAGAATCTCAGCAGCAGCTTCATGAAAGAGGCAATGGAATATCTGGAAAGGAGTAAAAGGGAGAATAGTTTATGCTTTACCAGTCTCAGTAATAACTGCCACTTATTTATTTTTTATCAAGTTTTAGTGATGTCTGGATTTAGCACTGTAGCATCTGCAGTGAATTGATCCCATGCTCTGATCTATCTTCATTTTGTTTTTCTCTGTCACTGCAAAAAAAGTGACAAATGGAAAAACGGGGACCGAGCCTCAGTATTTTGAAGGTGTACCCTGCACTGACATAAAAACTAAGCTAATTCTCCTCATGTGAAGACATCCCCTCTACCCACATTCTGGTCTTGTGGAGTTCGCCCTCAGCACTCACCATCTGCCCAGCATGAGCACAGGTGAAAAAGGACATACTGCTAAAAAAAAAAAAAAAAAAGAAAAAAAAAAAGGGGGAACAGTTATTTATTATTCATCAATCTCCAGGGCTTCTTTGCCACTCACAGTTAGCTCACTTGCCACAGACACTATTTACCATTTGACAGTTCAATTCAGGTACATCTAACAGAAGCAGTGCTTGTTGCTAGCACTCATGTATACCAGAACAGTCAGTATCTCTCAAGCATGACATGCACATTATAGAGCAAATGCAAATGAACAGCCCCTGTTGCAAAGAACTTACAATCTAATACGAAGGAGAGAGAGAAAGAACAGCAACGTTGGGCGTAAAGAGTGGTAAGAGAAGAGAAATACTGCTAAGCCAAAGCATTTCCAAATCGCTTCTCACACACTGCGAAACCCTGGACTTCCTTAAGAACATTACAGATATACATGCCACATTAATGTATATAACAACATCTTATAAAGATCATTTTAGGGCTGTAAAATTCTGTAAATTCTAAAGTACCAATTTTGGCCCAGATAGGGATATATGCTATCATAATAAGTCAGATTACTCTCCTTCCTCATTCACCCAGGCAAACATTTAGGGGTATGAGACAGATGAATTTAAGTGCTGCAGCAATCTGAAGGAGGGAACTTGACCCACACAAGAAGAAGAGACCAGATTTGCAGCTGAGATAATTGATATCCTTGCAAGAACCTCTGTATCATCTGTGAAGGACCGTAGTGTTCAGGTGAAGTTCTCAATGACTGGAGAAGGACAAGTACTGAATCCATCTTTAAAAAAAGGCCAAAAGTATGACCTAGATATTTACAGGTTAGTTGGCCTTACTTTGATCTCAGGAAAAATCATAGAGCCAGTGTATTCTAACTAACTCTAACTTCTTCACGGTTAAAGTTATTTTGATTTTCTTTGAGGACAAAAAACTTACATAGAGACTTAGGAAGATCCACAGAAAATTCTTATGTGATATGAGGTCCTGTCACAGTAATATTCAATAGACAATACAAAATGTAAAATATGAAATTTGTAATGCTTTTGTATTTAGCAAAAGAGGGAGGAAATGGGAGTTTATAATAGTGATTATATTCTGGCTCCTTCACCATATTCCAAATATTTTAAGGAATTTAAAGAGAATTATCAATTGCAATTCCTCATAAATTAGTAGTTATCTCTCCCAAACGTTTTTGCTCAGACCATGTGTTTGTTCTTTGTCTTTGTACAGCCTTCCATCACAGCATCATACACATTTAATGAAGAATTTCCATATTGGCTGGGCCTTCTGAATGCCAGACATCTCCATTCAGTGCCACTCACTATTACCCTGCTTTATGGGTGTTCAGTTAGTTTTCAGTTCATGAAACTGAGTTCATATCTGAGCCAATTTGAACTAATTTTTTGAGACACTGTATCAAATGATTTACTAAAATCCAAATATATTATGCCAAATGCATTCCCTTCAGCCACTAATTTTGTAATTCTGTCATAAACAAGCAATCAAGTTCATCTGACAAGATTCGTTCTCCCAAAGCCCTGCTGCTTATTTACAATAACCATCCACAAATACATGAAAGATGCATGCACCAAAAATGGAATGAGGCTGGATTCTGCAAGATATGGGAAGTCGAAGCTCAACAAAAATAAAATGTATGGTAAAGCAATCCACTGGTTAGATGAAGAGTGCTCTGAAACAGACACCACAGAGATTGGGAGTCTCGCTTACTACTGAAAGAATTTACGTATAAGTCAACATAATGTAGTATGAGCTAACTATCTCTTTTTTGTTTTCATATTTGTATTTTCTCCTTGCTGCCTATAAAGACTGTATGTATCTCTAAAAGCTGTGGAAGAATAAGATAAACTTGTATAATGGAGGTTTTATTCAGGGATAGGATGTAGGGGAAACAACACTAAAAAGAGAAGAATAAAAAAAAAACTCCCACAAAATCAAACCAAAACAGAAGCAGTATGAAAACATATGAAAGCCTCATTTATTTTTCCAATATGTTTCATAATCTAAAATGAAAAGAGTAACAATGAAAAAGGTTATGTAAAATATTTTGCTCAAAATGGAAATCACTTTTACTAGGATAGCATCTGTAATGGTAATACAGAAATTGCACTTCAGCTCTATTTCAAAACTGGCATTATTTTCCATTACCACCCCTATATATTACAGCATTGGTGGTCTCCTGATATGATTCTATATAAATATATAGTGATGTGTAAGTGCCACATACATAAATATCATATTAGTTTTTGTAACTTTGAGAGTAGTGTCAAGTAACAACAGACTAAATCTGAATCATATTACTGTATTGGTTACCAAACCATGAAGAGACGGGAAAAATTCCCCTTGTTAGTTGCTCATAGTCTAGAAAATTATTTTAGAGTAGACATCTAATCCTTTTCCAAGGTGTAAAGAAACCTGGTTCTGTGTGCAGAACAACTTGTCTCTAATAGATAAATTTGTTATCAGTCAGAGGTGAATAATTTTCTATTTTCTTATAAAATAAGTATACTGCTTACCCTTCTATAAAGTTACCAAATTATGAACAATGCACTTCCCTTTCTTAGTGGAATAATTACACCCTGGTCTTGATGATCAACTCTTGTTTACTGATTGTCTTGATTTGTCCATCTCAATATTTTCTAGGAAAAGAATCTGAGACTTTCCTTCATTTATATGTTCAAATCATCAGAACTTCCAGAAAATTTGCATATCTAGTTGTGATAAACTATAGAAAGAGTTTAGAGGTCAGGAAAGCACAGCAAGGTGTGATTGACAAATAATCAAAAGTATGGATTTGAAGCTAATAAAAATACAAAAGACCTAAATTAATCTGAGAGCCAATCACAATTTTTGAAAGGGAAATATTGACTTCCTTCAAGCTTTTGAAAAAGTGCTCTGCAAGCTGTTCATAACATTTCAGCTTTTCTCCCAATCTCATTTAGGTCTGAAAATATTCATACCAGTCTTAGGGACCATCATTTGCCCAAATTTCCTCTCAGTCAAGCCGTGACCAACCAGTAAATGTGGTAATGGGAAACAATCTCTGTTTTCCCCTAAAATGTTCCTTATGACTCAATTTGTGCTTCAGTCTGCATAATAGCTTGATTAGTAACTTTGTGTCGTCACATTTCTTTTGGGCAAATTTTCTTTCCCTACAATATAAGCATAACTTCTGGCTAACAGCTAGATTAGTCATTTTATCATCTATACGTTAACCATCACTCCATCCATTAAAATTCATTAATTTGCCAGAAGGACCTACAACACATACCTTACACTTCTCCACAGATATGGTGATCACTGATTTTACACTGTTTCAGGTAACTGAACCTTGTGTAATGTAATGAAAGCATGTCCAGTTCTGGGATTAATTGCAACTGCCTTTTTTGTGGCCTTAAAAACACAAACTACTTCTGAATTCACAGAGTAAAATTGCTCCTTTCAATTGTCAGAACACTTTAAACACATTTCATGCTTCATGTCACCCGTTACTACATAGCAACCATCTCTGTACTGATAAATAGTAGTTTTAACAGTTCACAGAATCATTAAACCACAAAGAAATAAGGATGGGATTCACCTCACCTAACTTTAGCCATCTAAAAATTAGGTGATTTATGTAAGGTAATCACGCAAACCAGTTTTGCTGCAAATATAAAAGGGTAAGCATCTTTAGAGGGCCTTTCATCCCATTCTAAAATAGTGTTTAAGATGGCAGAATGACTTTTCCAGGCACCCTTAATTTAGAGGATGGTATGATGACTACTGTAGAAATAATTTTACCTAAATTGCCTAAATGTGGGTAAATAAGGCTTACTCTACATGTCACTAAACAGTAAGAAAAAAAATAAATATAAACAAACAACTTGAATTTGGTCACCATTCTTATGCTTTGCATTATTATTATGATATTTCACACATTCTCATTCATTTAATGCATTTAATGCAGTGGGTTTACACCAACTTTTTTTTTTTTTCTTTTTTCTGTTTTGCTGAAACTTTGATTTGTAACTGGGTAGTGATTATTTACTGAGGAGAGTGCCACCCAAAACAACATTGCCCCAACAAGATTGCAAAATGTGCATGAAAATATTTGGTTTCTTTCTGGAGCAATGTTAAAAAATAAATGTGAGTCAAAAAAACCCAGAAAACAGAACAAAGAAACAGAGAACTGTACTGCACTGTGGGAAGGAGTAGCTCTGCTTTTAGGGGCTACAGTGGGCAAACAAGCCGATGCAAATCCTCCCAGGCATGGCTGTAATGCGAAAAAGCTATTGCAATCCCTGGCTATCTAAAGAGATGAGTAGGAATAGGGACTGGTTTAACATTTATATATGACAAAGATAAAACAGATTTAGAATTTCTTCTATTTTTTAATACTGTTAATGCTCATCTTTCAAAAACAATGATGAAAAATCAGAGAAGATGCAGAAAAGAACCACAAAAATGATTTAGGAGCCATGGAAAATGCCTTATAGTGAGACACTGAAAGAGCTTTACCTATTTACCTTATCAAGAAAAAGATTGAGAGGTGATTTGATTAGAGTGTCTAAGTACCTTCACAGGGAGAAAACACTAACTACTAAAAAGCTCTTTAATCTAGCAGAGCAAGGCATAACAAGAGACGATGTCTGAAGCTGAAGCCAGACAAATTAGAAATAAAGCACAATATTTTTTAACAGCGTGGGTGATTAACCACTGGAACAAAGTGCTAAGGGAAAAGTGGATTCTTTTTTGTCTTGAATCAAGCCTTTGCCTTTAAATCAAGCTTGGATGCCTCTCTGGAAGATTAAGCATCTCTTGAAGTAGCTAAGTTTTGAGTGAGTCTTGAAAGAGAAGGGGAATGTTTGCATAAGGACTGTTAAGATCTTTCAGTGGGTATGGTGTGGAGGTGTTCCACTGGCAATAAGGACTTGTATTCAGGAAGTCAGTTTTAATGATCTCATTGTTCACATTGCCTTTAAAATCTGTGAATCATGCAAATTGTAAACAAAACCTGGCCTCAGCCACAACTTTGTTGAATACAATAGATGTCCATCTGGGAAGATGTCCATTGAGGTAGAATTAACTGGTCTATCAAGTACCTTCATTTTTTAAGTAAAAGAAAGTGGGAAATATAATTTCTTACTCCTGAACATTTTCTAGATTTCAGACAACATCCTATTCTGAACTGGGACAAACTGTAGAACATTCTCAGTTCTCTCAGACTTGCCAGCATTTTGGGGAATGATGCTTTATGCGCTGATTTTCTCCTTGTGTGGTTCTCCTGCAGACTGACCTATAGTGTAAATTATAATCACCACAATGCAGCAGTTCAATAATAGAAATCATTGCCTCAGAGTCATCAGGAATTTGGTTTTTAAATGACATTTTAAGTGTCCTGAAGTGTGTTTTTGCCTCATGTTGTGATATTATATATTTGCATTTACAGAGAGTGCTTAGACATGAAGGGCCAATATAATTTGTCGGTATGGCATAAAAATGGGGTTTAGGAGGGAGAAAAAGCATTTCATGGCTGTTGCAGAGAGCTGGGGAAAGGAGTGATCCAAACGGAAGAAACGATGTCTCAGAAGGGCAAAGTTCTTGTGGAAAATACGTTATTTGCTTTTGAATGTGCTCCAGTCTTGCATCCAGCTGGGCAGAGCACATTCAGCTGCACATTGTGCTATTGTGCAGTGGAGTGGTGTTCATTTGGATTATGTCCCTGTACACTGCTGTAGCTGCTTCTGCCTGTCTGGGTATATGATATGCTGTGGATGCACGAAGGCAGAGATTTCAAATACAAACACGAGTGCTTGTGAATGATTAGATGAATAATACTTTTATTGCTATCTGTTACAAAGAATTTTCTTTCTTGTCCCCTCAAGATATAACTATGAATTAAAGAAAACTCGCAATTACAAGCTGCTGCTGCTGCACAAGAGAACAAGGACAGTGACTGTTTGGCAGAGCATTATTTCTTCCATCTTTTTTTTTTTCTTTCCTTTTCCCTTGCCTTTCTTTTGGCTGAAGAAAAGTTTAGAGGCCAGTTTTTTCTCCTCTGCACTCTACTGGCTGTTCCAGCCTGGAGCTAGCTTGTTATAACCTACTTAGTCAGTTGGGTGCTGTCAGTCACTTCTTCAGGATCAATGGTTGCAGATGTGAGCTTGGATGCTATGCCATTTCCCCCTGCAGTAACAAGCAGCTAATAGATTTTATTTTAATTTTTCTAACTGGTTTGTCTTACAAACAATTGCAAAAAAGTTAGAGGATTTGCAGCTTATTTGCAGATAAACACATGCTCACCAAAATGAGGTGAAATCTTTTGAAGCAGCAATTCCATGTCCAAGTGCAGCATTAATAATGATACAAATCATATACTTATCCTATAGGGAATTTGTTTGCATGAACGTGAAATGTCAGTACATCAGGATTTTGCTAAAGGAAAGAAATATTCAGCAGGTCTGTCATCAGGGGAGTGCAGTTTTCTTATTAAAATTAAAAAAAAGAAAAAAAAGGAAGTCATAAACATGGTTACATGTGGAAAATCATAACTTTTTTTATTGTGTGTTTCTATTAATATTATTATTATTATTACTATTACTATTATTATTACTGTTACTATTACTATTTCCTCCAGAGAGAATAAAATTTTTTGATCCTTCTTTTTGCTTTGGAGGGATGGTCATGACTAGAACTTATCCTCATATTTCCATGACTTTGCACACCTTTGTTATTCTATGGAATTACTCTCATGCGGCATTCTCCCAGATGCTGCTGGCTTTCAGGGGGAAACAGGAGGCAGACCGTGGGTAGTTACTTGTTCCAAAGCCAGTGCTGACTTTTCCTGATGTTGTCAGATCAGGTTACCATTGCAGCTCTGAGGTCTTAATTGCATGCCAGACAGCCTCAACTCCAGTTTTAACCCTGCTCCTTAGGAAATAGCAACATTTCAGGGCGGCAGATTTTAGGCTCAACACAGCAGAGGATCCTCATAAGATATACATGCTCAAAATTGTTTTCAATGATTAGGACAGCTCTGTGTGGAAGACAAAGGTGCATCTTACCTATCCCAGACCCTCCAGGGTTACGTCCCAGGCATCAGTGGCTTGGACATCCGTGTTTGATTCCCAGAAGATCCAGCAAGGAAAATTGTGGCAGAAGACTTTAAGCCTTTCCCTTCTCTGTGAGGAGATGGGGTATAACTTGGAAACACTGACAGCAATATCACGAGTTAGGCTGCCCTTCAGTGGCCTCAGTCCTAGTGAAATTATCTCTCCATTCCTGGGGAAAAAAAAATAATATATCTCTGTTATCTACTAATAAGCAATTATTTCCCCAGGTTTTCACAGAAACTGATAAGCCAAATTGCAATTGCATATAAGAAGAAGGAAGAAAAGTCCTTCTTTTACTGTCATATGAGGTTAATGTACAATAACAAGATGGTACTGGAGTTCTTATTTCTAGTGGACAGTGTTGCTGAATGAAGATACAAATCCCATATATTCTACTAGGTGATGGCAGTTCAGGTTAGGTTTCTTATATGATTGTTCTCAGAAGGGGCAGAAAATTAGTGCTTTGAAAATTTTGGTGGAATGCTTTGTGTTTCAATGGAAATTAAAAATAATGAACTAATATTTTAATGATTTTCAATCTAGATTCTCTTACGCCTTTTGCTAATATTTTAATGATTTTCAATCTAGATTCTCTTACGCCTTTTGCTGAGATTGCTGTTTGACCATATCAGAAAGTACGTAGAGAAATCTTAGCTGGGAGGAGAGAACAGTTGCCCATCACCCAGAATAACTTCCACATTGGCCATCATGTGAACTGGGTCCTTTTCTCTGATTTCATATCTAAAAGACCCTCACTTTGTACAAACAAACACCATAATCATGAGGTTGGAGGGCAGATTTCCCTTCCACCAAGGCTTCTGACCTGAAGAGTACTATATCAACACAACAGGAAAAAAAACTTCCCCACCTTATATTTTTAAAGCTGAAGAACAGAGATGGTGCCCTTAAACCTGTAAAGAAATGGCTCCCAGTTTTTTTCCATCTCTGGAAATCTTTTACAGACAAATGTTGAAAGTCCAAATATTGCTATGGACAACTTCCACAGGATTCATAAATCCAATTTGAGCTAGTTCTATCATATTTGGTTTTTACCTATGAATATGGATATCTTGAATATATTCCTTTGTGTGAATATGAAGCTTCAAAAGACTTTTGCCATTGGGAATTCAGAACAAGTATTTCTTAAGGGAAGTGACCAATGTAAAAATAAAATGGACAGGCTGCAAAAATAAAAAAGGGAGATGAAAGCTTTATGAAGTAATATCTGTCTATAAACTTAACAAAGAGATTAGAAATATGTTTTATATACTAGAAGAATTTTTTTTTTTTTTATTAATCCAAGAATATTCCCTCATCCAAGCCTTGGAACCTTCATACAGCTGAAATTTACCCAGCAAAGAAAACCTGCCTAGAGCTGCTAAATACTGCAATGTTTGACTGCTCACCCAAAACAGTTACCCCGGTTTCAGTGTAGAAGTGATGCCCTGCAAAAGATTTTACTTATCATTCATTTATTTAAATTACTTTCTGCAAGGCCAAGTGAGTTCTGGGAAATGTACCAGACTGTGGTCCCTAAAGAATCAACTTCTATTTAACTTAAAAAAAAAAAAAGAAACAACAAACTAAATCAACACCCTTCCCTCCCCCCCGCCAAAAAAAACCCCAAAAAAACAATAAAAAGAAGACCAAGGAAGAAACTAGAAAGAAAACTAGCAGATCCAAAATGTTATAATCCCACTTCCCCTCCTCTGCCCACACAAAAACCCCTACACAGAACTGTAGATACCATTTCCTGGAACATTTCAGTTTCTAGACTGAAAACAAGAGTCACACTGATTATGTTCTGCCTAAATTGGAACTTGGCTGAAATTTGGGAGTCTTTTCTAAGAAAGCAATTAGGAACACTTGCTCTCTGTTCCACCTGTTCCTGGCAGCACTTAGCCCCTTTTAGGATAAAATACCAATCTACCTCAGACTGAGCAATCGTCAGTTTTACATTCACATATAGAACTAGAAACATGTGTTTAATCACATCCTGCTTATATTAAGTACTCATTTTCTTTTTTTTCCCTTCAATTTCCTTGTAAAGAAAATGCCCTTTCAGAGAAATGAAAGACGGATCTGAACTCCCAGTTCATGTTCCTTATTTTCTAGAGGACCGTCCTAAATATTAAGATACACAAAGAACCAGGTGCTTCTTTGTTCAGTTTATCAATTTTGTATTCCTCCATCAGTGGACCAAAATAAAATTGTTTTCTATACAGTGCAATTTACAAATCAGTGGACTAAAAGCAATCTAAATATAATCCTGGGTGCTTTGCCTTTACTTTAAAAAAATAAAAATATTATGTCATAATGGTTTTTATCCTTGCCTAGCTATCCTTCACTTTTCAAATGTTTCATTTACTTAGGAACACCACCACTCATAATACTAAGTTCTTAAATTTAAATGTGCTGGGTTTTGCATTTACTGTAGCTCATCCTGGCTATCAATTTCCCCTAACTACCTGGAAACCAAGTAAAGGATTCTGACTTAAGAACAACTCTCAATGTGGATTTTTTAAAATTATTTTATTTTATTGGGAATCAAATGCTTCTCCTTTCTCTGTAATAAGAATCACAAAATTAAACTGTTACATGCATTTTTCTTCACAAGTAATTGGAACGAACAATAACGATTAAAAATATAGATTATTCCTCTGTGACTGTTTATCTGCCCATTATGATCTGAATGAGCATAAAAATTTCCTGAAGGTTACAAAATCTCTGAAAATTTTGGAACCGAGTATATTGCTGCTGTCTGCATTGAAGCTTCTCTTCAGTGAGCTGTCCATGCTTAGGAGAATGAGGACTTCCAGACCAGTATTGCTTTGCTTAGACAAAATCTGAAAAGAAGGATGCACTTAAAAAGATCCTTTAGAAGATTTAAGAGGTAGTGCATCAATTACTCTCACATTCCCTGACCTAAATATGAAAAAGAAAATGTATCTTTTCAGAATACGATCTCTTCATATGCTAGTTAGCCATCTAAACTAAGCATCTAAAGTACATTAATCACTTGGGCCCATCTCTTTTTAGCTGGAGGAAGGATGTGCAGGGGATATTTGCCTCCATTCTAGGGCACAGGTCCAGCCCTGTTTGCCAGCTCACACAGTGGAGCTGCCTGACCCTTTCATGGCTATTGGAGGAGCCTAGCGAGATAGTGTAAGCCAGATACATCTAGCAAAAAAGTTAGATAAAACCAATTTATGTGTAATTTTATTTCCTGCATCTCACAGGCCATATACTCCTTTGCCTCTCAAATGAAAGGGTAAACCATGGATATGATTCCTGCTTCATATACCTCCATGCTATAGGTCTCTTAGCACAGTATTTTTTTCCTTGAATGGAGATCTTTGCTGCTAATGAAGTAATCTCTCAAAGATAAAACACCTCACTGTAATTTTCTGCAATTTCTGAATATTTTTACCTGGATTCTCTCCTTTTTTTTTTTTTTTTTTTTCCCCATAACATTTAGGAAATCCTATCCAGTTAAACATCCACCACCACCATATTCTCTTTTGGACTTGGTCTTCCTAAATATGGATCCTCAATGAGTGGGTACAGCAGACTGTGCTGCTTCTTTCTAGATTTCTTAGTTTGCATTGGGCTTTGTTGAATGGAGGCCTTTCACTCACTGAAAATCTACATCAAGTTTAACGAGACATCAGCCTTACCCTAATTTATTGGGCTTTTATTTCTTCTGCTGTCTGTTATGGCTAGCAATGTTGTATTGATACTTTAGGCCTACTTCATAGTAATTAATGGAGAAAATAATTAATGGAGATAATAAGGCCTTACTTAGTAACACTCTTTTGAGGAATAATATGGCTATTTTTCTTTTTTGCCCATGCTCCATTGAGTGTCACTCTTTCCTCTGTTCTGCTAAAAGGCAGGAGCAGAGTGGCCGACTGCCTGCTTGCACTGTCCAGCTGTGTTGGAAGCAGGTTAAATTTAAAAAAAAAAAAAAAAAAGAAGAAGAAGAAGGAAAAGATCTGCCGTTTCACAGGGTTGTGCTAATTTAGGAGAGTTTTCTGGAGAGTTGGGCTGTAAAGGGAATGACTTACCTGCAGACATTGCACCTCATGAAATTTTTGTGTGGTAAAAACTGCCGGCGTTTCTTCCTCCTTACTCTTGGGCATTTAGGGATTAGTTTTTCATGTTATGAGACAATGCTTTATCATTCCTCATCTTCCTCCTTGCCCACAGCTTTGCTCACAAAACTGTCATTTTGTTTGTTAGGCTGTTGCCTTATGTGGTATGAACTCTTTAGGTGCTAAAGTACACAATTGATGAGGTTATGCTGAAGCTAATAACTGGTTAGAACAGCCATAGTGGCAAATTACTGCTACAATTAATGAGCAAGCTAAAATAAGCTCAAGGCCGGCCAAGACAAGTCCAGGCAGAGTCTGACAGGTCCTGAGGATTTATGCTGTTCTGTTAATACAAGCCTTAACCTGTTATCATCATGTAGTTACTATAAACCCCATGGCTTCTGATTAGCATTGGCATTACTGTATTTGCTGGGCTGCCGAATCTGAGCAGACAGAAGAAGAAATGTGGCAGCCAGAAACACAATCACACTTCAGACATGGTGGTAAAATTAGGGTTTTCTTCGGGACTAACTGCTTGGAGTCGGTGTCTGCACAGGCACGCCTGGAAGCACCAGGGATGTCCTTGGGTATCCTGCCTGGAACCCAGCTGGTGCTGCAGGCAGGCACAGCACCCAGGGGTTTGTGGCCATTTGTGACAAAGCTGTGTGGATGCACTGCTACTGCTTCGAGACATCTCACACAGAAGAATGAACATGTAAATGACTAACTGAGCTGAGCTCCAGCTTTCTATAGATTATGAAGGGGTTGGTTGTTTGGTTAATTTTGCTTTTGGAGCTGGGTTTTTTTGGCTGGGCCTGTTTTCTTATGTTATTAGGCCATCTTCAAACATTTACTGTTTATGCTGCTTTTATTTAAAATTTACTTTGTAAATTTAATGACATGCTTACTTCCAGCTGAGGTAAGCACCAAGATGTGTGAATGCTCTTTTAGAGTTCGCTGTCTGAAATGAAGGTGGTTCAAACAGTCATTTAAAAACTGAAAACAGAGAACCTGAGTGGCCTTTATTAGTCAAGCTGAAAGAACAAACTCTTTCAGCATTTTGTTTTCCATTCCTTTGTAGAATTAAGATGAAGGCAAAAAAAAAAATATTTATTTGGTCGGTTAATTTAGATTTCTTAAAGATCCTGGAAATAAAGACTTTAATTTACTGGTGACCAAATATAATTTTAAAAGGATTAAAATATAATTTTAAAAGGATGTATAAAACAGTCTATTTCTCAAAGATTTGGGTTGGAAAGAAAAAGAAACAAACCCCAAAATATTATTTTTATGACAGTGAAGATTTTTAGCTATTGAAACAAAGTACAAACAGAAAACAGTTTCTATCTATGGTTCTCCTTGTATCAAGAGGTAACACTCTGAAAGGCAAGCTACAGAAATTGTGTGTTACTGTGCTGGGTATACACAGGTAAAATACCACATGTAGGGCACAATGACTTGACCTGTGCAATGCTGGGGTTGAGATACCACCTGCTTTCTTTTGTCTTTAAATTCCAACAACCTTTTCATTTATCCAGAGGCTGTTGCAGTAGATCAGAGGGAGATGTGATGGAATGAGCTCTTGCTGTGAGACCTCCTATAATATAAAAATATCAGCCATGCTTGGAAAAGGAAAACTCCCCTGGTGTTGACTTCTCTTCTTGAGCTTCCTCTGGAAATCAGAACTGGGGTGTGCCAGCCTGTGCCAGACCTGTGGCAGTGCGATGAGAACAGCTCTCCACCAGGAACACGACACTGGAGTTTCTTTCCAAAGGGGTGCCAAACACCAGTATTTAGCTACTTTTGCCTTCTTGTTGTTTAAATTCAATATGAACTAATAATCTGGTGCTGAAAGACTGCATAAGTTATAACCAGTTCTATAAATTAGCTTTTCCCTCTTTGCTGAAAGATAGTTTTGAATAAATTTAAAGGAACGTATATTTCACAGAATAAAATTGGACAGGAAACCCTAGAGCTGCAAAATTTTAAATAGGATCCAGAATCTCAGGCCACCTTACCTCATCAGCTACAATGTAGGAAAGGAAGAGGGGGAAAGAAAAAGAAATAACATTTTTCTAATACAATAGATATTTTATAATCAAAATGCTGAAGTTGATAACGTGCAGCCTTCTAGCAACTGCAGGTACAGAGTAAACACATTGCTTAGGCATGATTTCTTCTGAGACTGAGATTTGTATTTATTCTTATATTTTAAAAAGTCATTAGAAAGGAAAAAAAAAGTAATTAAAAGATACTAGCTGCTTGTATTTATTGTTTCTTATTCTAGGAAACAACAGTCAAAGTCTTCTGCTTGGCTTCTTTCCATCTACTGGCACTGCCTAAAGTTGATGAACAGCTTCTCCATTTGTCTGCAATTCTGGAAAGAATTTTGAGGTTCCTACAGCATTCCATTCTGATTATTGATAAAATAATTGCAACCCAGGAGTCCTTCCGAGTGATATCATTAGAATTATTTTTGGAAGCAAGAGAAAGATGACACAAAAATAATTAGGACACTACGAAATATGCTAAGGTTCTGAGTGTTTAAAGTTTTTCCTCTTCCTCCTTTTTTCCTAAGAAATGTATTTATTTTAATTTACATTTAGATTAGGTTCCCAGCAGCAGATGGAAGGAATTTAAGTCAATTTGCAATAGGAGACAGACATTCTAGCCAATGAAAAATCAAAGAAAAATAACAACCGTCTCTTGCTCTCCTTTTGGACAATTGTCTTCAGAATAATCAGCATCATGAGGAAAAAAATCTTTCCAAGGCCAGATGGGCTCCATGTCTTAGTGCTGACAGAAGTAGCAAGAAATAAAGATAAAGAAACCTGTTCACAGATCTATTTAAAATCTTTTTGGAACAATAAGTAAACTGACAGGCATAGCTAAAGTCTGTCTGTATTACAACAATCTAGAAGTTCTGTTAAACAAAACACTCATTTTTATTAAATCAGGAGTGTGATGGGGATCAGCACAAGTAAGAATTGACTTTTTATGTGGGCTGAAGCCCAGCAGATCCATCCTTCCTAAATTTAGATAACTACTCAGGAGCTTGAACAACAAGAAGACTCTCCATCTCAGGTTCTCTCTCTAGTCAGTAAAAAGAGAAAAGAACCTCTGTCCAATGACCCAAAAACATGAGTTAACTTCTGATGGTAACTATAATTTTCCCTTGACTACAGTATGAAACTCTTCTCCAAGCACATGAATAAAAAGCATAATGAATATGGGTTATAATACTCTTATCTGTCTCATCTTTCGTGCATGCAACAGCATAGAATGAGATACGCCACCACAAAATACGAGTTAGAAATAATGAAAGTATTCATCATGGCTGCTTAAGAGCATACTCTCCAACCCCTACTGGACCATGAAAAATAATGGTAAGTAAATAACTTGTCACAGGCAGCACTGCACTTCCATTTAGCTATTCAAATGGGCGATAGGACCAATGACTTCCTGTCATTGCCCGCAACATCACGGAATCTCCTGGAAGTTAAGACATTTCCCTCTGGCAGAAGGCAGCCCCTCAGGCCTCCCGAGGATGGAATTCCACCTTCTGTTCTCACGCCTGGCTGGCTGTCACTGTCGCTGCCTTACAGATGTTTCTGTAATCTCATCTCCGGGGCTGTCAAAGGTAGACACGACACAGCTTCTGCAGACAACCTTTCCTATTGCTTCCCTAGCCTCACTGTCAAGAGCTTCTCCTAATAGGTGAAGTAAATTGTCCCTGTTGGATTTTAGAACCTTTTTGTCTTTACCAGTGTATCAGAATGATGAAAAATAAAGGTTATTCCTTTCTTTGAAGACTGATTATGTCCTCCCTCACTGTGCTCTTAGGCTGAGCAGCTTCCATTGCATGTGCTGTCCTAGGCCATGTTTTTTGGGATTCTGACTTCTGGCCTCTGTTTTTGTTAATACCCCCTTAATAAACCAGAAATGCAACATCTAAACTGGGCAGTGTTCTTGCTGAGGCAAAAGGCTGAGCAGGTTTTGTAGGGATGACTTTCAATTACACGTTTCGGTATGCTGTTTACCTCTACTATGGCAATGCCATATGACTGGTTATATTCATCTAATGGTTCATTAGAAAGTCATGACTTTTTTTTTTCTCCTGCTGATCTGTTGGCTAAGCAATAGATTTCTATCCCGTATTTTCACAATCATTGGCTTTTTAAAAACTGCATTTCCTTCTACTGTGGAGAGCTAATTTTGAGCTTTCTGAAATTCACTTTGAATTATAACCATCCGCTCCAAAACATTTGCTGTCTCTCATGTTGTGATGCCACCTACAAATTTAAAACATACTCATGCAGACCAAAAAGAAAAATATTGAATGGGAATAAACTCACATACATAGGAAGATAGACACATTTCTCTACAATCCAAAGAAGAGAAAATTAAGAAAAAATAACTCTGGAGGTTACTTTTTCCTTTCTACTCTTATTGGATTAGTTTATAAGCTCTGACCATATTAATATTAATATATGCAATACCATTAGATGGCATTCAGTGTTATATGGCATAGTTTCCAGATTCTGCTGGACTAAAAAACCCTGATATGCACTGTGAGTGACTTCCTCCACACAATTCTTTCAACAGCTCTTAACATTCAGTATGTAAATTACGCTTGTTTATGTTGCCAATTTACCTCCTATTTAAACCACATTGGAATTTGGCCTATTGAGTTTGTGTTAATCTGCCTGGCAGGATTTGGCCTACATCGGACAGAAGGAGGGAGGAGGGATGAGGAGAGAAAGAAAAATAAAGTAATCCTCAAATATTTCACACATTAAAAAAATTAACTAAGATAAGCTATGTAAAAGTGTTTCTTTAAATTTCTAACTCGCTCTCCATTTTAAGCAGTTATTTCCAGAGGGTTAATTAGTATATAATTCTTCCAGCAAGAGGAAAATAATTTCCCACCAAGCTTGAACTTGGCAAAAACAATCTACATCACATTGTCATTACAACTGAACTTATTCAACTTTATTTTATTTAAGTATCAAGTAGGTATATTTCAGGCATGGGAAAGGAGGAGGATAGAAATGAGGGACTGAATGCTTAGGTTCATTTTTTTATCCATTGTTTGTGCATAAAAGCACAAATACTTTAAAAATGTCATCTCGTACAGATGCCTAAGATATTCCATTCTGCTAAAAAAAAAAATTGTCCTAAGTCTCTAATTCAGATAAGTTGCTCTGAGTGATATTTACTGTATGTATGGTAGAAGAAAACTGCTAACAATGCAAATACTCAGGGTTTTCATTTTTCTTTTATTTTTCAACTTCCTTTTTTTTACTTTCGTTCATCTGCTTCAGGCTTTTTTTTTTTTTCCCCCCCCCCAGAACTTACACAGTATTTTCCTTGTGTGAAAACCAAGCCAACAGACAAATAAAGAGAAGAGGAACTTGTCAGCTTGTAAACTACATTGTCTGATAAATCTCTGTGAATTGGGCATTCTTCTCTCCTTGCATGGGATCTCCATGTAAATGGAGTTTTCATGGATTAACTTTATAAAGTGGCGGACAATGTTTGAGCTGTGTCCTGCTCCAGCCCTTCCTTCTGATTGCCTGAAAATGCTTTCCATGGTGTCAGATCATTTGGAAAAGGGCTAGAATCAGTACTTCTTTTAGGCTCAGACTAACCCAAAGCCAACGAGGTATGGTAGAACAGAGAGAGATGAGAGACTGGAGAGATCATAGAAAATTACTAAGGTGTTTGTGAACAGAGAGAATACATACAATCATCTGTATATGAATGATTGTATGTATTCTCTCTATGTATATGAATGCATACAATACATCATTCTCTGAGAGAATCTAACATCATCTGTTCTCAGAGGTACAAACAAGAATCTCACTCACAGGGACCTCAAAGTGATTCCATTCGTCTCCTTCCTACCCACTTTTGGACAGAAGAGTAAGAATTCCAACTCTGAAGGTGGTGATGAGATTAAAGAGAGGAAAATGAGAGTGTAAGGCAGAGAGGTAAAAATACTGGAAGACAGAAGAATAGAAGTGAAATTCTAAAGACAATGATGATTTTCTGGACAAAACAGCCACTAATAGCAGTGGGGAAGATGAAAATAAGACTGGTAGACAAACATAAGTGCAGATAGGTTGTAACCTTAGGGATAGGGACAGCAGGGAGGTGATTTTATGCAGGGATGATTTCCTTCCAGAATTGACCAATAGTTGTCCATTCATCCTTTGTGGGCAAGAAATGTAAATAACATGAGTATGATTTTTAACAAGGATAAAAATAATCCTCTGCATCATGACTGGTTATTTTCTTGGCCCAAATGAAGACTGTCTGTAATTTTAATGAGTAAACTTGACAGAATAACACAAGGTGTCATTGTGCAGTGTAATTTAATTCTGGGAGAAAGACTGGCTTTTTAAATTTTTTCTATAGTTTTGGTTTGGTTTAGTTTGCTTTTTTGTTTTGCCTTGGGGCTTTTTGTTTGTTTGTTGGGGTTTTGTTTTTGGTTTGTTTTTTTTTAAATTTTCTTCAGTGAATTTCATACAATAGTGAATTAGAAGATCGTCAAGCTTGCAAAGTTAAACACTGCAAAATTATGAAATGCTGGCATTTACGACCTTCTCTCTGACCTTAATTTAGCTGCTTTGTGTTGGACTGCACTGAGATTCCCACAATTGCATACTTGGAAAGATTATAGGGATAGGCATCAAGAAAATTGGATATAATACCTTCTCGTACACAGTCAGTTATACACACAAACCCAAACTTGTCTTTCCCAAGCAAATCTAGTCAACAAGCTACACCTTTGCCATCTGTGTGCAAAGGTTTGCAAGTTCTGTGTGACCCTGTGCGTAAATATCGGTATCTAGCTTCTATAGGTACCTGTGACAACACTAGCTGCAAAGTAAAAATTATCCAATAAAACCTTGCGTACTCGTTCTGGGGCTTGATATTGGAGTATCTGCAATGCAACTGTGATGTATTCTGAGTTTGTGTCAGCACGCCAGGAGCTGCAGGAGTTCAACAAAGAGTAACCTTCAGTTCAGAAGAGGCTATCTACATCTTTTCCACATGATGAATTCCCCCACTGGCTGGCTGGTGGGGCACACAAAACACATAAATCAAACTTAACTCAATTTTCACTTTAGTTTTTTCAGCTCACCCTTAAAAAGAAAACAGTATATTATCTTACTTAGTCTAAGGCCACCCTAGCAATACAGGGGAAAGAAGAAAAAAAAAAAAAAAATAAGGCAATATATATTTTTTAATGAAAACTTGGTAACCTGCAAAAATAAGCTTTTTTACTCTTTAGAAAGATGCTAAAACTGCAGTGTCCACAATTTTGGGGTAACTGAGGTTTTCAAGTGTCCCTTGTGATAACAGGATCAGTACAAGAACCAATTGTGTTCAGTTTATGTACCAGCAACTCAAAGGTAGGCATAAAAAACGCACAAAGGACATGAAATTTGCTGATGAAACATAACCGAGAAAAGAAAAACAGTTGATCAAAAAAAGAAGTACAACAATATAATTCTAAACACTCAAAATGAACAAAACCACAGATGTGGGCATGTGGTTTGTGTGGTTTACTGTGGAGAGGGACTGGGGAGTAGATATTAAAAATAGACAGGACAAAGGAAATATGAAAAGGGAGAATAACTCCAGTGGCCACTAGACTACTAATATAATAGGTAAGGGAAAGCTCCAGTGGAGAGAGAGACTAAAACTTGAAAGCATTCAGAGTAGCTGGTAAATCACAGTAGAAATCACAAGAAATAAAACCAGAAAAATATTAAAGAAACTTCTATAAAAGCTCTTCTGAGTTCACTGTGTGAAAAGCACCAAGGTTCTCTGCAGTTTCCAAACCTGGGCTGGCTTAATGCTTTGACACACAAGGAATACGCCAGATAACAATTTTGGTCTATTTCTAGTTCACACTCACTCAAAAGAGAATTTGGGAAAAAAGAGAAAAAAGAGCTTTAATCACAAAAAATAGATCTGCGTGTTTCTGCAGGCAAATTCCTCTGGATTTTTTCTTATATATATTTTATATATATATATGTATGTATATATATCTACACATATATATATATATATATAAAATCACCCTTAGTTTTTAAGAAATAATCTGTCTTGCTATTTCTCTATTGTTTCTTTTCAGGGGAGGGTTTATGTGTTTACACATCTAGAACTGTGTACAGTAATAATAAGATGCAGGGTCTGTAAAGGATTTTGTAATTGATTGAAAAGAGCAGTATCCGTTCTTCCATATAAAGACAACTGCATCAGCCTTCTCCCCTGGAAAGGCTGGAGGAGGCTGTGTCTCCACTTTGCATACAAAAAGGTAATGGATAAACATACCCATGCTTCTCCTCCACACTCACCCAGCCACTGATCAAGCAAAGCAAACAGCAACAGAGAGATGTCTTGACTTCAAATATTAGTCCTTAACTCCATCTTTTGCCAAAGCTGTGCTCATATGCAGAAGACGTAGCCAAGACCTTTCTCAGTGTTCATTTAAAGAGGCATTAACCTGGAGTAATTTCTGTCCATTTATTACAGAAGTCTGAGGTCCCAAGGGGTGTCTGATCCACTGTTTGCAACAGAGGAAGTGATATTAGGCAAAGACATCTTACAGATCACTGAGGGTCCTGCAGTCTGTCAGGTCAGTCAGTGCAAAAGTCTAACAGCAGATACATTCTGGAGAATAAATATCGTTTATATTAAAATACATAAATTAAATACATAGGTTTTTTTTAGAAAAAGCAGTTTATTCTGGCAGTCAAAATTTCTAAAATATTTTTGAGAATAAATGTGCATTAATATTAAAGCAAGGTTTTCTCTTACTGAGCCTCAAAGTCATCATACATATATATTTGTTACACATTTCCTACTTTTCTTAGTCTTCCAAACTACCATTATTTCAAATCATTGTACAGAAAATTGCACTATGATTATTGCATTTTATAGGGTACAGAGGGGGTAAACTCTTAATAAATAGTACAGATAATTCTTATAACCATACTCAAATCTTCAGAGTTCCACCTCTGTGCTTTTTTTAATGATAAGAAGTGCCAGGCCCAAATTTTTAATAGATTATTACCAGTTTAATTAATTAACTCTGCACATATTTTTTTTATTACGTAGTAGAAAGTTTAAATTATGGAGCTGTTTCATTTTTCTTCCATCTGGATAAATCAGGAACAGCAGTCATAAGGAAAAAAAAAACCCAAAAAGTTAAATAGAGCAATTATTGCTCTTGGCAGCAGTGAATTTTTCCCTTCCCTTCCCTTCCCTTCCCTTCCCTTCCCTTCCCTTCCCTTCCCTTCCCTTCCCTTCCCTTCCCTTCCCTTCCCTTCCCTTCCCTTCCCTTCCCTTCCCTTCCCTTCCCTTCCCTTCCCTTCCCTTCCCTTCCCTTCCCTTCCCTTCCCTTCCCTTCCCTTCCCTTCCCTTCCCTTCCCTTCCCTTCCCTTCCCTTCCCTTCCCTTCCCTCACCTTCCCGCACCTTCCCGCACCTTCCCGCACCTTCCCTTCCCTTCTTTGAGTTGTTTCTTTGAGTTTTCTTTTTCTTTAATGATATTCAGGCCATCCATTTTTTTTTTTCCTCTACCTCTTGCTCATCTGGAAGGTAGAAAAACAAATATTGTGAATATTTTGTTCAAAATATGCTCTTTTAACTCTGCAAGTAGAATATGACCTTTAACTTGAATGAGTTAGATCACCAATAAATTATACAGAAAAGAACCCTAAAACCCCTCTGGCAATAATCAGTGGTCATACAGATTTTGACAAGCACAGCAGAACTGCAGCCGTTGCTGAGGGTAAATTCTTAGTCTCATCAATTCCTTTACTGTCTGGGAGAGAAAGGAAAACCAAGTAAAACTAGATCTAGAGGGAGGAAAACCAAAGGAAAAGAAAAAGAGAACACAGTGTAAAACACAGCTGCAGCATCTGGAATGTTGTAATTCTTTTCTTCAAAGATGTTTCCTTCTTCTCTTCAATGTGAAACTCAGCTCTGCCTTGAATGTAGAAGAAAAAACAACTTAGCTTATGAAGCCAACACCAACAGATTTCTATCCAGAGATGAACATGACAAAGACCATTTGATAGTGAAGATATAGGATTGTTACATGAGTAATTGTTAACTTCAAAATTGGAAGTTATTTGAGAACAAGCAGCAAATTCTGACTTTTAAGTGTGTGAATAAAGGCTGTTACCCACTTTATTCTCTTGTAAACATCTTTTGGGATTCTACATTCTCTCCTCAGCCTTCCCAAGAGACAAATTACCCCCTTTTACTCTGTATGATAATGTAAATATAATTGGTATCATATTGATAAAAAAATCCATTAGAAGCTTTGTGAGATTTTTAGATTAACTTCTTTTAAGAGAAATTGGATACTTAACCTGCCCAGACACTTTTATGCATGTTAGTCTGTTAGTCATGTGTTTATAGCCTTAGGCATTCAAACTTCATCACAAATCTGCTGGAACGTGCACACCAATCCATATGTGACAGTGGATGCCTTACTTGAGGCCATGACAATCAGATATTTCCTCTGCTGGTCTTGCGTCAGAAACACCTCCAAAAACTTTGAGACCCAGAGTGGTGGAGGGAAACCTTTTGGCTTGTGTTAGGTAAGTGCCCATGCAGCCCAAAAGAATTTTACATTCCTGGAAGTGCAGCCACAGGGCCTCTTACTCAAAGATTTTCACTGCAGTGTCTATCCCTGCTGGTTAGGGTGTGAGAGGAGAGGTGTTATGGTCAGCAGTGAGCCAAAGGGATAAGCAAGTTCTTTGAACTGAAGATTATTTATTTCCCTGTAGAATTCTGCCAGTCTGGGGGGGAGGAGGTTATGTTTGTTTGGGGAGTTGTTTGATTATTTGTTTGTTTTTCTGATTTTTTAAAATTTATTTTAGTAGGAAAATATCTTTTTATTTAAATACCGTTATGCAGGGAGGAAAAAAACCAAACAAAACAACAACTGTGATTTTAAATATAACAATCTAACTATAAAAAAAAGCACATACCATTTTCTTTCTTGCCTTGAAATGGAAATCACGACCTTTTTTTTTTTCAGTAAAAAATATTTCCAAATTATATTTCTTATCAATTTTTGGATGTTTCAGTATCTCAACAGAAGCAGTAAAAAGATATAATTGAAAATTGTGAGAATGAAAAATAAATAAATTTATTTCTTCATGTGTTATTTTCAACCACATTATTTTAATTTAAACAAACCCCTAAAACTATCTATTTTTTTTTATCAAAGACCAGAATAAGCTGACACTAAAGCTTCCTGTAGAGAAAAAAAGTATGAAAATCTTCAATTAAGTACAGTATCTCCCTTTTAAAAAGCTTTTTGGCCCCAATGCAATTTACTTGAGACTGTGAGTCAGAGGACCCTTCTATTCCCTGAATACTCACTCTGACTATCACTTAATACTGATTTAACAACCACAAGAAGAACTTTGCTGTTTAAATATTTAACATTCCATTCAAATGTGAAACAGCACAGTGGAAATTGGTTCACAGTCTCTGACACAGGGTCCCTTACAGGAGAAAAGTAAGGACATGTAAGAGCAGGAGTCAGAAAGTCAAAGGCACAAAATGAGGTGCTATTAGCAAAGGAAGTAAAATGGATCAAGAAAAAGTTCTCCAAGAGTCTACGAAATAAAGCGTGGACAAAAGAAAATGTTAAGTCTGCTACTTAGCAGAAGGGGAAGAAGCAGATAATAGATGGTGAGGAGAATTCTGAAATGCTTGATGGGTTTGATGCTTGAGCTGTCAGTGAAAAGGCAGTGATAGTTAACAAAGGAAGAAAGAGGCCACGAGGCAGAATTAGGATAGCCCGGGTTAAAGAATAGTGGGATAACTTGAACATTGTCAAATGGGCAAGGGCTGATGAAACTTAACCTGCACTCTTAAAGCATCTGCCAGCAGAAGTGTGAGGGAACTTTTTGAATCCATTTTTGAGAATTCATGAGAAAGTCCAAGTGAACTGGGAAAGGGCAGTTATATCTGGGATTTGGAGGAAGCATCTGAGTGGAACTCCAGGCCAGCAAATTTGTCTTCTTTAGTGCTGTGTTAATTAGAACTACACTTCAAATGCATTGGAATCCTCTTCTCTGCCCCAAAAGCAAATACAAAACTATTTTTCTGTCTTTCAGGACAAGGAGCAGAATGAATCCCTGGCAGTCTGGGGAACTTATGTCCTGAGCCAGTGATCACTGGTGTCAAAGGAAATCTTTTCTGTGGATTTCAATGGGCTTTCCATCAGCATGTCTATGAGTGCTCTGAATGAGAATGAGAAGGGGATTACAAATGTAAACAGAAGCTGAAATGTTTTAGTCTATTTTCGTAGGTCCAGCGGAGAGGATTACAGAAAGTAAAGAAAAAAGTATGAATACATTGATTTGGGGGGCTTAATAACTTAAAGCTCAGCACATAGCATAAATATATATTTTAATTTTCTTCTGGCTTAAGCCAGACAATACAGAAAGAAACAAATAGTTTAGCAGGTGATGGTTTCAATCACATTTAAACAGGATTTCACTTGCTGTTTCCATACTGCATCTAAAATTCAGAGAATGAAACTAAAAACCAAGCACCTGATTCTACTCAAACTTAGAAGACTTTTATACAGTTTGTGAGAATTGTCATTGAATGAAAATGTGCAATCTAGACTCTCACAAGTGAGAGCAGAATCATAGCAATAGCATAATTATTACAGTTTGTATGCCTGACTTTTTAGCTACATAAGTGTGAAAACACATTCAAGTAACTTGTAGATGAAGTTGCATGCCTAATTTGCAAGCATTAAGAGGGTTACATGTGCAGATTGGATAATTATGTACACACACAGTTATCGTTTGACATTTGCCCAGACGATTATCTAATCTGTGCCTGGAATTGTGGACCCAACTTGACTGTGTCTGACACTTGCTGTCAAACAGTGTGAAGTTCACAGGCAACTTCCCTGAGGTCCTGGGCTTTGGCTAGCAACTTGAGGAACAGAATGCATTAACTTCCTCTAGAGGTAATTAATATCTTCCAAGAATCTCATCTGGAAATAAAATGCATTATAGTCTTGGATATGTGAAGGAATGGCATTAAATCAGTGAAAAGAAATTTTTAAAGATAAATAAGAGGCAAAATCGTTAGCTACACTATGTAAAGATAAGTTCAGGGAATGCTGCATATGGAGCACTATGGCAACAAACCATCAAGAGAATCCTAGGAAAATAATATTTCCATCACAGGATTGGCTTGCATGTTATATTAGTCCAGGAACATTCATAGCCTTTCTCACATGGTGAGTGAAATAGGCCCAGGAAGACCAGCATGGTTAATTGGTCCCTTATATGAGGCTTTGCGAGATCAAAACCTCATGTGCATTATTGGAGACATTATGTAGACTAGGTAGTGGGGGTTGGAAGGCGGAAGAAAAGAGACGTAGTTTAAACTATCTGCATATTTTTAGTCATTTGATTATCACCACACTGATTTCATTCACATCTATATGTATACTATTTTCATAAGAGGTAAGTCCTGAAACTTTTCAGGCGTGTTGTGCCCATGCAGTTAAATTGCAATTAACTTCACTCTTGAACTCCCAAATGTTGACATGTTCCTCTTTTTCTCTCTTTCTCCCTCTTTATGTTCTAGGAAACCAATACCACAATGGAGTGTTATGCACTATATTTCGAAAAGAGAAGACTGATTGGAATGGATTCTGAGACGAGAAAGAGAATAATAAAAAGGACTGGAAAATAATGCCGTCAGTTTGAGGAAAGGTTAACAGAGCTGGCCATGTTCACTCTGGCAAAAAGGAGATTGAGGAGAGACATAAAATATCTGCCCAGAAATATGTACAGGGACATTGTAAAAGGAAAAGGAATGAATTATCTTCCCTAGTCAATGAGGAGCAAGAGGTAATACGCTTATGCTACAGACAGAAATGTGTGTTAAAAATCAGGCTTGTTGAATAATAGAAAAATGTGTTTGCCAGTAAGTTTTCTAAATCTAAGAAAACATTATCTGTCTCCTTTTTGTTTGGTTTAGTATAAAAATTCTAACTAGCATTTTCTCTTTATATACATGTGTCTTGGGGTGATTTTATGACAGTACATGTTAGTAAAAGGGCAATTATTCTCAGGAAGGGCGTAAGTACTCAAAAAGCATGATAAAGGATGTGCTACTGAGTAGACTGTCCGACCAATAGAAAGCAGGAATTTGTGCTCAAATTCAGAAATATTTATGCTGAAACTTTGCTGCAAGTTTGTGTTTAAAAGCACATCACTTCTTATTTTAGGTATTCCATATTATTAGAAGGGATTTGGCTCTCACACAAAGTTGAAATTAGCTTCTCTGTTCCAGCAAGTTTCTCTTTTCACAAAAACCAGAGTATATACCTAAAGTTAAACAGAAAAGTCCGCTTCCTGAAGGCAGTGAAGTAAAATGTTCTGCTTTTGGTCATCTTTGTCATGTATTAAGCTGGTCTACCTTGACAGATTTGGTCTCAATTTGTGTTTCATAACAATCAGGATCAGACCTGTGTTTTTTAATCTATTAAATTTTATCTTCTAAAGGGTGTAAATTAACAGAACTTTATTGACTCAGGTGGAGCTATCTTACTGTACTCTACATACTTTTCACACTGACCATGATACCATAACTTAATATCTGAGTGTCAGCAGTCTGTGAAGTTGTCACCTTCTCTCCTATTGTCTCCTATAAGTGTGTAAGTGCTGGGCTATTCTTGTTTTAACAACCAGCAAAATGCCATTAACTCTGTGGTGGAATGTGTTGTGGTCAGAGGGGAGGAAAGGAAGAAGAATGTTGCCTGCAACTGAAAGTGAAGGGAGCATTTTAAGTACATAGAATGTAATTAATCCATTTGGAATTTAGCCAGATCATCTGGCTATACAGGCTGTATTTGCATGAGGTGTGTGGGGGAAACCGTAGATTTCTAATGATTGAAATTTGTCAAGCCCTTGGTTTTACACTCCATCCGTCTGAAAGGAGTGTAGTTGCACTTTGCTATTTTCATTCAAAACCACTTAAAAAGGTGAGCTCCTATATAATTGGAATTTTAAAGGAGTTCATGTTGTGTTTATGGAGCAATCACTACTAAATGATTTCATTTAAATTTTTCATAAGCTACACTTTATGAAAAATTAAAAGAAATAGACTCTTCAGAAGCCTTGCTAAGAAATAAAGTCTCTTAAAGGAATACACATGCCATCTAATCACACATATTTCCAAATGTAGAGTTTTCTGCATACAGATAAACAGAAGACAGCATTAATTGGGACAGAGAAGCAGGCACTTTTTCCTTACTCTGTCAGTAGTTTTCATTCAACTAGAACATCAGAAATGGTCTGCAGCAACCCAGAGAGATTTAATCCAGGGATGCCAACTCTCAAACGGACGGATGCAAACCAGTAGATTAGTGAAGGAGAAAGGTTGGTCTTCATTCTTTCAGTTGACACAGGCCTGTATTTTAGCCAAAACTGTATCATACACAGGACCAAAGACAGCTTGAGCAAGCAGACCTAGTCTTACTGAAAACTAATTAAAACTCTATGTGAATGTGAACCTCTGGTGCTTAGTCTGTGTCCAATTTTGAAATTCCAGTAGTCTCAGCAAGATCCCTGCTGGAAGGAAAGTGATGGACTTTCCCAGGGAATTTAAGAGCAGGCATAGTGTCACTCTGAACCTCTGATTTGTTGTCAGAGCCCCAGAGTGAGTTATAGGTAGAGTGCTTGCTCAGTGCTCTCTCTGGGAACCTGCACTTTGAGAACTTCCAGTTCAACTAGTATGAGATACCCAACCCATTGCTAGATGGGATTATTATTAATTAATGCAGAGTAAAAACCATTTAAATTGCAACAGAAGTGCTTACAATGCTTTTGTCATCTAATTCATATGGCTTTATTTATGTAACCCAACGTGTATCCCAAAATGGTAGGAGATTTACAGAGCTCTCAATAGGATATATTCTATTGTTTCAGGTATACTTCCATTTCAAGCAGTCACAGCTCTATCTAGATTTTCAGTGGTTCAACCAAAAAAAAAAAAAAAAAGGAAAATTAAAACTCAAATTTTCTGGAAATAAGATGTGAAAGTTCATGCATTGAATCTGTGGGAAAAAGAAAGAGAAAAAGGATCACACACAATGCAAAAGTTTGTTCTTTGAGAAACTCTTCAAAATTAAAAAAAAAAAAATTATGTCTCTCATTAAAATGAATCTAGGTTGATTTACAGTAGCTGTAATCAAGGGTTACCCGACCTTATAAGCTGTGCTATTCCATTTATAATAAATTTCAGCAGTTAAAAATAGATGAGCTTAGGACAGATAATAAAAGGAACGGTTTTAGAAAGTTACATGATTATTACAGAGAGGTTTCACCATGCCATCTGTCGACAGCAACCATGGTAGCGCAATGATGAAGTATGGAGAGGTTTCTGAAAGGTGTTTGAAACAATCCAACTTCTACCTGGTTTTCTGTCAAAATTCTCACCAGCCTAATGTCTTGACACATGAACTGAGGAGGAGCTGCAATTTCTTGTTTGAATAATGTATTGAGAGCAATGCTGAGTAGAAAGGACTTGGAGATGTTGGTTGACAAGAAGCTTGACATGAACTAACACTGTTCACTCGCAGCCCAGAAAGCCAATAATCTTTTAAGCCATCCTGTGACTTTGTTAAAATGGTGTTTAATCATTGCCTGTACGATGTCTGTGTCAGCTGGGAGGTTTTTGACCTCTTCTCTTTTCTCTTCTCTTCTCTTCTCTTCTCTTCTCTTCTCTTCTCTTCTCTTCTCTTCTCTTTTCTTCTCTTCTCTTCTCTTCTCTTCCCTTTTCCTCTTCTC
>VWPU01005973.1:166569-192231 GCA_013398955.1 Callaeas wilsoni
CCTCTCCTCTCCTCTCCTCTCCTCTCCTCTCCTCTCCTCTCCTCTCGTCATTAATTCAAATGCCAAGAAACAATTAACAAGTAAAACTTAACCAGAGATTATCCATACAATTAAAAAATGCATAGGTGAGCTATTGTTAAAAAAATAAATAAAAGTTCCAATTTTTGACCCCAAATGTCCAAAGAGCTCTGTTTATTAAAGAAGTGCTGATTTCTGAAAACTTTAAAAGAATGGTGCTGTACAGTGAGTGTGAGGGGAAAAGTAAAACTACTTAAACTTGTTTAGCAGTCCTTGTAAAACAAAGAAAATAAGTAAAGAGCCTGGTGCTTAAACAAAAGTATGGCAGTGCCAAAATCCTTCCCAGGTTCTTTGTCTAGAAAGATTTCTCAAGATATTTGTCATGTTTCCATGCACATGCACACACACATGCACACAAATATTTGCTGAATTCATGAATTTACATACATAGATTTTTATTATTTCCTTATTAATTTAATTGGCTGGTAGTTACCTGAGCTTCCAGTGGGAAAAAAATTAGCTAAAAAACCTCAACCATTTGTATTTTAAAATACTATTTTTTTATTATTTTCAATATTGCAACTTTTATTTGATGAAAGTTACTATTAACATATTTTCATAATCTTCTCAGCCTAGCAACAGCAGGAGTAAAAGGTGTGAGGGGCATGCAATATTCATGAAATTAAGGAGAGTTGAGATGAAAGGGAGTTCCATTAGGGAGACCAAGTGTGACAATATGACACATATTTGCATATTTTACACTTTAAATCTTTTCAGCACATCCAAGTTGATATATGGATGTAAACATGCATTGCCAGTTTTTAGCATATTATAAGCCCTCAAGACTTTGCATGCATTTTAATATGTTTCATTATTGCTGCAGATTTTAATTTCGGAGCTGCACAGCTTTGATGGAAGAAAGCTGGAAGTCAAAGCATCTGGCCTCTGCTTCAGGCGAACACAGCCTTTTCCTTGAACACTTTTTGTATAAGCAATTCTATTTATTTATGTGTGTGTGTGAGTTATGTGTATGTGTGCATGCAAGGAGTGAGAAATGAAAGAACACTTTCTTTGACACACCTATGGGAAGGGAAGGCAAGGGGAAAGGGGAAAGTGGAAAGGAAAAATTGAAAGGGGAAACGAAAAATGGAAAGGAATAGGAAAAAGAGGAAAAGGAGAAAGGAAAAGGAAAAGAGGGGAGGGGAAGGAAATGGAAATAGAAATGGAAATGGAAATGGAAATGGAAATGGAAATGGAAATGGAAATGGAAATGGAAATGGAAATGGAAATGGAAATGGAAATGGAAATGGAAATGGAAGTGGAAATGGAAATGGAAATGGAAGGAAAACCATCTAGATTCTGTAGGTATAAAAATGTTCTAATCAATCGAATTTATTTATAACTGCTGTAATTTTCTGATTATCCAATACGAAAAATATTGTAATGCCCATTATTATGGACATTTGGTTTATTATGGACTGGTGGTTTGGCACTCAGTTTTTACCTCTCTGTTTTGTTGTTTCTTTTTTTTTTTTTTCCTTTTAGCGCTTCATCATTTTATCATTTTATCAATTAATTGTATAAGAAGGAGAGTATGACTCAGTGTTGTACGGAATACCATGACTCATAAAAATAATATAATATTTATTTCTTAGCTTGTGATCTTCATATCATAACATCTTGCAAATACCCATTCATCCTTTACATTTTCTTAGTCAGATGTACTAACACCACCTGTGCTCAAGGAATAAATGTATTTTTAAATACCCACAGAACAGTCACTCAGCAGAAACCAGCACTCGCTACAAATGACTGTGTAGGTGGATCTGAGCTACCTCTATTTCCCTTATTCTTGAGACAAAGGCGTATTTCAAGGAATGGTGTTTTGTGGGAAAACTGTGAATTAAGGTATTTTTATTTCTAATGCTGCAGAATTTAACTTCATGTAGCGTATTGAGAGAGAGCTACCTTACTTGAACATAAGTAAGACACAGCTTTGCCTGCTCAATCACCAGAACCACCAAAATTATATACAATATAAATAAGTAGCTCAGAAACTGCAGCACGACAAGGTCCTTAGAAATTGGAATTCCTTTCTGTTGCCACATCCACAATAATCTGTTCTAATGGGGCATCCACAACTTATCTGGCCAAACTGTTCCATTATTGACCACCCTCATAGTAAGGAATTTCTTCCTAAGATCTAATGAAAACCTTTCCTCTTTGAAGCCATTTGAAGTCAGTTTGAAGCCATTTCCCCTTGTCCTATCACTCCATGCACTTGTCCAAAGTCTGTCTCCACTTCTCTTGAAGGTTCTCTTTAGGTGCTGGAAGGTGTTAGAAGGTCTCCCCAGAGTCCTCTGCAGGCAGAACAATCCCAGCTGTCTCAGTCTGTCTCCATAGCAGAGGTGTTCCAATCCTCTCAGCATTTTCATGGCCTCCTCTGGATTTGCTCTTACAGGTCCATGTTCTTATGTTGGTGGCTCCAGAGCTGGGTGCAGTGCTCCAGGTGGGTCTCACCAGAGCAGAGCAGAGGGGCAGAATCCCCTCCCTGCCCTGCTGCCCACGGGGCTCTGGGTGCAGCCCAGGACACGTTTGGCTCTCTGGGCTGTGAGAGCCATGGCCGGGGCATGTCCAGCCTCTCACCCACCAGCATGCCCAGGTCCTTCTCTGTAGGGCTGCTCTCAATCCATTCGCCATTCACCCTGTATTATTGACCTTTATGAGTAATTGAATTAAGGTTTTATTCTAGTAGTACAAATTACAAATGGGACTTTGGAGAAATTTACTTTTTGTTTTCTTTTCTTACATGTTTTCTGAGGGTGAGAATCTCTAGCAAATACTAGCCCAGAACGTGCTAACCTAAATGACATCCTAGCTGCCTGATAAAAAATAATAGAATGATCCTTTTTAGACTTAAAAATCTATAAAACTGTGCTGCTGCCAGGGATGAGAACCTCTCTGTCCTGAGTTAGGGAAGATGGAGAGGAGGGAGCTAGATAATCAGTGCATGTATTGTGCTATGGGGGACGAAGTTGTACTAATGAGTGGGATACAAGCCCCAGTCACTTTGCTGCAATAAATCAGCCCCTATTTTATTTGTTGCATAACAACAGAGTAGGTTTGGAAACATCACACTCATGTTATAGAAATGGCTCTGTTGTTTTACTTAACAGTTTACCACGGATTGCACTGAAAAGTGTTTTTAAGAACTGACAGTGGTATCAATTCTGTAGCATTATTTTACTTTTCTGTATTGTGGTACTACGCAGTGTTCCCAGGTAGACCTAGAAACAGTATGGAAGTAAACAAGGCCTCAGCCTAAGTAATACAGCATCAGGAGGGAGATGTTATAGCTGTGATTGCCTGGTGGGGTTCAGGAGCACAGAGGCCCTAGGTGAGGTTTCTCTGTTAGGGAAGCCAGTTTAGCCCTTCAAAATAGAAGTTCAGCGGCTGCCAGGCACAGATATTGTTGATGTTCCCCTAAAATGAATAACTGTGTGAGAAAATACTGCTTAGCCAGAGTAAGTGGTGGAGAACACTGCTGCAACTTAAGCACAAGAGATAGAGACAGAGGAAGAGTGAGAACAGTAACGGTGACAAAGCTTGATCCAGACTTCTTATTGCATAGCCATCCTCACAGAGCTGTTGTACAGGTCAGCAAATTAAAATCCTTGAACAAAAAGGCTGTAGAAGTAGACATTACTGTTATTGCTGTAATCAGTGCATGGTGACAACACAGGACAACATAGATGTCATCCCTTCTAAGTTCACATTCAACAGAAGCTGCTGCTTCTGGCACTTACCAACCTCTATGCATGTATAGACAACCAGTCAGACATATTTATGCTGGCAAAAAGAGTTTGGATTCCTGAATTATTGCCATGGCTCTGGCTTTGGATGGCAGGTTTTGACTTAGCACTTCTGAAGTTACATGATAAGAATCTTATTTATTTCTTAGGGTCTGCAGAGTATCTGATCTATTGATGGCATTGTCCAGAAATATTTTTGAAGACATTTTAATTTTGATTAATTTATTCCATTTTTTGTAAAATATTACCACTGAAGCAGTAAATGATAAGGCAGTGAAGGACAATCTAGCATGCAGTCTGAGATTAACCCTTATAAAGGGTGAAACACATTCACAAATATCCCTCAGGGTAGTGGCACCTTCCATGAAGTTTAATTATACAATATCTTATTGCTTGCACTTCTTTGCACTTTGCTAGGCATCTTACATGGTCACTATTAGAGAAGCAACACAGGCAAGGAGAATCCTTCATCTGAGCCAGTGCTGCAACACTCATGTTTTGTATTCTTGATGTGACTATTTAAATAGCCATGTGTGGTTCATTTCAGGTAAATGGCCAAACTTTTATGATTCCACTCGTAACATCCACCATGTGTTCGTGCGACCTTGTTGTGATGGTTGAATGGTCTGAGCTGCAAAAAAACAAACGTAAAATAAGAAAAAGCAAGTTGGCTTTCAGCTTTAGTACACGTGAAGCCCAACAGAGCAGAGATAAGAGCTGTCACAAACACTTTGATATTGACATTTCTCACCATAAATCCATAGAAGACACATAGTTCTGCCAGCACTAAGTACACCATTGGGTGTTAAGAAACATTTTTTGTTGCTACTTATTCTCAAATGGGACAGGGATGGAAAGAGGTGAAACACTTATATGTGTGCAAAAGCTATTTCCAAGCCTTTCTTATCTCAACTGTATCTGTTAAAATGTGAAAATGTCCTTGTTTATATTTGCAGCCCTCAAAAAACTCTAAATATTTGTGTTAGACCTTCTAAAGGAGAGATCGTTGCAAAAGCTTAGGAAGAATTGCTTAACAGTAGTTTGAAAGTCAAGGTCAGAATGCTCTTGCTTTGGTAAAAAGAGTAAGTGGCAAACCCAGCTCTTCCTCAAGCATAATGGTATCATTTGGAATAATAATTACTACTGCTACTACACAATTTAAATTTTACACTTTGTTTTCAGATATAAATCTCCAGATGAGTTTGGGAATTTGGATACTGGGGTTTGGGTTTTGTTTCCAGTTTTTTAAAAACAACCTATAAGCAGTGTTCCGTGCACATTAAAATCCTAATACTGTAACTTCAGTACAAGAAACTGACACAGGTCTAGTGTACAGGTGTATGGACAAAAGAGGAAAGTATCCCAAGTGTTTCACATGAAAAATGCGGTGCCTTTGGTTAAACAGGGGCATGATTAGTGTGATATGTTTCGTCACAGCACTGGCTAAAATTTGCCCATGAGACCCTAAGCAAAATGCAGACAGTATGGACATACCAGGGACGGCAACTTGAAAACCAATAAAAAACTGAGAGTATTTATTTTAAAAAAAAACAAATAACAAGCTCTTGTCTGCATGGAAACCAAAGAACATTTTTTCTCCTTAGGTTTTTCAAGAAAATCCTATTGATGTTTAACAGCTTCAAGGGGCATGGATGTTCCTTGGATTAGTTACTGCTCTTTTCACTCTGGGAGCCATCCAATTCAGCTGTAAGCAAGCATGAACACAGACAGCCGTAAGCAAATTCTTCTTTATACACACATGCACACATGCCATTGTGCACAGATACTCACATGGACATAGAAACAAGAAATATATAATTAAATTTATTACATTTATTATGGGAAATTAATTCTGAACAATGCTCAGATCATAATATTTCTTGTTGATGCAGATTTGCTCCATCCATGTGTATCCAAACACATAGATATATACATAAATATGTGTGCATGTATATACATATATATATGTATAAATATAGAGAAGAGAATTTATATATATATATATGTATGTACATAAGGAGGGAAAGTATAAACAAAAGATATAGAAAGCACAGTAAAACCTTATCTCACAGATTTCTTAGCTAATTTTCATATTCTTGGAAGACAAATGCATTTGTCTCTGCGAACGAGTATTAAAATGCATTGATCGTTCAAGAAGATACCTGATGACAATTTGAAATACAGATAAATTATAATTTCTTCTCCCATTAACAAACTATAAACTGTCAGCATCTATGGACACTGAATTTGTTATTAAACTTTGCCAAGATAGATGCCGCTAATAAGAAGATGTTTTTCTTACTGCTATTATCTACAGACAAACTGATTTAGGGCTTTCTTTCAGTGCTTCTGCTTTTCTCTAAGAATTAAATTTACACTTGAAAAAAAACCTATTTCCATGGCTTTAAAATATGAATTTGATTAATGAGTGGTAACTGTATGATTAATAGAAATCAGTAATTTATAAAACTAGTATTACAATTTTGAAGACTTGACACAGAATTAAAACACCTAGCTTTTCTTTTGTTTTATTTTTTTTTTATTATTAATAACAGAGGCTAGATATTAAAACAAAGGATCTCAGTGTGGTTAATACATTATAATCACACTAAGAAGAATTAATACAACTTTTAGAGAAAAGAGAGCTTCAAGACGTTTACCCTACTCTTCCACTTTGGAAATTTCTCACATATCTATTTATATGAATGACTAGCTCAAAAAACAGTGATGTCCAGCCTTACTCTTAGAGTTGTACAGCCTTTTTTTTGAAAGTATAGCAAGAACAATGCAGCTGAAGTAATAACATGATCACGGCTAATGCTTCTCTTTGCCTTCTTAGGGATTCAGCAGTCACAAATCAGTGAAAGGGCAAAGTTTTTATCTTGGCAGTCAAAAAATGTGTTAGATAAAAGAGCATTTCTACTTGTCTGGCTCTTCTTCATGATAATAGGCAAAGGTCCAACTTTGTTCCAAATGACATTCTGAAAAATAACGTGTAGTTTAGTATCAACAAACCAAGGGACAATGAAGAAATATATTTATATATGTGTGTGTATATATGTTCACTGCAGGTGGATTGGACTAAATTACTTTTAAAGGTCCCTTACAACCCAAATTATTCCATGATTCTATGACTCTATGTTATATAGTAACTCTGTTGGGGCAATGCTGAACTTTGCGTTCTGTAAGACTAGAGGTAGAAATTTCCTACATTTCTTTTAACTCAAGTCTTTCTGCTTAAGGTCCTAAAACACTGAAGTGAAAGGACACATCACAGAACCAGAGTTCTGAAAAAATACATTACTTGTATTACAGGAAAATTTTTCTTTATCTTTTTCTCAGTCTCTCATCCTTTATTGTCAATGATCATTGTAAACTAAAGATATTTTGTCTCATTTTCTGACCATGTAAGGGTGTGGCACAGCATGTTTAATAAATATTTTGTTTTATGCAAAATTCAAAGTTTCATGCATTAAGATTATTGGATCAAGACAACACTGTCCAATAAACCATACTGATGTATTTTAGCACAACCTGGCTTATGCTTAAGCAGTAAAATGGGCCATTTTTTCTGGAAAGCTTGCAAAAAACATTATCTAGAAGGTTTCAGAATTTCTATCTTCTCCTTTTTAATGTCGTATTTAAATCAAGTTGCTAGTTCCTTCTGATATCAGAAGGCTCAATTCTTTTCTGTATAAGAGGGACTGGAAGAGAAAAAGAACAAGGTATGAGTGTGCCTGTGAGTATAAACATCTAAGAGTTCATGTGTGTTGAAGTCTGAGGGAAAGAGAGGGAGCAAAAGAAGGAAAGAAGGAGGGAGAGAGATTTAATGAAAAATTTGGATTACAACAATGTTTCTCAATAATAAGTCCACCCCTCAAAGCAAATTAAATTTCTTTTGCAACGGTGAAAGGCTTAGTATTAGTTCTGACACTTTAAAATATGCCCGCATGGCTGTGCCACATTGGAGCTGCCAGCTTTGTAACAGCTTCAAAGCCAAAGCAGGAGTATAAGACTTAAAGACAGCAGTCTAATTTTTGAGCACAGGATCAGTAAAGCATGTAGACAAAATCCTGGAAATTAAAATGGGCTAGAGCTTAAATAAATATATTCTATCCCTCACCATCCTTTCCCTCTTACACATATTCTTTGCTGTAAATATTATCTGGAATTTCCTGCCCCTGAGGTCCTGGCAAAATCCACTTGGCTGGAATGGAAGAACATATCAAATATTATTTGCACTTGGGGCAGTAGCAGACAATGCATGAGATCTGGGGGCTGAGAATTTTGAGTCTCTCTCTCTCTCTCTCCTTATTTATCTGGGATATAATCTTAACTGCCACACTCTCAACAAATCTCAAGCAAAAAATATAAAAAGAGGGAGCACTGTACATAAAATCATTACATTAAGTTCTTTCTTAATTGTAAGTGGGTGCAATATCTATCTACCTCAGCAACTGTCAACATGGCTTGAAGTAAATTTGATTGTTTCTGTTTCACAGCTGAAAAACAAAGAGAATAAGAAAGAGTAAGGTTATGTCTTTGCAAAGGAGCTTGGTAAAGTTCACTTCGCAGCAAAAATGTCATTTATAGTGTTGAGCTTGATTTTGTTGCTTTGGAGAGGGAACTAAAAAATTTTCTACAGTTAGATTGGTATTCATAGCACCCAAGATGCCCAGTATCTGTCAAGGAAGAATTTTTTTTTTTTTTTTTCCCTCCAAGGCAGAAAGTTTACTTCACAGTGTTCCTCTATAAAATCAGTAACTTTTGTTTAAAGACAATATTTCAGGATATGAGCAAAGGTAATCTTTTACTGCTCCTCATCCAGAAATAACCGAACAATCTTTGAAACTCAGAGATCTTCATGAAAGTGCTGGGTTTAGCATTTTCAACTACAGCTCAACAGGTCCATACAATCCAAAGTAATTCTCTGTGGCTCTGGTGTATAATTTCCAGATTCCTCCTGTGAAGTACCTTACATGAGACTCTAGTACAGACATTAAAGGTGAAGAAGTTGTAATCTGAATCTCTAGGAAGATGATGAATTGTAGCCTTGGACAACATTACAAATCATAGGGTTTTGCGTGAAAAATATCCTAGACAATGCGGAATTATAAAGAAAATGGCCTGCATTTCTGCCTAAGATAATGACCTTAATTTTTAATTGTTAACATATGGCTAGGAACTGATAGCTAGATGATTTGTTCATACATTTCTTCTTTTTTTACTGCAAACATCTCATGATGTGGACTGATTCATGCCAACAAGACAAAAAAAAATAATAGAGTTTCTAAATTATATGGTAAATTTTAGAAATGAGTATGTCCTGCATAGCCTTTTTACATCAATCAATATAACTCAAAAACATGTGGTCCTTTTCTAACCACCTTTCTTTTTTTTGCCTTTCCCCCCCCCCAGAGAACAGTGGTATGAAATTAAGAGACTAAATGGAAGAGATCACGTTTTGTCTTTAATTTCTTCTAATTTGGGGATGCTCTTACTCCATTCCCACATAAAGATTATTTAAAAGGTTTTAGTGGTGGGTTTCATCTAAGCTAACCCCATATATATAATACTTTCACGTCTAAGTCTGAGCCAGTCGTCTCAAACTCTGTCCATAATCAGTCAAGAGAAAGAGGCATGACTAGCAGCAACACATCTGTTGTAGGCCTTTCTCTTACAACTGAATGAATTTTTTCCTGTATTAATCTCAACAAACTGATGATGACCATCTCAGATCCAGACTCAGAAGGTTAGATTGAGGCAGATGAATCACATCCTTAGTTACTCTTTGAAAGGAGCTGAGAACTTTTAATTCTAAATGCATTAAAAAAAAAAAAAAAAAAATTAACCACATCATTTTAATTTGCATTCATCTAGAATCTTGTATTATTTTTTCTCCCAGCATACAGCCTTCTTAGGCATTGGATCTAAAGTTGTCCAGTAGGAGAAATGAGTTTGTTTCATTCTGAAATGCTCCTTTTAACACCCCAAATTCTTTCTTGTCTCAGTCATGCACAGAGCAAAATGTTGAATTTGGCTCCACAGCTGAGCATGCCTTTCTTGACACCCCTTATCTGTTATACAGCTACATCTCTGTGAGAACCAGTGACTTCATTAGACTCACTTCCATTCTACTTATATCAACTTACTTAGATCACAGCTTCGCATAGATAGTGACTTTTTTGACTATGAAGGATTTGTGCTTAGCAAGTTGATGTTCTGTAGTGGATGAAATTCCTGATCTTGGGTTGCACAAAACAAGCACAAGCAGCTTCAAAATGTGCTATTGTGTGTGACAGCTGCAGTGCCATCTTCGATTTTAGTCCATTCTTGCAGCACTCAGATACCTCTTAATAGGTAATGCTACATGATTGCAGGCAGGTACTCGAATTCTAGGAGGAGTGGTAAGGGCTGCAAATAAGAACAAAAATAGAAAATACTCTTAATGCTTTATGATCTTTTCACACACAGGAAATCAAGAAATGCCAGTTGAAAATTGTCTTGACAAACATGAGAAATAGGAGAGGAAAACCCACTCTCTGCAATTATAGCACTGCATTGCAACTTTTCCTGAGAGTTTGCTAAATACTTCACAGATATGAATTATTCTGTCTTGGAGTCACATCTGTCTGGTTAGTGATTTTGACTGAAGGCAAGAGAGCTGACGCAGAGGAGGCTGGGTGATTTGCTGAAAGGGTGTGCATGGGAGTGCTGAGAAGGCCAAAATGGAAATCTCTAATGCCTTACTAATGCTGATGACATGTACTGCTTTTCATGAAGTATTCTTGTATGCTTCTGTGTTTTCGTGCAGTGAGAGAACCCCAAAATCAGTAAGGTGGGGTTTTTAGCACAGCAATACTAATGAGGTGAATTAATCCACAGGATAAGTAGCATGCAGACCTTGTGGAAAGTGTCCCTGCCACAGCAGGGCGCTGGGAACTATATGATCTTTAAGGTTCCTTCCAACCCAAAAAGTTCTATGATGATTCTATGATTTAGAATGGGTCTAGCCCCTCTGAATACCCTTTATCCCTTGCAAAACGGCAAGACTGTCTTGCCAAGCTGGATTTCAAGGCATCCACAAATCAAAACTGGAAGAATTTCCCCACTCACTCCTTGTGTTATCATCTGTTTGCTTATCTGTGCAATGGAAACACATCGTGCCAACCTAGATCCACCGCTGCAAAAATTCAGAGCAGAAAGAAGCAATGCTTTCCACAGGAAGAGAGATTAACCACTGGAGTGCCTTACTTAGGATTTTTTTACATTCACTTGTGCTAGAAATGTTTAAATCCAAATATTCTAAGAGATATGTCCTAATTCAAAGAGAATCAATTCAAGGAATTCATAGGACTTCTGTTATGAGGGAGGTCAGATGAGATGTTCACAATGGTCCCTTCTGGCTTCATAATCTATGAAGCTACGAAGCTATATGAACCTCTTTCAAGAAATAAAGATGATGGTAACTGTCTATAAATACTTGATAACATGAAATTGCTGGAGGAATTATTTAAGGTGGTTAATGATGGTATTATAGGGAATAATGTCTTCAAACTGAAAAGACCAAGGTAGAACATTTAAGAAAGACAGTATTTTCCAGAAGTGAGGTCAATTGCACAGTGGAGTAATTTGCAAAATTGAGTTCTATAAAAAGAGATGTGCAAGGAGTGAATAAAGCATGTGATTAGTCTATGAAACAAGTTTGTTTTAAAGACAGATAATTCAAAACTAAGTTGTTCAGAAACTCCATCACTGTGTTATTTAGTGATTTTAGAGAACAGGTGTGCTTGCTTTCTTGCTTTTTCCTTTTCTTTTTTTTTTTTTAGAATTGATTAAGAAATGGTTTACTGGCTAATGTTTTCTCATCTGAACATGAAACTTCAATTTTTCCACCTGACATAAGATAGATCTGAAGAGGGAAATAGCTCTAGTCCATGAAAGAAAACAAGCTTTCCCCTTCTGACTTTGTTGGTTTGTTCCTCAAAAATGAAAATATTTCCCTTGGAGACAAATACTTAACAACAGCCAAGAGTACATCCTTCCACCTCAGAGCAAACTGACTCAAAAAGACAAAGTTTTGAATATAGAAAGGGCTGACATTTTTTGCTGCTGTGGTCATGTTTCCTACGATTCCCCTCAGCTTTTTTTGCATACCGAGGTGGTTTGTCAGAGCTTTGCATACATTCTGTGTCTAAAGGAGCCTCATTACTGGTCTGTGCAGAGACAAGCGAGGTGCAGAAGGATGACAAGGTTTGCATTAATTGCACAGCTATCTGTTGTTCCAGGGGCCATTCAAGCATATAATAACTTAAGTAGAGTTTCAGTGAGTTGGAAGTTCTTGCTTTTTGGAATATTTTCGCAAGCTGATTTCTTATTATAGCACAGTTGGTATTTCTTTTTAAAGCCTTGACAGAAAGCTGTAGGTGGCCACATAGCTTTTGTCCTGATAGCAAAACATTTGCAAGATTCTGGTAGTCAGGCAAAAAGTTGACTGATAAAACTGGATTTTATTATATTGATGTTCTTGACAGAGGCAATCTCAGACAGCATGGTTAAGAAGTGAATTTACCTGTGAATGATCATGAAGCGTGGGGATAGCTAGTGCTGCCTTTGGCCTATTAATTAGGAATGTTGATAACTGGAGAGTTCATCTCACTAATCATATTTAGATTCTTCTAAGTCTGGAGTATCTCATGATCTTGATCAACAAAATTTACCATGACCTCAAGCTAACTTTTGGTAAATTTGGTGTCATTATGCTGACATCTGCACCATCTTTATTCTTTCTGACTGTCAGTAAAGGAAACTTTTCCCAGCTTACCCAAAGGTTAGAATTTGTGCGTGTCTATGATTCTGTTTCAAAAATATCTTACATTTTTAATCAAGTTTGTTACTTCTGCAGCTTTAGAAATCAAATGAATTGATGGAATAAACCAGAGAAATTTAGCAAGGAAATTCAATGCAAGGTGAAGATTATGTTAAGTTTAGATTAAATTAAGTTGGAAGAACACCTGGGAAGATAATGTTTCCTAAAAATTTTGGAATGATGGAGACTAGATTCTTATATAACATCACTAGAAAGGAAGTTCTCTTTCTCATTGCTTTGACATTTGTCAGACCTAGTAGAAAGACTAAATAACTCTTCTGTTTATTGCAATCTTCAGATTTATGTCCGAACTTTAATTGAACTTGCAATCAGTCAAGATTTTAGCATTTGCGTTTTGTCAGTAGGACTACCCAGAGAAAAAAAAAATATACATAAGTACCAACATGGGAAAATAAGGAAAGAGAAGATGTTTGGCTTTAATACTTTTAAAAAATCAGTCTGTTTCAAAATCTCTGTTAAAGCATGCACTTTTTCAGATTTTGAGCCCAAAATGTAAACTACAGTTTGGCCACTTTTCCTCAATCTCTTTTAGCACCAAGCTGGCAAAGGTAGCACCTTTTCCAGGTGTTCTGGAGTTTCCTTACACCAGTCATTCTCCTCTTCTAGAGGACCATATCCCTATGCCTCAGGTTAGAGCACCCTTAAGGTCACTCTGGTTTTTGTAGGTGACATATTCACCAGCCCATACAGAGCTGTAATACAATCACTACTACCCTATGTGGAAAGCCAAAATTAGACATGAGGGCACCACATCCTTTTAAAACTGTATTTGGAGGTTTTAGTCTGGTTTAGACTTTGTCATCTGCTATACACAATCAAACACATGAAGTAAAACATCACTGCCATGTTTCAACGACACACAGTATGAGATGGACTTCCCATCACATGGTTTCCCATGTCAGTTAAAGTGCACAAAATTATACTTTTAAAGTTTAAAACCAGTTGATTATAATTTACATCTTATTAGTATAAAAAGAAGGTATCTATTACCAAATGTAAAATTAAATCATCATTAAGATAATTAGCCAGTTCGTTGTTCTCATTGAGTTTATTGTTTCAATTGTGTCTGTGCAAATTAGCAAAGACCTCAATTTGTGCAGAAATCAATAAATTCTTTTTTTGTTGTTTTCGTTGGTGTTGTGATAATACATTCACATATTTAAATTGTTTTGGTATAAAAGACTATAGTGAGAGTTTTCTTCAGGCACTGCCAGAAAAACGTAGTAACTGATCTCAGATCCATCAAAGATCCAAATTATTGGTTAAACAAATATTCATGGCCAGAATTTGCTACATATTTTCATGTGCTTGGGGCCTGGCAGCCCTCATTCTGAGTTTTTTTGAAAATAGAATATATAGGTCTCATGCTCGAATCATAAGAGTACTGGCAAATTTTTGGATATAAGTCTGTTATACCATCTAATGTACAATTAGTTTGTTATGTATGGATCCTTCCCGTGTTCCTTCGAGAATATGAGAAGTGTTTTGCCTCAAAAAAACTCTCTTGTCAAGGCCAATACCTAAAATACAAAAAGAGGCTTTGATTCGGCAGGACTGAGCCAAAGTGTGTAACTTTTAGCTCTCCAGGTGTTATAACTAATTTTGTGTGTAGATTGATCAGGTTGAGATTTATCTCCCTTGTATTTAGCGAACTATTCCATACATTCATACCTTAAGTTTCTTTATTATAAAAGAAAAAAGAAAAAAAAAAAAAGAAGGACAAAAAGAAGGGAAAGAAAAGGACCTAGTATATGAACTCTCATATATTTTTAATGACTGCATTATGATGAGAGGAATAACTCTTAAAATGGACTATTTTCCTCCAAGGATTATAGAGGATTATTAGAATGATGAACTTTGATGAAGACATCTGTATAGTAGACATCTGCATCTGAGTAAAGAAAGTACATTCTTAGAGTCTACACATAATGCATAGAAATACTCACATCAGTTCCTGTGCCTCTCCCCTGGCAGGACAAACATTATGGAGAAAAGCAGTGAAAAAAGTCAGAGGACCTTCAGTTTGCTTTTAGAAAAGCAAGAAAATTAACTTTACCTATCTGATTACAGGAGGAGAAGATAAGTTTACTAACCGCTGAGACATGGTAGTTAGAGTCTTTCCCTCTACTTTATTTCTATTAATAAACATTAATAACTATTCGAATTTTTTCCTGTGTTCTGATAAATTCCTATTTTAGATTGAGTGGCCTCTTCCCCTCCCTGAATAGCTACTGTGTAAAAAATATCTAAGAACTACACCTAATGATTTCATTAAACCCCTCAACCCTCTCTGGGGTAGCCCAGGGTTATTTTCCTTGTACACAATGTTTGCCATTACACTCTCTCCTCACTCCAAAGAGCTGAATAAGGTAAAGAGAAGAAGCCAAACAAGCAAACAAATAAATAAATAATAACATGACACACACACCCCCCAAAGCTGGATCATACAAGCTACAATAATTCATAAACAGGGGAGGGAAGGCATAAAAAAACACAGCAACAAAACACAATTCCCCAAACAGCTGGCACATAAAACAGCCCAGAGGCAATCTCTCTTGTAGCACACCAGACAAACACATAGGTATTTATGCACAAAACAATTCAGTTTACTTTCCCTAATCCTCCTGACTCCTCCCTCCCCTGACAAAAAAACTGTGGCGCTTATCACAGAAAAGCTGGTACTTTGGCTCATATAGCCCTTGGGTATGTAAAGCCTTAAAAGAAACCCAAGTATGCTTCCCTTTGATATTTTGTTGGGATAGGGCAATAAGGGTGCTAAGGAGACAAACAATGACAAAATTACCTGTCAGAGCAAAGTGAGAGTTGGGTTCATGGGATTAGATATAGTTCAATTGTCTCATACTAATATAAATCAAGTAAGCTTAAGGGTCACGTGCTAAAAATAATTACTTACCTCCACCCATTATAAAGAAAGCCTAACATCTAGATTATTTTGCTAGAGTGATTAGCTAAGGAATATACAACTTTTGGTGCTACATGAAACTGTTAAATGCCACTCGGTGCTGTTTCTGTTCATCTGAGGGGCTTTCTAATAGTTCTTCAGTATGTCCTGAAAAGTTTCTAAACCAGCATGTTGGGTTTTCATGGCAAGGTTTTGGTAGTGGGGGGTTGAAGGGGTGGCTTCTCTGAGAAGCTGCCAGAAGTTTCTGAATGTCTGAGCAAGCCAAGGCTGAGCCCATCAGCCAAAGTAGCAGCAGTTCTGATATGAGAATGAGAGAGAAAAACATCTGGAGAGAAGAGTGGGATTACACAGGTGCCCTGCAGACACCCAGGGCAGTGCAGAGGGAGGGGCAGGAGCTGCTCCAGGCTCTGGAGCTCAGATTCCCCTGCAGCCCCTGGCACAGCCCATGGTGAGGCAGCTGTGCCCCTGCAGCCCAGGGAGGGCACGGGGGAGCAGAGATCCACCTGCAGCCCCTGCAGGAGCCCAGGCTGGAGCAGGGGGATGCCCAAAGGAGGCTGTGACTGCACAGTATTCCTGTGCTGGAGCAGGATCCTGGCAGGACCTGTGGCCCCACAAGAAGAGCCCACACTGGAGTGGGGGAAGAGTTGGAGTAGTTCTCCTACTTCAGAGGAAGGAGCGGCAGACAAAACGTGTGATGAAGTGACCATAATCCATATTTCCTTTCCTCCACAACTGCTGTGGGGAAGGTGGTAGAAATCGGAAGTGAAAGGTGAAACTGGGAAGACCAGAAAGGAATGCAAAATGTTTATTCTGGCCATACAATAACTGCAACAGGGCCTAGGAAGTGATTTTTGAAAAGAAGAAAAACTAGACTGAACATTAGTCCTGGAAAGGTTACGTAGCCCTCAAGGATATTACATCTTACAGAAGACTGAATCTTACCAAGTTATTGACTGAAACAATTTCCTCTAAAGGCTAGAGCAATAAGAAATAATGAAATCAAGGAAAATTTGCACTGGTATCATGATTTGAAAACAGGTGAACATCCCATGTTATTAATATTATTTATCAGGTGCTAGTAAATATATATAAATAAGCTTCTGGATATAAATCAAAAGATCATTGGTCCTGGAAGGGATCTCTTTATATTATATAGTCCAGCTTGCCTACTCAAATAGGATCATCTAGAACACGTTGCTTTAGAGGACATGACTGTTACTGTGTAGGCAAATCTTGGTATCAGGAAACTTTCCACGAGAATATTTACCAGCTCCCTCCCTGTGACCTCATGCTTACAGAGCTTTCCTCAGGAAATTTTTAAATTCAAAAGGAATGATAATGCCTGGAAGAACTAACAGTGATCATTTTAATCACATAATGTTAAAAGACAGCACAGAATTATCCCAGGCCTAGATGAGAAACTTGGAGAGGAGGAAGTAAGCACCTGAGCAAGCACTGAAAGTAAAAAGTTTGAAATTTGGCTCTTCATCTCTGTTTCTCTACCATGAATTTCCATCAGCTACTAATTTTCCGTGTGGCAGTTGTGGTACAGGAAATAATAATTATTAGGACACTGTTGTAAAATTACTGAGATTGTTCTTCATTATATAATTAGAATTATTCGTCCAGCTTCACAATTAATTACTCCACATGCTTAGATGAAATTATTTAATATTACTGTGGTGCATCAAGGACTAACAGGGCTTTAGCTGTGCTAGACACCATACACTAATCTGCACGATGAAAATCCTTGCATTAGAGAGTTAATAGCCTAAATAGCGGGGAAAAGTAAAGGACTGAAGGGTAGCTAAAGGCATGGGAAGATGAAATGACATGCCCAAGGCCATGCAGCAGTTCAGAAGTGCAATTGGCAGTAGAAATCACAATGCCATCAACAAGGCCATCTTTATGTTAAACAGGCTTTTGTATGGAAATCTCTTTAAGCTCAAATTCTTATGAACTCTCGCAAGTGAAGCTAATACACACTTTCCTAATTGCAAGTAAAAATTACTCTGTTGAACAAGAAGACAATACATTTCCAGATTATTGTAGAAAGTAACACAGGCATCAAAACTTTGAAATTAATTAAAGGTGAAAGTGAACAAACCATTAGGAGATAAACATTACTTGATGATATGTGTTTACAGTAACATGACAAATACGCCCTAGCTCAGAAGCTTTTTCCTGTAGAGGAAATTAGAAATTTACTTTTTAATTTTTTTTTTTCAAAGATTTTTCTTTATGATACATGTTGGTCGTGGACTCTCACAGAATCATCCTTTTTGTAATATATAACTTAATTACAGAGGTAATTGATATTTGACCTAAATCTCAACAAAATAAGTAGCTAGGTGCGTACTGAGATTGCAGCTAAGGTATTAAAGAACCTTTTCAACCAGCTAAGTCATGTCACCCAATTTTACTCAGCTCTGTATTTTTACTGATTCTGCCTCAAATGCTCTAACATTGTGCAGATAAAATGAAGATGTTCTGGGGAAAACAAAGGCTATCACAATAGCTGTGAAACACTTGGTAATATGCAAGGTGCACAAAATTGAGAAGAGTGTATTCTGTGCTCCTACACATGACTAACATACTAGCTTCTACAAATCTGTGAGATTTCTTGGCAAAGAAATGAAAAGTTAAAGCAGAATATTAGTAGTTATCCACAATACCTCTGCTTGGGGCTGTAGTTCCATTGGAATGTGCTTCACCCAAGGCCACTGAAGATGATGTCTTGCTGTAATTGATGGGTGAATTTCTTGGTCCATTAGAAAAGATGATTCTCCCTTCTTTTAAGACTGATGAGTTAATCAATAGAGAGCTTTTGCTTTTGTACTCATGCCTATGAGGAAGAACTGGAAAAAGAATAGCACAGAATATTTGTTGAACCAATTATTCTTGAATAATCCAATTTCTTGTTTACTATTGAGAACTCTAATTTTAAAAAGTATTTCAAAAAATGTGGTAATTTTAATATCTCTTCTAAATATGTAGTCTGATGGTGATGGCCTATTTTTGCGAAGTGCTGTGTTTTACATAATATACTGGGTAATGTGTACTGAAACATAATTATGAGACTATAATATTGCAAAATAAAATCTCTATTAAAAACGTCAGTGGAGGAAATACAGTCTGGAGATTAAAATTAAGTTGATGAAGAGGTAAATTCAATAGAATTGTAGCAAATAGGATGCGTGTGACTGTAAGCAAGTTACCGAATATTTTAGTGCTTGAGTTCATATTCTGCAAGAAAGCAGTTAATACTTCATTGTTTTGCTTTACCTATCTTTTCTTCTCACCTGGACAGGAACGGAAATTCATATTGCAGCCTGTACACACACTGCCAGCAAAAGCAAAACATCTGCACATAAAAGAAATATTCCTGAAGTTCAGTAGATACAGAGATACCTGGGTAGGAAACACACTTCCTTGAGACAGCTAAACTTCCAGCTACAGTGTCTCTGTGGGCAATTTAATTATCTCTCACTGATTGGAAATAATATAAACTTACAGTGTAAATCCTGCCTTTAAATGTTGAACCAAATCAATTTTTGGAGGGAAATGTTATGGGTATCCAGCATGAGAACTACAATACCTGCTTGTTGATAACCATACCATGAATTTTTATACCTAAAGTAGTTTTCTTTTCTCCCTTATAACATGACAGAACTGTTACCCCCAGACAAAGATTTCCTGAGTATCATGCTTTGACAGATGCGCAAATACATTTAATGAATCATCCTCTGGTGATACCACACTGTTGACTAAAGAGAAATCTAGATGAGATATTTTAAAGAGCTAGTGATGCTTGTTTATTTGCCCTAAGTGAAAAGGGAAATTTGATGTCTTCACTGTAGTAAAGTTCCATACCATTTGCATCCACTCAGGAAACCTTAGTCCTTCTCCTGGTTTTCAGTACTGTCTCTCTGAAGGCATGAATCTCTTGGTGTCAGGAAAGGAAAGGTCTGCACTTTAGATCCCCAGGAGGATGGATGTTGGTGTTCTGCAGTCCAGAATGTGGCAAGGAAGTGTCAAGCTTTCACACCTATCAATGTTTCTAAATTATGTTCTGCCTTGGTTCTAAGCATGATTATCTTCATGGAGAGCTACTGGTTAGTCCTTCTCTGTGAAGTTTCACTTTTTCTATTTGTTGTATATGAAAGGGTAAGCAGTGTATGAGAGCACCTGGTTCATTGAGTTACTTCGTTCAGTGCTACTCAGTATATAAGAAACAACATTTAACAAGGAAAGTGATAAATACACGGACACAGAGTTTTAAAAACCATAATAACATTGACAATAATGAAGACCTGAACTTTTCAGCCACTTGCTGATGGCCACTGATGAAACTGCTCAGGCATAGCTCGGAGAGGGTCAGCCTGAAAAGGGAGACTCCTGACATGAATATTGTGAGATATCATAAGGGGATTATGGAACTGTGGAAAACTTGTCATGCAATCATTTGTGGAAGTGCCAAATCCCTTGTGGAAGGGAGAGCTGAGGAGGGATGGGAGGAGAAGGAGAAAAATAGAAAGCAGGGCAGATAAAAGAGGCAGCTACATTGCAGAAAGCTGCCAGATTGTGTCTTTTCCTGATGGAACCCTGTGCCTGATCACAGCAGTCTGCCCTACCTTCTTATTAAATACTTTTCTTGACTTTTTACTCTTGTGTAATTGGTTTGGTTTTGGGTTATTTTTTTTTATTTTGCGTTGTGGTTTTTTGTTGGGTTTTTTTTTTTTTGTTGGTTTTGTTGTTGTCGTTTTTGTTGTTTGCTGGTGTTTTTGTTGTTTTTTGTTTGTTTGTTTGTTTTGGGTTTTTTGGGGGGAGTTGGGCAGGGGAGTTTGCTTGTTTTGTTGGTTTGTTGGGTTTTTTTTCCTTCAACCATACATATGAATGCTGCAAAACCTAAGTGCCAGAGATTGACAAGGGATCTGAGGGTCTAAGTGTGCATAGGTCTAAGAGTCAACATCCAGAGAAACAACGGTATAATAGAGATTTTATTAACTGGGAAACGAACCAGTGGCCACAGGGCTCATAGGTCTTTGTGTCAGTACCTGTGTATTTGGGTACGTCAAAATGTGTGCCAGAGACCACATTGGTATTCGAGGAAAAGTGAATATGAATATTTATGAAACTCGAGATTGAGGGAGGGGGGCTGAACTTCAATCCTGTGTCTGTGGGATATGCCCTCAGCCTTGCTGCTGATCAAACCCACAAAGGGAAACATCAGTAACTGCATCTATTGGATGGGGAGTGAGAGACTTTCAAGTTCTGAATGTGCAGAGGATAAGGAAGCAACATCCAGGAGTCGCTTGATGCGCTGGCTTTCTCACATCCTTAAGCTTGGAGGCAAGGCAAGCTCTTCCCTGAAACTCCATTACATTTCAGAGGCCAAAAATATGAGGTTAATATTATTTTTTTCAAATGCTTCATTTTTTATAATTTATTTCTATATTGATCGGTATGTCTTCATGTATTCTGTAAACCACAGCTCCTTCTCTCCATCTAGGTTCATTGGCAAAAGCAGAAAGACTCCTAGAAATACATTCATACATAAATATATATATACATATATATATATGTATGATATTTCTTCTCTCTCAGTAGCCTAAGAATCAGAAATTTACAGCTAAATAACACAGCTTCAAGAGGAAGACAAGAAATACCCATCTCCTCAGCACCTCAGCACTCCCCTTTCCCATTTCTTTCGCTCCCATTTTAGGGCAGCTTCCAGTTTCAGGCTTGAAAATAAATCTGAATTCCCCACAGTTTCAGACATTTGCATTTTAAATAAAGTAGAATAATGTCTATTTTGGGAGGAAAATGATCATAATTTTGTCAGATTTCCAGACATGCTCTCTTATGTGATAGCAATTTCAACAAAGCAACTGGTTGTGAGCTGAGTGCTAAAACATCTCTATCAAGACAAAGGTACATCTAAATAGTCTCAAAATCTTCTCAGAGGCAATCAGGAGGGCTTTGATACAAAATGAGAAACTAAAGGCTGAATGAACATGGACTAGAGGTTTTCCAGTCCTCTGGTTTGGACTTGTGGTATCTAAATCCTGTCTAGGTGTCAATTTAGGAGCCTAAGTCACCCTAAGACTAACTTTTGAGTCCAAGCTTCATCTAATTCTTGCTTATATCCCCTATCCAGGTTTTTCAGTGCTAGTTATCACCCTTGATAGAAGGCTCAGGAAAGAGAGTTAGCACTGACTCCTGGAATTTATGCAGTCCTTTTGGTTTGTGTGAAGTAGCTTTGGCTAGATACAGTATCTAAGCCTGTAAAGCATAAACAATATGGAAAACACCACAGACTTGCTATATCTGCCTATCAGGATTTAACTCCAGCCAGCAATTCAGTCCCACACAGCTGTTTGCTCGCTTTCCCCCTATCGGGATGGGGGAGAGAATCAGAAGAGTAAAAGTGAGAAAACTTGAGATGAAGGCTGTCTAACAGTTTTAAGAGGTAAAAAAAAGGTAAACAAAAATACCCAAAACATATAAAACAAAAGCCAAGCATAGCGCAAAGAAAACCACGGAATTCCTTCACCACTTCCAATTGGCAGACAGGGGCACAGGGCCATTCCCAGGAGAGAAGGGCTCCATCAGAGGTAACAGTGACTTGGGAATACAAACACCATCACTCCTAAAGTCCCCATCATTCTTCCTAGTTCCCCCAGCTTTGTTTGCCGAGCATGGTGCTGTGTGTTATGGGATATCCCTGTGGTCAGTTGTGGTCAGCTGTCCCAGCTGTGCCGTCTCCCAACTCCTTGTGCACCCCCTGGGTGGTGTGGGGGGTGAGAGGCAGGAAAGGCCTTAATTCCCTGCAAACCCTGCTCAGCATAATGAAAACATCTCTGTATTATAGTCAATGTTTTTGGCACAAATCCAAAACACAGACCCATACCAGATATCATGAAGAAAGTTAACTCTACCGCAGCCAAAACCACTACACTGCCACACATTTGGAAAGCAAAATGGCCCAAAGAGCAGATGTTTCCCAAGAAAGTTCACTGTCTTTTTTTATGCCAACTGGCTGATGAATACAAAGCACAATATCATTCCCTGTGGCTGAGAGACTAGTATCTTCACAAAGTACTGAGTTCTGACCACGAAGCCCTTTCACTTCAATGGTAAAATCATTGGTTTTGTTCGAGATGTTGTAACAGACCTATTTTAGCACATGTTCGCAGCCAAGCCTTGCCACTTCCTTTGCAACATATCTCTGGTTTCCACCTTTTTATCCTGTACTGAAGAGTAGCTTAAAGAGAAGCAAGGGTCAGTCCAGATTTCACAAATCAATATTTCACTTAGCAATACAGTCATGGATCAGAAACGTAGTTGTATCCCAGCAAAGGAAATCAGGGCTTTATCCGTCCCCCATTGGAATTATATTTAGCAAAAAAAAAAAAGAGTCAAACTTCTGAGCCAGGATTTGGAGATACAAGCTACCGTGTATTGGGTAAGCCAATTCCCTTTGATTATACAGTGAATTTGTTCTTAAAGCGTCTTCTGACATGAGATTGTCATAACCTAGTTCCCAGCTACTACACCTGCCTTGGGCAGAGCACCTGAACAGAAGGTTTAATTGTGTCTTTACAAGTCTGGAAAAGAAGGGACCACTAAGGAAATTAATGGCATTATGTGCATTGCCAAAAATTGTCCCTTTTCAGTTTATCTCCCTCCAATTTCACCTATTCATAGCTCTGGAACAGTTAGAACTTCACTAACATTTCTGCAGCTAAATTTTAAATGAAACACGTTATTACCAGGCTTGCTTTTCTGATACAGGTAAGTCACATTCCTGTTCTCAATACTATGAAACTTTCAAGAACTTTTTTCTAATTTTGAAAGAATGTTGCAGCAGCTCCCTCTTTACTATAGATTGTACCAATACTGTGAAACTAATTAAAATTAAAATTAACTCAGAGACTAGAAAATTGCAGGAGTTTTTGCTGATTTTTTCTGCTCTTCCTTGTTCTCCAAGTCTGAGTTTTAGTTAAGCATCAAATTTTGGTACCTGTTGATGAAAAAATAGGCATGGACAATCATATGGGCACATTTGGAGCTAATAGCTCTGCTTTTCTGAGTCGTGCTTTATCAAAGAGCCATTCCACCTTTGTTGTAAAACCAAATCGAAACACAACATTGGCTACCTATTCCTCTTCTTTCAAAACCACAGAATGAGTCTATAGTTTGATCCTCATGAAAAAGGCAAAAGAAAATTCATAACTTTCATCTGTATCGAGATGTTCAGTAATTCAGTCTAAGGAGGAGAAATTGTAATGCTTGAGTTGAAGAAGTCATAAAGCAATTCATGCTACAAGACTTGTAAGCAAATTTCCATCTCTCAGAATTCCAGGGATATGAAAGATGATATGTGTTTGTAAGGAACTCTGATTATTTTCGAGACTTGTCTCCAGCTATTGAGTTACCTGTTTTCCACAATATGTCCCAGTGTATCAGGATTCTGTGCTACTATAAATTCCCAATTTGTACACCAATTGCAAACAGTGAACTGCATCACACAAAAAAATCCCAAACTCAGATACAAAAATAAAGCAAGATTTTACTGTTAAGTTGGAATAAAATATAGCCAGAATTTTCATTCCGCTAGCAAGGCTAATCCCTCAGAAATTTTTAATTTTATTTGTTTGTTTTCTTTCTTTAAATTCACATCTTTATATGCCCTTTGCTTCTGTTGTATCTGGGTCTCTATGTACAATTAGTTTTGAGTAAGGAAGAACCCAACAGTCATTCAAGAAATGAAATCTGCCCCTAGTCAGCTGGTATGTGGTTCTTTTTCAGGACTTGCAAGGTGAAGGCATACCTGCAAGTGTTCCGAAATACTCAGCTATTTTGAATGATCATAATGCTTCTATCCTTTAAATCTATGTTTAATTCCAAGGAGGGTCTAAATGATGAAATAAATCCTCATTTTTCTGAAAAAGTGTCTTTGCTCCTAGTAGGTTGCTTGAATTGTTAGTATCTACAAACTGTGGATATTATTAAAAGAATAAGACATATTTTCCTAATTTTCTGTAGGGGTTATTTGGAAGAAAGGCATCAAATTGAACAGAAAAGCATCTTGTATCAAAGTATTTATTCTCACTTGTCTCTATATATCTGCAGAAAATATTCTTTACATGATAAAACATCACTATCCAAGTAAAGCTTAGAAAGATTTTTAGTAATATACGGAAAATTTTGATTAAGATCAAGCATTTTTCTTGTGAAGGTTTAAAAAGTCTGTGGAAAAAAAGACTTCAGAATATGTTTGTTCAGGGGTCAAACACTAAATAACATTCTCAAAAACTACTTAAGGAAAATAAAAATAATACAGAAAATTGTAGGGAATCCATAGGGTCCAATCCTCAAACCCACAGAAGTCAGTGAAAGTATTTCTATGCAACTCATAATTTTAATTGAGTTATTCAAATAATTAATTTTAACATTAATTTCAGTTAACATTATACATGTGGAACTAGACACTTTTAAGACATTTGCTTTAGCTTGGTCTCTGGTGAATGGAGAAAGCTAAATGCTAAATTAGATGTCTAAGATATATGGAGTGAGACATCTTTTGGGAGAGCTCATCTTTCTGTTTTGACTTTAAATGGGGCACAAATAATAAGTTTTAACTAGACAGCTGGCATGTGGATGGCTAAAGCTGAGGCAAGGACAACAGTAACTGATAAATAAAAGATACAGGCAGCATAAGCAAGGGTTGACTTTAATTCTACTGCAGACCATCTAAAAATGCACACAAACAAGGGACTCCCCTTCTAGCTGGCCTTGCACTCATTTAGCAGTATCTTCACAAACTGGATACTGAGATTAATTTGAACCGTTGCAGAGAATGGGATCTGCCTTGCCAGTATTGGATCTGGTTTTGACTGCTGTACATACGTGAATTCTCAAAATTATAATTAAAAAAAAAAAACAAACCCAAAACAACAACAACAACAACACAATAAAACCCAAAAAAAACACAACAAAAAAAAAGAAAAAAA
>VWPU01005974.1:0-135489 GCA_013398955.1 Callaeas wilsoni
GCGCGCCGGCCGCCGCCGCCGGCCCCGGCAGCCCTGAGCGCCTCGCCGGCCGTCACCTTCTCCCTGTGATCTCCCTCTCGTGCGCAAAGTCCGACAAGTCAATGAGGAAACCGGGAACTTAAAAAAAAAGAAAGAAAAAAAAGAGCGCGCAACGCCAGGCCCTGGCTGTGTGGATGATCTCAGGGCTGATCAGCATCACCTAAAGGAAAACTTTGGTGACGCCCGGGAGCCGCCGCGCTGTTCCGCCGGGATGCGGGCGCTGCCCGTGTGAAGCGCATCCCGGCGGCGGGCGGGAGCGGCAGCGCTCCCCCCGAGCCCCCGGCCCTGCCCAGCGCCCGGCACGGACACGGGGGTGCCGGGCACGGATACGGGGGTGCCGGGCACGGACACGGGGGTGCCGGGCACGGGGCTGCTCGCCTGCCTCGGGCAGCTGCGGCTCCGCGCCGAGATCTGAATCAAAACCGATTCCTTTTATTTATTGCGAGGAGAGGGGTGTTCTTTCACAGCATCATCTGTTTAGAAGAAAGGAGGGACGAAGGGGGAGGGTTAAAGCTAAAGAAGTAAGTCTTCTCTCCGAAGGAAATGCCTTTTGCGCTTTCCAGATGACCTTTTCTGAAAATGTAGCCTCTCCAGCTGACCGATTTTGATTTTGACTACAAAGTGTGTGAAACTGATGCCTAAGTGCTCCACAAACCCTAGGATGTGTGCTTCTGGGATTAGCAATATGGGGCATCTGTTGTCACCTCTCCTCTTGAGCCTGGCAGCAGTTTTTTCCAAAGGTAAGTCTCCATCTCTTCTGTTTCCCTGCAGCTTGTTCCTTATTTTGCATAGCTAGCCTTTGTCCCCTCTCTCTGTAATGCCTTGAGTGCTGATACCCACAATTCAAGACGGAAGGACTTGGGGGGAGCCATGTGCCAGTCAAAAACACCGAGGATGTGATGGGAAAGCCTGAGTGGAAGGATCTTTCCTTGGCTGACTACGATAAACTGTCTGCCGGCTCACTGAGGCATTTGTTACCTCCTTACCGTACTTTCGATCGTACTTTCGATCGGTGGTAGATGTGCTGCTGAGCCTAGCTGGTAGCTGAGCTTTGGATTACGAAGGGTTTGTGATCCGCAGATCTGAAATGCCCAGAGGTACAAGCTGTTGGAGTTGGCTGCCCCACTGTTATCTTCTGTGCCGTGTTTCAAATTAAAAATCTTGTGTCTCAGACTGACTGCAGTGTTTTACTGGACCAGAGAAACAGGTACTTAGAGATAAAAGCTTTGATGAGGTGCTGTACCAGGTGTCTGATATCCTGCGTGCTGAACAGAGTTTGAATGTCCTGATGGCATCACTTCAGACAACTCGGTGATTCCTTCTTGGAGCCCTCGAGCTTGTTTACAGTTAGAAAACCAGCATGCAGACAGTGCACGTATTTTTGTGTGCTTTTAAATCTTCCTCGGAACTTAAAAGTTCTCATCGATGGCCTCAGCCAAAAGGTGAATGCATTTTTGCAATACTTAATTTAGATTATTCTGAGCATTCCTATGAAATATAAATTAGGAGAAGTATACATTTCTACCGAGCAGATACTGTGCATCAGCAGTTATATTTTGGCAGCAAAAGAAAGTTCTCACGTGGTTTAGTCTTCAGAATAAGAGCATATGCATTTTAATCTGTGATTTTGCAAACATACTGGTAAAGAGTCCTGCTGATAAATATCTCTATTAAAAAAAGGTATTAGTTATTCTGAACACCCTTTTACACCTCCAGAGATCAGCACTTTTCTTTTTTATTAAGTGAGTTATTTTTACTGATTAGTTTGTATGCAGAACTGAACTTACTGACAGAAGGCAAAATACATAGCTGTGTATTTCTCTGGTGGTTCCCTGTATCAAATTCCCTTCTCCTCCTTTATTCCTTAGAACAGGTAAAGAAAGAAAGGAACAAAATTACAAGTCTTCTCAAATGTTCCCTAAATGCAGTGCCTACATAAGTCCTGTTCTAAAGTTGCAATTGGAAATGCATTAGCAGCAGGGATTAGAAGCCAGAGTCTTTTCAAGAGATTGCTTCATTCACATCGCACACCAGTGGCTTGTGATTGCCCAGCTAGGTTGTAAATGATTTATTTTATCATAAGCAATGTCGCCGGTACTTTGGATAGGCTCACAGTGCAGTAAGAGTATGAACTTCTTCATTCCCTGGCTTTTGCTGTGTTTCAGTCTGCTGCCTTAACACTGCATTGACACAGTGTTGGACTGAGACTGCAGTTTATTCCAGGACTGGAGTAAGTGGCATTTCAGTTTTACAGAATACAGAGTTCCTTTTATTGCCAGCTCAGCAATTAGAGCATTCATATGTGATTTTATTCTGAAATGCTACTACATCTCTTTTGAAAGACGTATTAGGAAAAACTGCTTCCCCAAAAGGGTTGTCAAGCCCTGGCACAGCTGCCCAGGGAAGTGGTGGCGTCCCCATCCCCGGAGGGATTTAAGAGACTGTAGATGTGCTGCCTGGGGATGAGGTCGGGGTGATCGGGGCAGTGCTGCGTTAGCAGTGGCACTCGATGATCTCGGGGGTCTTTCCAGCCTAAAGAGCTCTGTGATTCCACGAAACCAGACACATGAGATCCCACCAGAGTCACTGGCATTAGCTGTGCTATGGATCTTGCACTTCGGATATCCAAGACACTACTCCTGGGTGATTGCCAGGACTCTGCTGTTTAGTAATACAGATATCTGTCTTTAATGAAATTGTTTCTTTTTTCTTTGGTAACAGACTCCATCTGCACTGCTATGCCTTAATACACTGACAAGACCAGAGTGTTGCAGAGATTTATAGTATGAACTTCACAGTGTAAAAGGTTGATTCCCACCCCCCTCCATGTAGTAAGATGAACAGACAAAAAATAAATCAGGCATGATTACTACTACAGGGCATGTTTCTTTGATGCTTTCCTGTTGCTAATAGAAAAACTCTCTCATTTATGACACGATGACAAAGTTTTCCTAAAGAGATACAAAAGCTTTTAACATGCAACAGCAATCAGCTGTCTATTGTGTATAGGGCTGCTGCTGATTACTCAGAACCATGGCAACACACCTCGTACTGCACAGTTTCCAAATCTTTCAGGTAATAATGTTGAAGACTTGCGAATACTATTGTGATTTTGCTTTGCTTTTATCTTGTAAAATGCAGAGCTCCAGCATGAGAAATGAAATGTTATTTTCAATAATGAGCTAAAGATCCTAGCAGGCCAGCTTGTCAGTGATGATACGATCTACGTGTGTTAGTACACTGTCAGTCTGATTACATAGGGATGTGTAAGGGCAGAGGAGATTGTTCTCTGTAACCGTAGTTCTGGGGCAGTTCCATTTCACAGCTTTGTGTTCAGCAGAGTTTTCTTGAGTCACTCCTAAGAGGCCAGTGCTTACCCTCAGCCAGTTCAGCATTCTGCTGTTTGTCATCAAAGGCGAGAAGTTCTTGGGAAATCTTCGGTCAAAAAATAACCAGGTCCTGCTGATGTTAATGGGAACAGACCATATACAACAGGCACAGTAATGTGGATGTTTTGTTCCCTTGTTTAAATGGAAAGTCACCAGCTGCACTGGAGTACAACAGAAACTTCAATGCTTTATTTGAGCTGCAGGTTCCATGCCTGGCTTAAGGCTAGAATGGAAACAGCACCTCCCTTAAGATGCCAAACACTTTTGAGATGTATATTGTGAGACTAAAGATTGAGGAGCCTTTTTCATTTTGAATGTCTTCAGATAAAACTGGATTTCATTGATTTCAAATTTCAAGTTGACAGTAAAAAACCAAGTGAATATTTTAGTGACTTTTCCTACTTGTGTTCTGCTGAGCATTTTGTGTTCGTGTCTGTCATCCTGGGCAGAAATCTTCCTGCAAGCTGCTCTCTAATGACATCTCAGGCCATAGAGCTGCTGGTTTGATTTTCTCTTCCTCTCAATTTTATTGAAATGGAGGCTTGGCAAGTGTATTAGGCAGGATTTCCTTGTATCCCCTCAGGGTGTTCCCCACAGCTAGAGATGTGCAGAGCACATGTGCAGGGATGCAAACCTCCTGTTACAGCAAGGTCAGCGTGGGGAAACGAGGAAACCAAACCCCCAAAGTCTAGTTTGGGTTACATTACAGGAGAGGAATATTTGCATATTTGCCTTGAAACTTGCTCCTGTTTCCTTTGGAATTATCCATGTTACAGTGTTCTTTGAACCCTCTTGATTTCCACTGGGTCTATTCTGTAGATTTTTTTGTCTCATTATGTTCAAGATCTATCTTTGCCTTTTTGTGTGCCATTTTGCTGGTATCAGAATATGTCACTTTGTCCACACTGCACTTCACCTAGAATCTGAGTGTATCACATCGTGGTGGGTTGCAGTTCTGCAGGAAGTCCCTGTGCATTCTCTGGCTCCGTGGGGTAGCGGTGTCCAAGGAGCCCCTCCGCTGAGCTTGGTGGGTGTGCCCAGCTGCCAGAAAGCTGTGGGCTCTTCCCAGAGATCTCTGGGTGCAGCTCTTTGCTGACACTGAAGTGGGATTAGGAACGGGGAAAATGAAAAGCTGAGGAGTGCAACAACTGTGTTTCAGCACTACTTACTTTGGAGTTCATTCCTCTAGAAGAGTGGTAGTGTATTAGTAAAGGGATAGAATTCTGTATATGGGATTAAAATCAAAGATTGTTTTATTTGATTTAAGACATGTATTCTTTTCCCCCTCCTTCTTGGTGATGGCTAGACAGGAGTTCAGGGTTGAGTTACAGCTCATGCTGACAGATTGTGATTGTGATGATGAGGGACACGTTCTCAAAGTGACAGTGCTGCTGTCACCTGTGGACAGACCCATCCCGGGCATCTGGTGCTCCAGCTGTGCAGTTGATCTGTGTGGGAAATGTGGTGTTTGCTGCTCTCACATGAGCATGAAGTACACGTGGTCAGTAGGAGTTTTTCTTGTAAGCGCTGCCTACAGACAAAAACCCAAAAATTTTCTATAAAACCCTCCAAATAAGTTAAATCTTTCTAGCTTAAGGTTCAAGCAATTCCCTTAAACCCAAAGTTTTTGTGCATTGTCCCAGCTACATTGAACTTGAAGTTGTTTGAGACATTACACAAGGGAAGAGGAAATAACTTCCACTTCTTCGCTCTTGCTGTGTTTCTTGCCACAGAGTACTTTGTGGGAAAAACCCCATTCTGATTCCTTTTCTTTCAGTAAAAATAATAAATTCAGACTAAACAAAAAATTCTACAGCAAGACCCATGTTTTATTTGTCAGCTGCAATACTGGCTTAATATGATTTGGTTTCTAATATTTCCCTGTAATGTTCTCATTTTTTACTTCTGTCTTTTCTTTTATTAGTTCCTTAGGACCGGCAGCCTCTGTGACACCAACCAGTGTTTTAGATATTAATAAAAGCAGCTTTATTCAATAAAGATCAGTTTTATTTAATAAAGGAGACAATCAAAAGATAATCTGATTTTTCATGCTGCATTCACATTAAATCTAGCTCCTGAGGTGGTTGTGGATGCCAAGTCTAGCGGCAGTCTGTCACGGGTCCTAGGATACATAAACATGACTCCAGACAGATTGATTGCAGGGAAGCTGAAGAGGCAGCTGAGATTCATCACAAGTTTGGTTTATAAAGTGGTACATTAAATTACTTGGTTTTCACCAGTCTTTGTAATATTGCCTGCTGCATTATTAATGGCAGCTCCAAATGAAGTGGATTTTAAGTAGTTCTGAGACATGTAGATAACACTAATTATCATGAGCAGTTTTAAAGTACATATTTGAGGATGTTAGGCTCCTTCACCCCAGGGATGAAATGTGGGCACAGTTAACTGTAGAATGAGGATTGGCTTCTTCATGTCCCCGATTTCTTCTTTTATTGAATAGACTTAATTCCAGTGTAAGGTGTTGGTCTGATGGCCCCACAGAGCCACGGGATTGAAACTCTTCATCTTCCAAAGTACGGCCTGTGTGGTCTCTATGCAAAGCTCATTTTCTGCTTTAGCGTGGTGCCTTCAGCTGGAGCCGGAGGATGGTGCGAGTCACAGCCATCCACTGATGGCACGGGGTGCGGTCCCGGCCCTTGCAGTCAGCAGAGGGGATGTCATTGCCTCTAGCAGCCTCTCCTTCAGAGCAGACAGAGTCTTGTGGAGTGGTATTTCTCAGCCTGTAGCCCACACACCAGTGGTGATTCATAGAACATCTGAGCAGTGTTGTGAAACCAGTGCCAGAAACCTTCTGCGTGCAAGCTAGAAAAAACCCAGGGAGGAAATAGAAGTAACAAGGCTGCTTTCAGACTGAATCCCAATTTGTGTTTGGTTGTAAACAAAGACCTTTGTGACAATACCAAAACCGGGGCACTGTGTAAGATGCTCTGGATTTCTTTCAAAAGGTTAGATGGCTCTTTTCCTTGAAAGGGCTCAGAAAAACCACTGTAGTGAGACTAACGGTGGCAGCTGGAAGTGTCGCTGCGGGCTGTTTGGTGTTGCCTCGGTGCTTCAGGCACAGGCACTGCTGGTGCGAGTGTTTGTGATCCGCTGCAGCAGAGGGTGGCTGAAATCAGCACGGAGCAGTGGCTCAGGAAGCCGTGCAGGGGTAGCCTGGCAGCCACTTCATGGCACCTGCACGCTGGGGTCGAGCCTCAGAGGCTTCGGCTCTGCTCACAGAGGAGCGTTCTTTGTTCTCACACCCCCACTGGTGAGATTTTTTAATCAAGGTTTCCAGAAAGGTTCCTTGAGGGAGTTTTCTGTGTTGCAGGCAATTGTCTCCCTGGAAGTGGCTCAGCAAAATGCACTTTTGTTTCTTGTACAAACAGTGTGCAAAAGGTTGGTAGCGGACTCATCAGTGTTGCCCCATTTCCCCATGTTTACAAAACAGAAGGCTTCTTTCCTCTTCCCGTGGTCACCTTCTCACAGGCCCATCTGGCTCTGTTTTTAAAGTTACTTTGAATTGATTTAGTTTGTTTAGTTAGTTGGGGTTTTATTTGCAAATAAAGACTTTGCCACAATGCTGGTAAGATGTTTTGGCTAAAGGGTTTCAGGAATTTGCTATGGTAATGGTTCGTAAGCAAAACGGACACACATCTGAAAATGACCATGTAGATTCTCAACTGCGGCAAGGGGAAGGATGTTGAATAATGTAGCTCCTGTAAAAACAACAAAAGAAATCAGTTAGCTAGGCATGTATGAAAATGCAGCAGGGGTAATAATAACAAGTGCCACAAGCAGAGGTGTGGAAAGATGTCAACACACTCTTTACCCTTGGGGGACACAGCTTTGAGATAGACGAAGGAGCAGCGGGGAAGCTCCTCTCCAGCTGAACCAGGATGCTCCACATCTCATCTTCTGATCTGTTTGCTTTCAGGAGAGGCAGACTGTTGAGCAGACAGTCTGCAGATCTCTTGCTGAGGAGCAAGGCAGATGTCCAGATAATCACGCAGATGAGTCTGCATGTCCTGCATGCTAAAAAACTCCTCCAAGTCACAGAATTTAGTCTCATCTAATGCTAGATGGTCTCAGAACCTTGAATTTTGTGGGCCCTCAACATCACTTGCTTTTTATTTATACTTTTACAAGGGTAGTTTTATGTCTTCAGTATACATTATGTAAATTCACTGTGCAAGAGGAGGAATCCAAATTTGGCAGAGGTAACTATTCAGTAGTGTCTCTGAACATTGATCTAATCCACAGTATGGGAAAGGAAACAATCCCCCTTAGCCTTCAATCCACTCACTCACCAAAGTTTCTGGATTAGCACATAATTGTATCCTGCTTTTTCTGCTGAGCCGTGGTGACTCATTCTACTTGTCTTCATGAAAATAATTGTGATTTGCATCTGCTCATATTTGAAATATCTGTATTTATCCTTTAGTGTTGCATCTCTGTCCTAATGTAATCAGCCTTGCTTGGTTAATTCCGATTTGCTGGTACACATGGGGCAGTTATCTTTCTTGTCTGTGTATGTCAAATTCCTACATTTAACTTCCTACTTTGCTGCTAGCAGTGGGCTGTATTGTCAGGGCTTCCTGCTAGGAAGGAGGTGTTGATGTTGTTGCTGTGGATAGTGTTTTGAGCTACTGCTGAAAGCACTGTGCAGCTCTGCAAAACTTTGGAATCTGTAAATACACCATATACTGGCCGTTACACTGCTGTCATCCTCGCCTTGGTCTCAGAACACAAGCAGGATCCGGTTTGCTCAGGTTCACAGCTCTGCAGCTCTGAAGGTGAAGGAGGACGTCTTCATGCGGTCGGCAGTACAGGACTTGGGTGGAATTGAGCAGCTGATGGGGCCCAGCAGAGGACACACACTGGCAGTTTATTGCCACACGTGGTGCAGAGTACGGGGAATACTTTTACTCTCATTCTCCCTGTGTTTGTTCTGTTTAGGATCTGTTTCAGCCGGAGGTGGGGCTTTGTTAGGTGCTGTGCTCACCTACAGCATTAGCCACTCATCTGAAAGCACTGAACACACTTGCCCTACCTTCTCTAGAAGAGAGTGGAGAAGGAACAGGTGCAAAAGGAGTCTTGCAGCGTACTGCTGCCTTAGTGCAGGTCTGATACATGGCTTGCCAAGTTTTGCCATCTTCTAAGACTGCCATGGCCAGGCCATTCCCAGATGTCTCTGCTGAGTTTCCTTGTACCCACTCCCAGAAGTTCTACTGAAAGAAAGGCCAACAGCTCTGCAGTCCTGTGAGCCAGGGTGTGAAAGATGGGGGTCCAAAATGTAGTGGACACTTTTCAAAACCTTATTTTAGTCTTTGAGTTGTGCTGTCCCTCTTAATGACAATTGCACCTTCAGTGAATAAAAGCCATGTGTTGTTTCTGGAGCTCGATGTGGTGCCCTGCACAGAGCTGCCCTTGCTCACGTGGGGTTCCTCAGTTCACGCTCCCTTGTTCCAGGTCCTTTTCCATATTTCTGGGCTGTGAGCTGTGCTCTGCTCTGTGGCTGACTGTGTCCCCTGCAGCACTGTCTGATAGGAGATGATTTCTTGCATACTGAACACTTGTGCACAGTGGGATTCTGTTCTGTACTTCTGACTCTTTGACACCATCTGCCCAGCAAAGTGGTTTTAATGGGTTTCCACTGAGCCAGGCTGTACTACAGCCCTGACAGCACGCTCTGTATTTTTAAAAATAAACAAAATCTCTTCAGACAAGCCACACATGAACATTGGTGCCTCCAACAAAATTGAGGATTTCATACTCTCTGATATTTTGTGGAGCAGAAATATCTCTGTTTGATAGGCTCTAAAGTGGGAAAATGACTGATAGCTTGGAATGGTCTTCTAATAGTACTGGTTTGTTTTTTTCAAATGACCTTATAAAGCATTATTTTCCATTCCATTTTTAAGTCAGGTATTATTATCCTTTTACAAAAATGCAATCGTTTTACCTTGTTAGAGTTCTCTTCTTTATGAGAGCAGGGGAATGTAGTGGTTCATGATGGTGATTTAGGATGGAGGGTACCCACTGGCTTTCTGTAACCTTTGAAAAATCGCTCCAGTCCCCTGCTTTCCCTTTTTTTTAAACTGTCTTGTCTGCTCAGAATACAGGGTGTTCAGTGCAGCATCTGTTTTACTTGCAGTTATACAGCATCTGCTGTACATTTTACCACATGAAAATAATTAATTTCTGGCATCTGTGTTAAAAAGTGGAAGGTGATGTTCTGAGTGCTGGACAACATGAACTGCTCAGAGGCCTGTAAGAACAGAAAAGAAGAGTGGGCTAAGGAAAAAAATAAAGATATCATGAAAGCATCTGTGTGATTAAAATATTCTAAGAGATTGAGTAGATGCCATCCCCTGATGTTACAATTAATAAGCTATCTAAGCCTTTTCAAACAGCAGCATGATAAAGGGAACATAAAAAGCTTTTTATAAGAAGATGTCATAAAGATGTTTTTGTATTTATTTCTGTTGTAATCTGTGTTAATAAAGGAAAATATTTTCAATGTCTGTATTAACAACGCAACAAACCACTTATGAAAAAATAGAGGGTTTTTGGCAGATGGTACAGATCTTAGAAATATTTCATTCCTTCTTTGCCCATTCAAATCTTTGGGGTTTATTTTAAGCTCCTTCAGTTTGGTAAGCTGTGAACATGGTGGGCAGTGGTGGTAATGAGATGGTGAAAGAAACTGTTGCCTGGTCCCTATGTTATTGATGGGAGGTGAAAATCGAAAGAGTCAAATGGATTCTTCTGCTCTTCTGAGCCACCTTGTATGAACACACAGTCCTGTTCCTTGGCCTTTAGGTTCTTTTGTTCTAAATGACGGGGAGTCCGACCTGCATCCGGTTTCAGGTTAGAAAAAATATAAACCAAATCCCACTACGAATTCCATTGACAATGAAGGTGGCATTTTGCAAATGCTGTCCACCAGACTCATACCTGAGTGGTATCTCAGTGCTGCTTTCTCTTTGTTGTTGTTCATTATTCGTTTGTGTCAAGCTAACTAAGGTAAATACTTAAGAGCTGTGATCTTCCACAGGTGTTTGCTGCTGCTGTTACCTTTTTTCCCCATTTGTCCTGTCATAACTTTGGATGTTGCTGAAGATGTTCCCTGCTGTTTCAGCTGCAGCAGTTTACAATACAAATATCAGCATCAGCTGGGTCTTTGCTTGCCTTTTTATTTAGCCTCTTTATCTGAGCAGCAGTAGATCAGAGTAATGGTACAATAATCACTGTCGAAGCATGTATTTGTTTGTTTTCGTTCTCTTCTATGCAGTCGTGTGCTCCTTTCATCCTTTCATCTATTCCTGTCACAATTACGAGTTTGGTTTGGATCAGACCCTGAAGAAAGAGGAATGCTTGTAAATGGAGAATACTAAATATAGCAGACCTTTGTTCCTGTATTTATAGTCTTGGTGCTTAGAATGTCTGCATGTGCATTATAGGTTCTCATCAAATAATCACATTGCATCAATAATAATAAAAATATTGGTTCATGAAGAGATTCTTTTCAACTTTTGCCTTTCAGCAGCTTCAGAAAAGAACCATGAATTTGGCAGCATGTCTGCCGTGCTGACAACTCCGGGCTTTGGCAGCCCAAGTGAGGAGCAGTGAATGCAGATGTAGGTGCAGAGGGGAGCATTCCCAGACCTTGTAGGATTTGAGCTGTTGCAGTAGGCCAGATGATCATTTCTCAGTAACTGACTCTCCCAGCCCTCAGGTATTTATGGCCTACAACTTGTCTGGAAAGTTGTTGGGAGACAGCGAAGACCAAAGGATGAAGAGGAGTCCCCCCAAATGCTACAGGAGTCTTGCAGGATGTTCTTTGGTGTAAGAGGGCTTTTCCAGTGTCTCAGTTCATACTGTGAAGTGCTAAAGCCCATCATCTTTTTCATGACAAGTACATTCTCATTTGTGTTTTCCGCCTGAGAAGAGCAGCCCTCCTAATCCTCACATCTGTGGTGACTCTGCGCCATTCCCTCAGCGCCTTCTGGGCCTGTCTTTGACTCGTTGTAGATGTTTGCTGCCAGTTTGATCAATTTGTCACAAGAACTACATGTTGTCCCACTTGTTTTATCTTCTTCCTTCAAACAGGCACTATCAAAATCTCATCTGGAGCCTGTGGAATTGTTGTGGCAGTTTCAGTTGCCTTTTGTCCTTCTCTGACATCTGTCTTAGGAAGAGCTGATCACTGTATTCCTTCTAGTCTAAATCTGACTGGGCCTTAGCAAATGTTACTTCCAGTACCTCGTCATTTTCTTCTCCAATTACTGAATAAATGTTTCTCTCAGGCACTCAGCAAGTGAATTGCTCCATAATTCCTGCACTTTCTCTTGCCCCCTTATTTATAGGTCAGTGCTGTTACTGTTCTTCCAATTCCAGGTCTTGTTTTTAGCAATGGGATGAAGAGAAGGAATCATGGAGGAAAACAGACTTTATGTAATCTTAGATTTAGAGATTGAACTTTAGTACTGACCTGTATGAGTTATCAGAAAATAATTGAAAATCTAGGCTGGGAGCCCAGAAAATTAAGATTGAGGGCAAGCAGGAAGAAATTTATGGAAGTTGGAAAACAAGAAGAAGAAAATAAAGCCTGAACTCTGTATTCTGTGTTGTGCTACTACTCTGCAGAGTAAAAACTGATAGTGAAGATGGGATTGTGAAAGTTGCATGATAAAGAAAATCAGAATATCTGTTCTCCAGGCAGACAGGGTGTGCACAGCCCCTGACCAGAGCCATCCCAGGAGGTCTCATGGGTTCAGTTACACACAGACTTGATCTTTTCCTGTGAAACTTGTATTCTACCAAACTGCAGAGTTGCCCTCACATTAATGAAAGCAATTTGAATTAAGAGGACACGATTCCTTCTACACACTTCAGTTTCAGACTAAGACAAATGTTAAACTACCATAAATTTTCATGGAATAAATAAATCTTAATGTTGCTTATGTTAAATTCAAGTTGCAGCAGCCAAGATAGACTTTTGCTTATTTTCTTAATAATCTTGTGTGAAATTATTTGTACTTTATTTCATCCACCTGAAAGGAAAATCAGAACAACTGATGCTCAGTTACTTCTTTGCATTCAGTGGTTGAAAATGACTCCTTTTGTTTTTGCAGTAAAATATTCTCACGTGCCTGCAAGCTTCATAATTCTCACCTCTTTTTTCCAGTAGTAAAAATTTTCTCTGCACATTCTGTCCTTTGCATAATGGCAGCTCTCCCACTTTGCAAATACTCTCAGTGTCTTGCCTTGACCTGCTGGCCAAGGGTGATGCCGGGCAGGATTTTGTTTCATTCTCAGCTGAGCAGATTGCCCAGCTCTCGCAATAGAACTTGCCTTCTGCCCTGCACGAGCAGTCCTCAGCTGGGAGCAGAGAAATGATGCATTGTGTGCTCCTGGAGATGCCTCGCAGCTCGAGAGAAAGAAATAATGAAACCACATAGCATTGCTGTGAAAACTGTGCTAAGTGCTGTGAAAACACAGCTGGGAACAATAAGCCTTCAGGAGTCAAGGTCTAACTTCACAGGAACAATGTTCAGAATTTTTGTAATTTGGCTGTAGAAAATGGTTCTGACAGACCTTTCCTGGAAATTAAAAAACCCCACTTTACAAGGATAGTGCAGGTGCAGTAGTTGACCAGTGGTGTTTTCCTGTATTTTGTGTGTTGGATTTTGGTCACTTAAATCTAGACTGTAAGCTGTAAACAGAAAAAAATTGCAATAATTCTTTACCGGGCTGAATCTGGTCTGAAAATGAGCATGGATGGTAGAGCTCCTCAGCAGCAAAGTCAGCCTCAGCTGGGGCTGCTGCAGTCTCTCCTTCCTGCGTGGCATTGGCATTTCTGCATCGAGTAATGAGCCATGCAGAGAGCTCGCAGAGACAGCTGAAAACTAATATTTTTTCCTCATTTATAGAGGTTGGGGTTTTTCTTCACAGGCACCAGCTGCAGTAATACTGCAGTTGCCTATTGAGGTGGCTGAGCTCCTTGATCTGATGGAAAACTAAGGGACCAAAAAGAAAAGCTTTCCAACAGAGATGGGACTGTGAATAATCTCACCCCGAGGCCACACGCTCACCAGATCTGAGATGAAAGAGGACTGAGTGCCTTCATGGGCTGCAATTAATGCTTTCTTTTTGTAGCATCAAACTGCACATCCAGAAATCTGTTCCCAGGCCTCTTCATTCTCATTCCCTTGCAGGAAACATCATGATTATAGAAGCCAGGTGTTGTTCAACCTTAGCTGTTGTTCAAGCATAGAAACCAGGCAAAATGGAAAAAAGCTTGACAGTAATCCCTTGGTATATTTATAATTGCCATTTTCAGCTGATAGGCCTCAGCAAACTAACATCCCATTCCAGCTATAAAACAGGCACACTTTTTAAATAAGTGTGGTAATAATTTTAATGATGAACACAGTAAAGCCATGAAAGTTAGATAACTTTATGTTACAAATACTGTCAGTCCCTTCTTCCTCAGTAATTCCTTTTCATGGTATAGTTGAAATTTTTGAAGGGGAGGGAAAGCCTCCCTCTCTCATTGATAATGTGGACGTCACTACACTTGGTATTTTTGGATGCAGCTGCATTATTGCTGCCCTAAGTGGGTGCTGCTTACCTGTATGCTGAGCGTTTTGATGGGTGAGTTGAAAGATTTTGGAAACGATTTTTGTGTTCTTAATCCAGCCAAACGAATTCTGAGGAGCAGAGTTCTGCAGCAGTGGTGACGGAGGCTGCAGGATGGTGATGAAGATGGGAGACACAGGAGTTCCCTGCAGGTTTTGTGTCCTTGCCCCAGTCACAGAGCTGTGGTCACTTTCTGCCGTCACCAGTGGCTGATGTTGCAACAATTTCCAGAAGGCTGAGCATCCCTCTTTCGTGGGATTTATGATTCTGTAATCATGGATTCCACTCCAGCCCTCTTTCAGGTTCCATAACCATGGATGTGGGCCAGACTGGTGTTTTCTCCTTGGCTCTCAGAGCCGTGCTCAGCACTGCAGACTGCTGCTGCAGGGGACCTCTCCCACCTGCCTGCACCCAGACACGTCCCAGTTCCTGCTGGCTCGCTTCCCTGCTCATGAACTGGTGCTGTGGCTGAACTGTTGAGTCCTAATGCTCATCACATCTTGTGTGGGCTTCCTGCCTGCCCCCGTTTTCCCTCCCACCACCAGAACCACGCACGAGCGGACAAATTCCATGTGGGAACTGTAAATCTGGCACAGGTGCCGCTGCTGTCAGGGTGTGTGAGGTAAGATGCAAGGACTCTCACAAATGCTCGCTGGTCTGCATCAGAGTTACCTTTTTCTGTCCATCTGGATTCTTAAGGCATTCGGCCTTTAGGTCAAACTCTGCGAGTTCACAGGAGGGTTTTGTTCCATTACAGCGGAATGGTGAGACCAGCGTGAGGGCAAGTGGCTGTTTGAGCCATGGCCCAGTTCCTAATTACACCTGTGTGCTTCCTTAATGGAATTCAAATAAATGATTTTGTTGTGTGAAAGCAGTGATATTGTATTTATTTCTAAATTCATTTGAAGATGTCAGCATGTAGCCCTGAGGATGTGAAAGAAAGGTAGAGCTTGTCAGCCTCCCTGGCTGCTCTGAATTACCCCAAACCTATTGGAAATGAAAGGTTCAGAGAGCACAGATGGAATAGATTGAAGCTTTGAGTGAATTGAAAGGGCGAGTTCGCCGGCTAATCGTGATCTCTGTGGAGAGGGGCATAGCTAATAGATTGAAATTGTCAGACATTGTGAAGTCCTCCAAAGAACTGCTTAAGGCATTTAGCTTTCCAGTTCTAGCTTGTGTAGCTGCCTCCTCTTTAATTAAAATATCTTTTGTTTCCACATAGCTAAAATAAGACATGGAAGGATGTAATACTTAGTGAATATATGATGCAGGAAGGTCCTTATCTTGGTTGATTATTTTCCTTCTTTTAAGATAACAAAATTGCATTAATGCATCTGTTTAGCAATGCATTTCTTCCCTCTGTAGATGAAGGCTAGCTTTTTAGAAGCATCTGGTTTTAAATTTAAGAACCAAAATTCTCCCAGCTCAGTGGATAGAATCTTGTCTGGAGTTTAGGGATGCTGATGTGGTGTTAAGAACGGTTACTATTAAAACAGAAATTAATGAATCCAGGATTTCTGCGCCCCTGTATATATTCAATTTCCCTGTGTTATCTTCTGATGGCAGAACTTTGTCCTGAAACTCAGTCACTATCAGATCAGTCACGAATATCTTAAAGTTCGTAATTCACTTCAAACCCATGTCCATGATATAAAACTTAAGATTGCTTTAAAACTACCTTGAATTAGTTTTAGAGTTATCAGGTTCTTTCACATTTTTGTATGTTAGAGCCAAGTCTGAATTTTGTTGAAAGACCAAAAAAAACCAAATAAAATCCTAGGAAATACCGCGGCAGTCCTGTGTGCTCATAAAATCCTAGGAAATACCGCTGATTGGATTAGAGCATCAGGAATTTCAGGGGTTTGTGGAGAGGCAGCCAAATCAGCCCAGCCTTTCCCTGAGGCAAACGAACGTGGGCACGTCCTGATGTCCTTTCAAAGAGATTCGCATTGACCGGATTGTTCTTAGGATTGTCACTGATCTCAGAACTGAGCTGCATTCTCCCTTCCCCAGGCCTGCACAAAGGAGTGCTATCTCGCAAGTCGGTTTTTTATCATTCCCAAATGAAGCTTTCATGCTTCCTGTACACACAGAACAATCTGTATCTGCCTTCTAAAATTAAATTCCTGTTACGGAGCTGGATAATATCACAATATTCACTCTCCACAGCTGGTGGCCCCAGAAGATGATATGCAGGGCATTCTGTTAAATCAGACATGTTCCCAAGCAGGCCAAACTTCCATGTTTTAGAAAACAATCCCTTTTCAAGGTTAAGTTTACATGCAGCTGGTTTTTTCACGTGTTCTTACAAGCTTCAGGCAGGTGAGCTGATTGTCTATAATTTCACACACTGGCTACTGAGACTAGAGTTAAAGCACCAGAGGAATTCAATATTTATTTCCCCTGTGACTTTCCTTGGAATATCTGGTGGGCACCTTGTTCAGAGGCAATTCTCCCTGGGAGGCTGCCTGTCTGAGCAGCTCCACAGTTGCCATGACAAAGAGCTCTTTCACTTATTTATCTGGGAGGGGGAAGGCAGGAGCAGCAAAGGAGTGGGAGAAGAAAGTAATCCCGAGAGAGATGGACTTGGCCACTGCTTTTGGGATACGAGAGAGATGGACTTGGCCACTGCTTTTGGGATACGACAGGACACCCTCGCAGCCTCCTGGCAGGCTGTGGATGGAGCTGCGTGTGGCTTTGCTGCGCTCCTGGCTTGGTTTCCCTGCCCTGCACACACAGGGAGGTGACACTGTTGTCCAGAGTTCAGCTCTTACAGCCACTAGCCTGTTTCTACAGCGGAGAAGGCCCTCTAGTCTCCATTTATAACCTGGAACATGCAGTTAGACCTTTAGTCATCGTTTCACCTTTGTACTGAGCCTAGTACTGCACATTTAGAAAGGAGCATTCTCCTTATTTTGGTCACCTTTAAAAGGGCAAAGCTTGTTCCTGTTGGTTATCACCTTGGTGATTAAAAGCTGTTGCTTTCCAGTGTGAATTTTCAGGTTTTTGGCTAAGCAGGTCCTGTTTTGCCGTGATAAGGGACCCTCTCTGTTGGGTGAAGGACATCTTCAGTGCCCAGTATTGGGACCTTTTCAGTGCACCAAAATCAGCTCCTGCCTGAGCCCTTCTGCGGCAGTGCAGAACGGGGTTATACAGAGCAGTGCCTCTTCTGGCCAGGGGCAGCTCCGACGGAAACAGCTGCAGCTTTGGTGGCATTCCAATCAAATGGAATTAGTCCCATTTCCACCCCGTCTTCGGGGTTCTACAGCCACAATCAAAGTCCCAACTTGGCCCTCGTTTGAGGGAGCAGAGAATGCCTATTTTTGCATGGTGTCTGGGATCCTTGGGAATGGTATCACACCCAGCCCCAGGGCCTGACAGCCTCTGCATCCTCCTGGTGCTCATCTGCTCTAAATGGCTCTGTCGGTAACAATTGAGAGAGGGCTTGGCATGAAGGAGAATATTTAAAGGAATCGGAAATGAAGTGCTTTAATAAAGCGTAGGTGAGACACTGGCATGCTATTAGATTTTTGTTATTATTAATTCAGGAGGGGAAAAATGCTGTAAAATTAACACAACCTCGGTTGAAGTTTATGGATTTGAAGAAAATGGTGCCTCAGAGGAGTAGTAGGACTCAGGCTTGATTAAACTGGGATTTCAGAAATTCTCTGCACTGAACAAAATAAAAAGGCATTCAATCTAATTAGATAGAATTATGGAGGGAGAGGAGAAAGAGAGGTACTTCTGACCTATTGGCTTTTTATATAACCTTTAATCCATGGGATGTGTTTGTAGCTATTTTGGTAGATTTGTTTTTCTACTCAAGGGAATTTGGCCTCAAATTGTAACCTTTTGATAACTTTGCTTAGAAAAATCTGAGAAAACCATCTCATGGTCCTGTTGATACACACAGACTTTCAGGAGGCCGGTTCTGTACTTTTTCCTCATGAAGGTTCATATTCTGGCCAGATCCGATGCTTCTGTTTCATTTCTGTTGGGTTAAATGGCTTTCCTGCAGTTTTGATTTCTGGAATATGCATCTACTTTAAGGCCTATTAATTCTTACATACTTTTGAGGACCTAATTGGTACTCATTTTGCAGTTGCCTATTAAGGCAGGAGTATAAAAAGATGCAGAGATGTGTTTAGAGATAGCTAACATAATGCTTTTTAAAATATATTATAGGCACAATTTTAGAAATGCCAGATAAATTTTTTGAAAATCTCGACTACATTGTGAATGTCCTAAAGAAACAGAAGAAGGTTGTAATTGTGCGCTTTGAAATGGAATTAATCCTTGACCCTTTGGAGAAGCAAAATGCTGTTCCTGCTTAGAGACTGACACGGATTAATTTTGATCATTTACCAGTCCTTCCAGTCTTTCCATCTTCTCATTTACTTCAAGTTAGCAGGCTTCAAAACTCCCCCAAACTCTGATAAACAGACTTGGCCAGGGAATACAGTTCCCAGGGGTGGCTTTGGGGTGACCCACTGACACTGCAGAAGTTTCCAGTGCTGCTGTTCTTGTAATCCCTGCAAGGCCGAGCAGCCAGAGATGTGCTTTTCCTATCAAATTTCAATTTGTACGGACAGCTTGGCAGTCAGTGAAAATACCAGCTAAGGGGCTGTGCACATTTGAGGTAAAGCCTGCAAGGAAAGCATTCGATGAAACATTGCTTAGGCAAGGAATTCCTGGAGCCATGGCGTGTCACAAGGTTAAACAAGTGTGAGTTATGTTTCCTTTTCACAGCATTTTATTTCTAATATTCTTAAATTAGGATGATTTCAGATCTGCAACCTGCCACAAAGCCAAAGTTCAAAACAGAGTTTGATTTATGATGGTTGCAGCTTGTGTTGAAGCTCATTTGCTGCTCTCGTGTTTGCTGTTGTTCCATTAATGCTCCCTTTGGTTGCTGCTCATGCTGAGCTGAGTTGTTGGAGAACGCATTACAGCTCTTTGTACTTCATTACTTTGGTGTCTGGGAGGATTCTGAAGGAAGAGGAGGGAGTGCTCAGCTCGTGCAGAGTGGCTCGTGCGTTCGGTCACTCTGGATTTACATCGCAGCACTGGCGGCACAATTTGCCTCTTTCTGAGGAAATTCACCATTCTTCTTGCCCCTGAGGAGCCTGACTGAACCCCATTCAGTATGGATTGTTTTATTCCCAAAATTGTGAAGGTTTACTTGAAAGAATAGAAGTCATGGTCGGGACTGCTTCCTGATTTATTTGTGATTGGTTTGTATGTACTAAGGATGGATAACAGTTAAAACAATGAAATAATTGTCAAACTGTTCAAAAGCTTTGTGATTAATATTGAAACACGATTTGATGTTTTCTAGACTGTAAAGCTGCCAGTTGTGTTTGTTTATTTTGCAATACTGGATTCTGTTATGTTTAAATATTTAGTTACATCTCTGTATCCAGTGACAGAAACCACAGAAAACATTTTTAAGTAAATATATTGTATTAGTAAAAGAAGCATCTGTGTCCCTGCATTAATAACTCACATAGTACCTTCAAAATTCAGTCACTGCAGTGGCTTAAGTTGAGGGCTTGGCTGCAGCAATTTGTGTAATGGAGAAAACACCTGTTACTGAGCAGTGGTGAATGACTGAACTTTATTGGTTCGTAACAAAACTTGGGGGTTGATATCTTTGTTTTGTGAAACAGATGTTTAAATCTGAGCCTGGGCAATTGGCTCTTTTCTGTCTGAAGAGTGAAAAACCATAGATGTGCTGGATTACTGTAGACTCTGCAATTGAGTGTGACAGATGTATTAAATTAGCCTTTCCCAAAGCTTTTGGTGTTTGCCTCTCTGAACTGTAAATTTCACTTTACTTTCTCCCTTGCAGGTGGCATGGGACCATTCAGTGCACGTTTCATGTTTCTCTGATAGGACAAAATATTCCAGGTTTGCTGTAAAGTCACAGCCACTTGCATGTGGGTAAAAGACAAATTCTCCAGGATTTGTGCCTCAGACGTGAGACGACGAAAGGGAAGAGCCCTCACAAATAAATTCTGCATATGCTTTTGGTTTCCCCAAGCGCAGGAAGGGAGCAGTGTCCAGCTGAACGTCCCAGTGTGGGCCACGGCCCCTGAGAGCAGCAGGGCGCTGCGTGGGTGTTTGGTGAGCCAGAACGGGTGAGGTCTCATTAACACTGCCCAGCTGCCCCTTTCATTAACACTGCCCAGCTGCCCCTTGCCCGCCGCCTCCTCTGCTGAGTAAAGCATGAAGAGCCTCTTGTACCAACGGGATGCTCTCTGTGTGTAGGTAGCACTTGCAGGGCTTAATTTTAATCTGATTTTCAAGAACCCCCACTAAATTCAGCTACTTGTTACCTTGATGTAACGGTGGAGCAGTTTCTGGGGGATTACTCTGGATTTACTTTGCTTTAACAGGAAACAGAATTTATCCCTTTAGATTTCAGCAGGAGGAGAAACCTTCTAATTAGAGTCATTTCTGCTTTCCCAGCACATATATTTGATACATGTGCTTTCCCTGATCTTATTCTCTAATATGGCAAGCCTTTATGGGATCTTTAAAAATTGACATCTGTTTTGTTTCTGGCTTTAAAAATTACCTTAAGAAAACTTTGCATTTGGGCTCCTTGTTTTGTGATTTTACCTTTCTGGTGTATCAAAAAAGAAAAAGAACTTGAAATTTGTATTTGAGGGAAATAGCTTTGTTGAGATAATGTATTTATGACTCATCTAAAAAAGCAAATATTTTAAGAAGAGATTTTCAGGAGATATATATATATATATATATATATAGATATATATGAAGTAAATAAGTGTACCAGGTAGCAAGCAGTTTAACTTGTATGGGTAGCTTGTAGCAAGAAAATTCATTTTCTACTGTTCAGTCACCTGCCCTGCAAGCTGGCACAATGTCCAAAGCAGAATTTTCTTTCTTATGATCTTCTTACTCTTTAGAAAAGTTGAAACCAATTCGGATGCATTTATTAATGGTTCCTTTAATTAGTTTGCTAATGACTATGTACAAGACTGGCTGTTCAAGTCCTCTTACCTGCTGATTAGAGTGCAATAGTTATTGATCTCTGTACGGTGTACTGGGAAGAATACATTCCGGTTCCGTGCTGACAGAAGAGGATAACTCACTGAGATGTCTGGAAGGCGTTTGTGTGTGCCCTGTGAGTTGCTGGCACCAGCGGGAGCCGCAGGCAGGGCGGGAGGCAGAACGAGCTCCAGCCTGCGCTGCGGTGCCGTGCCCGGAGGAGCGCCTGCGGTGCCGCAGGCCGGGCGTGGATGGAGAACTCGTGCGTCCTTCAGAGGCCGAGAGGTGGCCGAGAGAGAGCAGACACGGCGGGCACTCTGTGGCCATGGAAATTCTGCCCTTCCCCTTCCCGTGGGCCGGAGAAGGGTTGGGGACAGTCTGACAGCAAGGACTACTTGTGCAAGGGCACTGCATCCCTACTGAAATGTGTTTTACTCCGTCACGCTGAATTTCCTCTGGTTTGTGGGGCTCAGTGATGCAGTAGAGCTTTGTGTGAACTGGGATAGTTTCCGGAGAGCTTCAGTGTGTGTGTGAGCTACTCTGACGGTGCAGTTTGTATTCGAATGGCGTAGCCTCACACAGGGAAATGGTGACTCCCGCAAGATCTTTCATTGGCCTCTTGTGTTTTGAATTACCTAGAACATGATTTTAGAATAAAGTCCTTTTTCATGTAGACTGGAGCCAGCAGCTGAAAATTACTCCTAGCAACTACTTTGAAATCAGTCCCAGCAGAAGAAAGTTTCAGTGTTCCTTTCTTTTTTTTTTTTTTGCCGTGGAGTCAAACCAGCTTTACAGGTGGCTGGGATTTCTCCCTGAGTTTTATGAATTCTCTGTGTTACAGCGCACACACAGCCCTGAGACCATTACTGAGTCCCAGCTGGCTGTGGGATCCTGGCTGTCCTTTGATAAGATGCTTCAAATCAGTGTGTGACTGGCTTTCCTGGCAGCAGCCGGGTGGCAGCTGAGCACAGGGCAGTGCCTTCTGGGGCAGAAATGGTGTTCAGAAGCCAGGTGGGATGCTGGAGGAATGACTTTGTGTTCCTGTCAGGTAGTACAGAAACAACTCTGGAATTCTGAGAATACAAGTTGTGGTACACAGGAGAAAGGGAATATCTATCTCTGTTCATAGGAATGGCATCCAACTGCTCTTTGGGAGATGAAGAAAAAACCTTCAAAAAAATCAGATGTCTTCCCCAAAGACATTTGATTATTCTCTTGTGGTTTTAAGAGTGTGTGATAGTCTAGAGAGAGTGGAGGTGGCGGTTTGACTGTGCTCTGAACCTTCTGACAAAGCAGTATTTCCTAAATATTGGTGAGTGCTCTGTTTCACTTTCTGATATGATGAACCTTCCTTAGCTGCATTTCCTTCTCAAGCACAAGATAAATGGAAATTCCTACTAGAGCTCCCTGTACTTGTAGCAAGTGAGTGTTGCTGTATTGATCACTTAGTCCAAGAACAATGAGAAATTGAGCTCGTGACTTGGATTAATACACAACACATCTTTTCTCTTCTCTAGATTAGCATAATCATTACAGGCTGGGAGCGTGTTTTCACTCACAGTATCCTTGTGTAGCGGTCAAGGAATTAATTACACAAAGAGAATCCTTTGCTAAGAATTTCCCAAGTTTGGTTGTTAAAGGAGCTCTCTCCTGCTGAGTCTTCACTAAAGCTGGGCCAAGTGGCAGGAGTACATTTATGGATCAGTGATCTAGGCTCTGAAGAATGGTAGATGATGATCTTTCCCATTCAGATGTGGATTTCAGCCGTTTAAAGTGGAGGGGGCACAAGAAGGGCAGACGGGAACAGCCAAGCTCTGTCCCAGGTCCTGAAAGTCTGTGGCTGTGCAGATTGGCTTCTCCTTCCAAAGCGCATTGCAGGAACATCAGGACACGAGGAAACAGCCTCATGTTGTGCCAGGGAGGTTTAGATTGGCTATCAGTGACATTTTCTTCACCAAGAAGGTTGTCAGGCTCAGAACAGGCTGCCCAGGGGAGTGGTTGAGTCCCCGTCCCTGGAGACGTTTCAAAGACGTGTAGGTGTGGGGTTTAGGGTCGTGGTTAGTGCTGGCCTTGGCAGTGCTGGGTTACTGCTTGGGCTCAGTCTCAGGGTCTTTGCCAACCTAAATGGTTCTATGATCATAAGACCAAGAGTGACCGTCAGAGGTGGTCTGTGATGAAAATGGAGGCCTGACTGGTACTGATGGCTTTTGACCTTCTTCAGAACTTTGCCCTCACTTTGTGTAGGCCAGAGCATTGCATAATTTATGCAGAATTTCAATGTTACAGAATCTCTCAGAGAGAAATGCAGGATTAACATCAAGGTCTGTCTCTGGCAGGAAAATGGGGCTTACGAAGCTCAAGAGAAGAACGGATCCTCACTGTACTGAATGTACACGAGGAAAAAGTGCCATGTCAAATATGTACATTTTGCTTAATGAAATTCTGCATTTAAGTTTTCCACTGAGTTCTGCCCTGTTCCATACGGAGTCATGCTGCTCTGTGCCCGTGAGGCTGGGTGAATGCACAGGGAAGGAGCAGGGAAGGAGGGAGAGGATGGGCACAGATGGGGTGTGAAGGTTACTGCTGGATTTGAAAATAACTTCAATGGATACAGCTTGCTTCTTGACAGCCGTGCTATCCTCCCTTCATTCCAAATCTAAACTTCTATTTCCCTGACATGGCCTTGCCCATTTAGAACTCTGGAGGGAAAGGAAATAACCTCAGTTTTGTGTTTGCTTTCCAGTGTTTCACAAGTCTTTACTGTAGGAAGCAGAACTGCACAGACAAGGAGTACTCTGACATCCTTCAGCTGAACGGTGCCAGAGGCAAGAGGGGCTGCTCAGCAGGAGGAGAGATGGCATCACCTCTCCAGGTATCTGTGCAGGGAAATGCTGGGCAGTTGACTGGATGGCACCTACGGCTTCAGTTCTCCGTATCTGCTAAGTGTGTTGCACTGGAAGGATTCTGATGTGTGAGTGAGGATTTCCTGGGATTCCTGTGGAACTGAAGGAAGTTTCCTGGGTACCTTTTGCTCCTCATGCATGGATCTGAGAGCCATCCCAAACATAACTTTGTCAGCCACCTTCCCTTGTTCCAGTGCAACAAAAAGAGCCTGAGGGGGGTGTGTTGAGCCACGCCTGGGGTATCGTGTAAGAGACACAGGCAAGAACTCTGTGCTTGCACAGTGACATCCTTGTCTCAGTGGCAGCAAATATTCCCAGAACACACTAACAGCATTAGAGAGGAGAAGCCAGAGATGAACAACAACATGCGTTTGAGTTCCTGGCTCTGCGAGGTGAGGAACACCGCTGGTCGTGGTCACTCACCCTCTTGTGGAGGCCTCATCACCATCTGCCAGCAAAAGGATTGACCTCATGCACTGTGCAAAGCCTTGAATGTATAAAGCTTTTAGAAAACATGCCATGAAAAGCATGTTTGCTAAGAAAGGGAGAAATAAGTGTCTGGTTTGCTTCTGTAGGCTTCAAACACGGGGAATTGTCAGATTTTAGGGCTTGCACGGCATTCAGTAACCCTGTGACCCTGTGTCCTTCCAGGCTGCTGTGCCTCAGCTTGTCCGTGGGGCCCTCACTGCTCCTGTGACCTGTGTCCTTCCCGGCTGCCCTGCCCCACCTTGTCCCGGGGGCCCCCGCTGCCCCGGGGCCCTGTGTCCTTCCAGGCTGCTGTGCCTCAGCTTGTCCGTGGGGCCCTCACTGCAGCCAGCCCACCGGCCCCGCCGTCCTGCTCCGAGCCCGGCCGCGCCCAGCCCTGCCCTGCCCGGCGTCTGCAGGGCCCCTGGAGTTCCTGGGAACGAGCGATCCGGTACCGCCACCAGTGAGCAGGCCGCTGGATTGGTGGAACACACACGTGGCACACCTCTCCATGGAGATCGCCTTTGAATCACGGAGGGGATGTGGCAAGCACTTCCACACGATTGTCTGCGTGGAAGTGTTCTGCTTCCACCTGTGTGTTTGTAAGTGGGGAGAAATTCACCTGTGATTCTTCTCTGGTAACTCCAGATCAGTTAGGAAGAGGATTATGAGGCAAAACCACAGCATTTCCTCCGTTTTTGCCAAAGGCTGTCACGAATACCCCACTCTCAAAGCCCAGAAGCCTCTGGGCATCAACGGGCGTAGGTGAGATCCAGTGTACGGTTGTATTCTGCACTAGAAGGGTTGCTGTGCTAGATTAATCACTCTCAGGGCATTTGGTGCTTTTGAGAAGTTTTGAGGATTTAGCTATAAACCTCTCATTTATTGCAAAACCTTCACATTTCTGTGGGTTTGGAGGAAACCCTGAACATACTTGAGTCTTTAACGTTTATGTCTAAAGACAAATAAAAAGAAATCCATAATATGTCTGTGCAAGTTATTGTAATCACTTCTTTCTGAGACACCAGAAAAACAGACTGAGACTAGAGTTATGAGAAGTATTAACTCTTAATCCTGTAAGTGCAGGCTGAAAGATTAGAACTGCAATTGCTTTGTTTGTGTTGTTTTTTTTCTTTGGTGATCTGAGTGGAAGGAGAAATTCAAGTGGGGCAATGAAAATCTATGTTGTTTGTTTAAATCCTTGTTATTTATTTTTTTGCAAAGTTTGTTAGAATAATAATATTTATTATAATGCCTTCAGCATCCTTAAATAAGGGATGTTACAAGAATGCAAAGTCAGGTTATATTGGTTAGTTACTGACTTTATTTCTGGTCTGTGTAGACAAGAAAACAGGTGAAATATAGCTGCAAACTTGAAATTACAGACATGTATGTATTTCCATCTCAGGCTCAACTAATAAAGCTTCCCAGTATTGTTAGAGTGCTCTGCTGCTGGTAAAGTCAACAAAATCTCTGGAGTCATGCTGGGGACTTGACCCTAATATCTTACCTTCTGCTGCTTCCCTGAGTTGGGTCTCTAGCTGCATTTGGATCATGCTTGCATCTCTGCTGCAGATAGGATGGAGCTGCGTGGCTCCCAAGGGAGCTGTGGGAGAGTCGAGACCCACAGACCACGTGTTTCATGCAGGTCTTGCAGAAATATGGATCTGTCCTTCCTCCACAGAGTTCCAGTGGGAGGCCAGTCTGTCTCTGGGAAACAGGCAGGGGAATCTCCAGATCCCATTGTGTAAATGGATTTTACGTGCAGCCTCCAAGTGCAGTGGGTTGCAGTTGCTCAGTTTTCACTTCAGGCTCATTTCTTAATTCCAGTAGTATTTTTTAGCCTTTCTAATGATGCAAAAGCATTTTATGACAGAACGGGGAAAATTTATTCTTTTTGGTGCCTATTTCTTCCAAGGTTATGAAAAAATGATAAAACTGGAGTTTTCCTCTAACTCCAGCTCCAATTTTCCCTCCTGAGAAAAGAACTGCACCAGGGCTGATGGATGGCTGGCTGGAGATGAGCCACACAGTATTTCTGTAATGAACATATGTAACTTTTGAGTAATTTTGTCTGGAAGACTTCTTTCTCCATAGCAAGGCAGGTTAAGGAGTGATCTCTGAGACAGAAAAGCTGTTCCAGTGCCTGCCTTGTTTTTTCTTCATCTGAAGCATAGAGGCATTTACCCAGCCTCCTTCAATGCATGTTGTTATAATCCACAGTTTCTGTGGAGTAAACCTCACCACAAATCTCTGCTCTCCTTTATAAGGCTGAGTCAGAAAATGAGGTATTGACAAGGTCTGTAGAAACCCAACACAAAAAGCAATTTTTCCATTTGTTTTCTTTGCTAGATACCTCTGACTACTGAAAAACTGTCTTTTTTTCTTTCTTTTTTCCGTGAACAGTTAGAAATTATCCTCCAATCTTCATGGCAGGATGATCACCTTTTGGGAGAAACAGGGGAGGCACAAGTTCATTGTATTAACTATGACTTAAAATGTACATGTCTGTACTGTGGCTGAAATTACTGATTTCTTTTACAGCTTCTCTGCAGTAGGTCCTGCAGACAGTCGAAGCTAATTTGATTGTGTCTTGCTGAGGACTGTCTCCAACAGCAGACTGAAACGTAAAAGACATGAATGTCATCTATATTAGGGGTGTAAAATATCCAGCTGTGAATGGGGAATGGGAAAACTCTTATGAAACAGGTATACTAAAGATTTTTGAAATGTAATCTACGGCCAGGAAGTGACAGCTAGCACAGAATCACTCCTCCAGCCAGTTTTCCTCTGTGGAAAACTTTCCTGCCTAGGCTTGCCTCCAGGGCAGATGGATTGAAGGGCACAGAAAACTCTCTTTGGAAACAGCCTGAGGTCACGAAAGTCAAGCAAGATTTGACCCTTGCCTTAGACAGGGATCTGCTCTAAGCCCCAGGAATTACCCACTCTGTACCTGGTCTATAACACAGCTGCCTGCTTTGCCTCCTGGTCTTAGAACTGCATCTAAAACTTGGTGGTTTCAGAGGAAACTGCTCCTGCCACAGCCTTTCAAATGCTTGATGTTAAGTGTTGTAATTCTGCAGAGTAACACAGCTGTACCAGATCATTTTTATGTTCTTTACTCCATCTGCTTCCTTAAGGCACTGAGTTTTCTTGTTAATAATCCTGGTCAGGTGAAATATGGAAGAAATGCTGGATGTGACCCTTAATATTCAGTTCTCCAACGTTTTTATTGGCAAACTGAATTTCTAAAGGCTTGGAGCTACAATATTTTCTATACTTGAAGCAGCAATTTCCCTTCTACTGTGTATTAACAGCCACATAGTAGCGTTTTTATTCTGTGCTGGGGGATAAAATGACTTGGACATTTTAATAACATCTGGCAAATCATTTTCATTTTCCCTCTTATATGATTAATAATGGTCTAGATAGATATGTAGATATACTCTTTACTTACTATGTGGGTTCATGCATATATAATGTAATATGGAGATAGGATGGATATGGGAAATAATAAGCAACAGTATAATGGGTTATAGTCAAAAACTCTAATCTGGGCAGTTAAAAAACTTCGAATGAACTATTCTGGGATTGGAATGTGAACAGTTCAGAGTGTTCCAGTTTCAGTTAATCACACCACCTCATCAGCTAAAGCACAGCTCCCAGTGCCATCCAGGGTCTTCCTGAGCATCCCGGGGATGGGGGCTCCACTTCAGCCCTTTCACTGAAGAAATTCCTCCTGATGGCCAACCTGAACGAGTGTGAGTCTTTTGAGACACAGGGCTGGGACTTAAAACGGGTCACTGAACACTCGCTTGACCAAGGGGAACTGATTTTTTCATTCAGTCAGGTCTCTTGTGGAAATTTATATCCATCATATAAATACCCATCAGCAGAGCTGTAAAGCTGTGGTTATTCAAGTTTGCGTAGTACTCAATACTTCTGTACAAAATGCAGCCTGTTTTATGATGCTGCTGATTTGTCTTGAAAATCTCGTACAATAGATTTGCCTTGCAGCCACATTTCAGCATGAAATGATTTTCAGTGCTAATAATGGAATTATTACAGATTTGTACATCTGGATGTGGACCTTTTGATTCATTCCTGCTCCCACCTTTGCTCCTGTTTTTCCTAATGGCAACAGAACCTGTTCCACTTAATAGGATTTTTCTTAGTGCATGATTGCATGACTTAAACTTTCTTGTGTAGTAGTGGCTGGTGGTTTGTCCCTAGACTGGAGGTAGTTCAGTAACGAGTTTCCAGATGCTCTCTCTCCCACTTTCTTCTGATGTTTGCATCTCATTTTCCTCTCCTTCTTTGTGGTAGCTTTTTTCATAGTTCTTTGTCAAACTGCACCACTGTGATAAAATGGGGATCTCTGCTACCACATGGGCAACAAGAGCAGCTCACAAAATGCTCCTCACTTGCCTGTGAAGAATTGTTTTCCAGTGCCAGTCTGCAAGCACAGCATTACAAAAGCACCCTGAGTTCATCACAGGTCTGCCAAATCCAAGATTTGAAATCTAACTTGGTAAATATCAGTGCTTTGGTTTTATTCCTGACTGTGTTCCAAAGGCCAGCTGAGGAGCTCAAACTGCCTGCCTTCACAGCCAGCCCTTCTCCAGTATTTATTTAGTGGAAGCTGCAGCCTGTACAGAGTAATCCCTGTGCAATATCAACTCGCAAACAATTTTCTAAAGCATCTTTAATGTACAGTGTTACTGTACCCAGAGGTGCAGGAGAGCAGTATTAATGCAGGCATGATAGTTCTGAGTGTTCATATGAGTCCTCCAGGAATAATAAACAGCTTGAAATAACAACCAATGAATTCTCCAGATGCTTTTTATCCATGTGTTGGCAACTGTGTTGATTCCAGATCAATGCAGGGTATTAAGACATTTATATGATTGAGCTAAAAAGCTGCCAGGTTCTACAAGCATCGAGCTCGTAAAAAATAGGAGAGCTGAGTAAAGGCAGTGGTGTTCTATTCATAAACTGCAGGAATGGAACTTCCTGATAACAGAACAGATCGTGGCACTGGGAGGATCTGGGGTTTCGTTTAGCAGGTGTCCTGGGAAACTCGAGGTGTATGTAAGTCACTTGATTACCTGATCCCAATAGTTGAATATTTTGCTTTTATAAAATGAGACTCCTGGTAGCAAGGCACAAGTCATTGCTTAGACAAAGACACACAGAGCTTTTATTTCAGATGCAATGCCAGCAGAGCTCAGAGCTCCTCTCTGGTTCCTGGACCAGCAGAGCGTTGGGATTCTGATGGGTGCCACAGCTGGCACCATGGAACGTCTCTGGAAAGCAGAGAATATCCAGAGTACTCCTGTGGCAGTCAGGTGGTGCCTGGGCTGCTGTCATGGCCCAAAATCTGGACAGATAAGCTGATCTGAAGATGATGAAGGCCTTTGGAGCCCCATATATTTGGCTGCGTGGGGATTTGGATCAGACTGTATTTTTTTGATTGCATGTGTCAAAACCATACATGGTTGGCTAAAATGAAGTTACACCATTTTTTCTTTGAAATCATTTGGTAATATGAAAGTCCCATGGCAGTGTAAACCCAGATAAGATATGGATGCAAATGCCTGTGAGGTGAAATGGTTTCTGTTCAGGTCTTGTAGCCACCTTTTAATGCAAGAAACATGCAGAGAAAGCTCAAAGCTTTCAAACATTTTTGAAATGTTTCAGATACAAACTGTTTTCCTGGAGATGTGTCTGTAGCTATGGGTGTTTAGAAGCTGAAAACCTTGGCTTCAGACCATTTGTTTTGGAAAATGGCTTTATGTACTTTTTGGGCAAAACATCATGAAAAACGGGAGGGTTTTTTGTTTCTTTCTATTTGTATTTAATCTTGCATGTATTTCAGAATATTCTGGAAACTCACACAAGTGCTGCGTTTGAATTTCATGTGTTTTGCTTCAAGGAGTGTTTTGTGTGAAAGCATGTTATTGGTTGGTTGTCATCTATTCCACTTTTTAAAAAGTTTGTCAGTGAGTTAGGCGATCTGAAAGTCTTTCTTTGATTTTATTGACCTAATTTCATTTTTAATTGCTTTTTCAGTTGATATCCAAATGAGGTAATATTCATCAAATAGAGAGACAAAACAAGCAAAAGAATAGAGACTTTACTTTTTCACTTTTATGCTTGAATCGTGATCAGTATAAAATATTTTTAAAAGTGGATATTAACTTCTTCAGAACTCCCAGGCTTTCATGTCATGTCAAACCATTTCTTCACAGGAATGCACTGCACACTTTTAGCTGGATACTGCACAAAGAAAAGCTTTCTAAACATCATCACCTTTACGTCCCGGGGTTTATTTCTGCAGCCTTATTCCTGTGACAGATCTGCTCACATGAGTAACCTCATTGGCTTAAACTGAATGCTGTCAGGAGTAACAACGGTGTGAGTAAACTCGTGATTATTTTTATCCCTCCTTCTGAAAACTGTATTAGAATTCTTCCCTCTTAAATATCTTCCCAGTGTCTCTTGCATCATTCAGGTTACACAGCACTACATAAAATTCATTACAACTCAATTATAAGGCTCATTAGGTAGGTAGTGGCATTTTGGCTATCTTACCAAGTTGTGAAACATATTCATTTATTATCCGTGGTATTGTTAGAATCAGAATGGTACAATGAAACCAAACATAACATAGAAGATGGTTCAGAGCATAAAACCGTGGATCTTTGCCAAGAAAAGGTTTTATGTAACCTGCTTTGAAATCTCCCTGTGCTACGTTCATGGCTGCAGCACCAGGGGAGAACTGTCCTTTGGAGGTGATAATGAACTCAGAGCACCTTTGACAGAGTGCCACTGCACGCTGCCTTATGCTGGGTTTTATCCTTTTCATCTCCTGAATCTATCCAGCAGGTAGAAAGTATATTTATCTACCTGTACATCTTTAAATATGATCCAGCTCTTGCCTTCTGTGTTAATTAGCCCCGGTTTCCACGGCAGAGTGCTAGCAACAGCAGAATCTGTGACAGGGACTCAGACTTCCTGAGCACTGCACACAGCCAGCAGAGTAATTTGTCCTGTTTCAAGCAGCCAGGGACAGTGTCCCCAGCCAGGCTGGCATTTACCAGCATCCAGGAGCTTCTTTACTTAGTGGGTGGTTAAAGCCAGTGGCTGCTGATCGTTCTCAGCAGAATCTACTGCTGCAAGGATGCTTCCCAGCGTGAGCTCTGGAAGCCAGGTCAGCTTTTGGATTTCAGTATTCCTTTCTAGAAGTGGGTATTTCTCTTGGCTACATGTGCTTGTAAATGTTCTGTATGGTACCATAATGTGCCGATTTGCGCAGCCGACATGGACCATGACTCACTGAGGTGCCCATTTAATTGTGGTGTCACAGAATCACAGAGAGGTTTGGGTTGGAAGGGACCTCAAAGATCAGCCAGTTCCAAACCCCTGCCACGAGCAGGGAACCTTCCACTAGACCAGGTTGCTCAGAGCCCCGTCCAACCTGGCCTTGGTACCCCTTTGTTAACTTGAAGAGGAGCAGAAGAAACCTCACTTAAGGGTTATTCCTTATCCTGTTGTTTCTTGAGTCAGTTCCATTAGGACCTCCACGTTCTGCCTTAAATTCTTCTCAAGTATGCTCAAGTTACCAGCTCCTTTACAGCTCTGAGCGGGAGCTCCCAGGACGGGGCTGCCCAGCGGGCTGCTCTCAGCAGTGCCTGTGCCCCTGTGTGCTGATGGAGATCTGCAGGGACCAGGGCAGCGAGTCAGGCACGCACACAACAGCATGGAGCCCAGCAGAGAGAACCAGGGATTTCTGCCGCACACATCTGTTTCTGCTGCCTTCGTGGGCTGTGTGCTATCCGCACTTCGTCGTACACGCTGCAGTTAATTCGAAATACTACAGCTATTGTTCAGCTCTTTTCTCTTGACCTCTGCTTGTTCTGGTGATACCGAATAAAGACCACACATCTGTACAATCCCATTGCTCCGAATGCTTCCATGTTTCCTTGCCATTCCCATGGCACATGGTACGTGGAGCTAACACTTCACTTTGGCCTGAATCCTGCCCTTTAATCCAAGGGAATTCAGACATCTTATACCTTGCTTTATTTACTGAGTCCCAACATGATGAAGTTGGAACTCCTTTAGGTTGTACTTCCTTTACACAGAGACCGTGTCTCAGTTTGTGTTGTTTGTTTCTTGATGAGTCTTCCTATCATAAAACAACAGATGGGAAGTGACAGCTTTGAACTGCTTAGAAACAGGCACATCCCCAGTGATGACTGAAGGCCTCCTGAGAAATGTATCACAGAGAGCCCTGACTCATGCTCCTGTTCCAAAGGTGAAACCCATTGCTGAGCTTGTCACGGAGAATTTTATGCTGATTGCCCGTGACATGTTGCTCCCGGGGTTAAGCGAGGGCTTGCGTCAGTCTGGCACACTTCATCCCCATGCTCAGAGCTGAAAGGTTTCCAGTGCCCAAAAGAGAGCAACATGCCACTGAGCTGTGAGGAAATCAGGAGAGACCGGTCCCTTCTTCTCGAGCGGCATCTCCTCACGCAGCAGGGCTCCGGGAGTTCCCTCTCCCAGTGCGGCGGTCGGGGTCTGAGCCCAGCCCAAGGCTGCCCCGCAGCCCCCGGGGAGCGTGAGCTGCCCTCCGAGCCCAGCCGCGCGTTCCCAGCGGGGCGTGAGCGGGCTTCCCTGGCTCCCCTGGCACGCAGCGAGGGCTGTGCTGTTCTGTGCTCCTCCGCAGCGGCCCGGGCCATCAATCTCCCGTGCTGTCAGTGGCTGTGCCCCCTGCATTACTCAGAGACGCTAAGCAAGATAAATGGGGCCGTGTCCTGAGCGTGTGACAATTCCAGTCAGGATTTGTCTAAGTGGGCAGGGCAGCTCCTGGACTTACCGCCATCATCTGCACATCCTCTTGCAGCAGGACTTTGAACTGAGCTTTTGATGTTTAAACCGGAGCCCTAGTCCCACAAATCTCAGAGTAAGTGAAGTCTTTTATAACGTCTTTTCTTGCATGATCACTTCTTGTGCTTCCTATTTGAGAAGATAATGGACTCTGTAAATTCTGCTGTAAGAGCACCTGTGTCAGTGAGAAACCGTGCCCCAGAAAATTAAATTCTTCTGCTGTATTAAGTGTTCGGATTCCAAGCTAAAGAAACCTGGGTAAAAGCTACTCAGTACATAGTTTCTCTATTAGCAAAGTGCTGTATACACTAAATTATATTGTGTGGCTGCCTCCAGTTTAGATAAGCACATAAATGAGATGTGCTGAATCTACTCTTTTCACAGGCAGCAGTTCAAACTGGGTGTTGCACTGCAGCTGAAACTTTAAAATGGACATTATTCATATGAATGGGAGTAGTTACCAGTTAATGCTCACACCTTGATCAGGAAAGTAGTGCTGTTGAGAAAAGTCAAAATTCCAGCAGCCTCCTGAAATTTCTTGCTGAATTGAGTGATACAAAGTTTTGAGAAGAGTATTAAAATAATATAAGGGGGACATTTATTATTCTTTCACCTAATTGTAATACATTTACCTCCTTTAGCTCTTCTCATTTCAGTTTTACTGGCAGACAGAAGGATGTGCTCTGCATTCGTAAGTGCTCCTCTGCTTCTGGCAGGATCGTTTCCACACCTGTGCTAGGTGAGCACTCTGGTGTCTGAGTGGGGTATATGTGCCCTCTGCACTGGCTTAGCCCTCAGAGAGGCTGATGAACACAGGCGACAGCTGTCCTCAAACCTCACCTCGCCACAGCACCATGATGAGCTACCTGAGCTGCACTGTAAGAGACTGAAAGTCTTTGGTACCTGAAGCAATGATGTGAACTGAGCTGTGTTTTGGTCAACAGAGGCTATCCATGAGACAAAGTCCTTATGGTTTGCAGCTTTGATTTGGTTCTTGGTCTTCAGACATTGTTTTCTTTTAGTTCATTGACTTCATATTAATGCAAAATACTAATGCCAAGAGACCATCCGAGTCAAGGCTGAAGCAGAGAGGGGTTGTTCGTTTCTGCATCTTGACTGTGCTTGGCCATAGTTTAAGGTTTGAGATTAAAAAAAAAGTAGATCTGGTTTGAGATTAAATTTCTTAGATTCTCTTGAGATGCTAAGATCAAATGTGGGCAGTCCTAGAAGAATTCCTTTGTTTGGAGCTGCAGTTAAATCAGAACAAACTAAAAAGTAGTTTAAGATGCAGAGAAATGGACTCTGAGTATGACCATGGAGCCCTGTCAGCTCTAACGTTCTGCTTGTCTGATTTTGATCTTCCCTTATGCCAACTAAGCCTCAGTTTAGTGGATTCACTCTTGGCTTTCTTGGAATAAATCTAACCACAGCCAAGCTGGATGGCACTGAAATCTCTTGTTACTGAAGTCACAGGCAGGACAGGCAGCCTCAAAAGCTGTATAATTAAAGGAATGGTACTTTGCTCTACTTTCAGCACTGTTCTAACAAAAAGCAGATTTGCTGTTGATGTAGGTAAGACAGAATCACAGCAACAGGCTGTGCAGAATTCCAGGGTGGTGTGGGGGATTTGATGCTGTGGGTTGGCAGGTGTGTGATGGGGGTGTCTGTGTGGATCAGTGTCTGTACACGCCCCAGGAACAGGTGCTCAGCACATCTGCAGTGCTCACTGCAGAGATCAGCGTGTCTGATGCTCTCCTGGCCGGGGAGCCCATGAAATCAGCTTTAAAGGCAACACAAATGCTTCTCCACCGCCTCACCGGAGCCTTTTAACTGCCTGTCACTCCAGCATTACCAGGCTCTGGGCAGCATCAGAACTCCCGTGCTCCGGTATCTAAGGCCGGTGCTGGAAGGCAAACAGAGCCTGGCACTGCAGCTCTGCGTCTGTCCTGGTGCAGCTGAAAACCTTTACAGGTCATAGCAGAGCTTCAGCTAATGCCAAATGCACCACATTCTTCTGTTTCTAGACTGATCTAATGAAATCATAGAGACAGCTGAAAAATCACAGTTAGTCTAGCTCTTAGTCTGGGATTTAGCGAGCTACAGCTGCAACCAATCTTCAAAGAGTTTATTCTCTTCAAATCCTTGGAGAGTTCTTACTTTGTCATGAGCTACTGCTCATGAAGTCAAATACTTCCTCTGGTCCTCTTCCTCTTAACAAGTTTATAAGAATTTTTGTTTTTTGCTTCTTTCTTTCCCCCCCTTAAGTAATAAGGAACTTTTCCTGCTCAGGTCTCCATCAGCCTGCACACCAATTAAGCTAATTGGCAACACATTTGAAACACTCCCTAATTACAGCTGCAGAAATTTTCAGAGAACAACCTTTCTGCAATTTTTCCTTCAATCAAATATAAAAAGCAATAAACCCCCTGCAAATCTTAACTCTTCCCTGATAACACTCTTAAAATACTTCCAGAAGGACTTGGTCAAGTGACTCCTGGGCTTTGTGGCTGCTCAGGGCTGTTGGAGTTGGCCGTGAGGAGGTGGATGCTCTCGATGAATTTCCTCATAGGAATTTCCCCATGAATAACTCTGGGCAGGCAGTGGTGTCAGGAAAAGCTGGAGACGTGGCATTCTGAGTAGTGGAGAGCATAAAAGCTGTAGAAGGCTCTCACAAACTAATTTAACTTGGAGCAGCTGTGGGGTTTGGGTAAGTCATGCAATCAGCCACACCATCCCCAGGTGCGCCTTGTAATTAAATACAGAGTTCCTCCCTCAGTCCCCCTTCATTTAAAGAGCAGCTCCTGCTGCCTGCTTAGCTCCCTGTGCTGTCACAGCTTTGGAAGGACAGTGTTTTACACAAAACCTGCAGCTCCTGTTTTAAGGAAAGTAAGTGGTTTGAGGGTTTTTTTCTTCCTTTGGTTATGTTTTAGTGGAGGAGAATTCCAGTTGTCTGAATTGAAACCTTTTGAATAGCTGATGGTATCTCACCACCACAGGAAAGGGCTGAGCTACTCTGGCCTATAAATGAGGCTGACTTCATCTTTTGTTTGATTTTTTGATCCAAGAGGAGGAAAAAGCTCCATCTTGTCTTTTGGTTTCGTGTTCCCTATGGGTTGTTGGTTTTATGCATCACCCCTTTCTATCCAGCGTTGTTTCTACTGAGCCGCCCTGACTTGTTTTCAGTCTCCAGTGCGGTTCCCAGGTGTAGCGTGCTTACAAAGAAGTAATTTGCTGCCTTGAGCCTTGTGGCTGAAGGGAGCAACGCTTAAGCAGGGATGGCACATAGAGGGGGAGACAAAGACTTCTGACGCTCCTGAAATGTCAGCCCGCGACCTTTAAACAGACTGCAAGGAGCCAGAGGGCACAAGCCCTGAAGGGTGCTCCGCACGAGCAGAGGCGGGTGTTGGCGTTTTGGATCCGGCAGAACGGTGATTATTGCTGCCTTTGCTCATCCAGCCGATGAAATTGCCTGATCCACTGCCCTCCGCGGAGCAAGCTCTCCAGCCTTTTATAAAGTGGCAGAACAACTCTCTCTCAATACAGAGACACTGCGGGTAAACAAACGGGTCTGAGCGCTTCAGCTCTCCGGGAGAGAAGGGTTTTGTTTCACCCCAGCTTTGAAAAGCCCACGGAGAGCAGCAGGGAGGCGGTGGCTCCCGGCGGTGGCTCCCGAGGTGGGAGCAGTCTCAGGTGAGGCACAGGAGCAGCAGGCAGGAGGACGCTGCCAGAAGCGCAGCAGGTGTTAAACCGCTGCTCCTCACCTGTGTGGCAGTACCGGGGAGGCAGGAGCCAGCCTCTCCTGCCGGGGAAGGGCTGTGTGTGCCGCAGCCCCACCTCTGGGAAGTTTCTCCTATTTCCGTGCGTTCTGATGAGACTCCCCACCTGTCACGAGTATTTCCTCCCGAGGTGCTGCCTCTGAACCTGCTCTGTGTTCCTTCTTCGGGTGGGACAGTCAGGTACCAAAGTTCCTCCCCGTGCGTGGAGCTCCTCACTTGCAGCGGCTGTGGGACCAGTAACGCTCCCTGCTATTTGTACGAAAAGCGCTCAAGTCTTAAATTTTATATGTGGCACCTCTGTGAACCATATGTAATTTGGCAGAACACCTTTAATATGTCATTTTAATGCCTTTGCTTTCCTTCACTTTCAGTGGTTTGTCTTGGTTGATTTATTCCTGGATATTTCCTAAAGTGCCAGGCAGTAAATGTCTGTGCGTTCTCTGATTTGTTTCATCAAGTCAAACCATTTTTCAGGGTCTGGGAGAGGGGTCGGAAGTGCTTGTAGACTGCGTGCATGGATATGTAAAGAAGCTTATCTTAATTTGTAAAACAAGAGATAGTAACATAAATTAGATTAAGTAATCAGTGCTTTTCTGTTTGGTCTTAATTATATATTTGTTTTCCAAATACAGGTTTAATCCTTATCTTTTTTTATGTAATAAAACAAGAGTTGGTAATGATTTGTGGATTATGATAACTAGACATAGAAATATTTGCTCAACTGTTTATTCCATTTATCCAGTGATTTGGTTTTATCCAGCTAGGACAATGAGAGGTAGCTGCTAAGTTCAGGAACAGCCATTCACAGGGAAGCAATGTCAAGCTTTAAAGGAGCTGCCTTTATTATGAATGTACTAAATTAAAAAAATAAAGAATTCCAGTAGCTCTCATACATGCCAGTGTAGCAGGAAGGCTGTGGATTAAAATGGAGATGCAGAATAGCTTTCCTGAGAAAGTGATTTTCAAAAAGTAAGATGGAGCTTGAGAAGAATGGTTGGAGGCTTCAAATTTTTTCTTTTTAATTTTTAAAGGGTAATGTTATCCTTTCCTATTGTTTTATTAGGGATTTTCCCTTCCTTTTTGTAGTGCTGGGGTGCTGAAAGGTATTTCACTTTGGGTTGACCTGAGAGAATTGTTTATAGGTTTTGATTAGTTTAGCTTGGCAGCTGAGAAATCAGTTACTCACACAGACTTAGAGCAGAACACATGAAAGTGCAGCAGCAGTTGTGTAAACTAACCCTGCTGAACAAAATGCAGTGGCCAGTGCAGGTTCCAGCTGGAACCGAAATCGGGTAATGCCTTTCTGCCGGGCTGCTCTTGCAGACAAATCCCACCATCTGTCTTGCTCCACCTGGCAGACACTGCTCTTTATTCTGGAGACATTCCATTAGAGACCTTCAGCTTTTAATCTGGTATTTACAAGCAGTGATGTGAAGCATCAGTCAGTTACACAGTTGTAGAATCAATTTGGTGCAGGCTTAATATACACAACTTAATATGCTTGCTTGCAGTAGGATTTGCACTTAACAGCACGCAAACAACGACACTAAATCCGAATTAAACTACTTCAAATGTGCACATGGATTCACACATGCAAGCAGTCCCTGAGACACTGGTGAGGATAATTGGTTGGAATGTGCAGAGAACCAGCCTTTAAGAGCCGGCTGTGACAGGGACTTCAGTTTGTGCTCTCTCTAAGAGCTGCCTGGCAGAAAGCGGATCTGTAATTTGTTTTAAATGTACCGTAATTGGTTCTGAGCTTTCCATTGTATGTTTTTCATCAGTGCTTCTGAAATCTCCTATTGAAAGCTGCTCAGTGGGACCAGAATGCAAAACTATTCATGTCCAAGGAGCAGGGATTTTTAAGTATCCAAGCTAATTGCAGGGTAGGGGAAAATAATCGTGAGCTCCCAGTGGTTCTTGTGCAGCTCCCCTGCAGTCCCCATTGCTGCTGAGTATCAAACACCCTCCCCATCCTCCAGGAGGAACTGTCCTGCAGTTAAACCACCGGAGCAGGCAGCTCCGTGGGTAACAGCATCCTCCTGGGGTTTCTGACTGTGACACCCGGCCACAGCCTTCCAGTTCCTAGTCAGCCTCCAAGAAAACAAGGTATTTAGCTGAGGATGACCTGTAGGATCTGTGAGGAGAGTGAAGCTGGCTCAAAACTGACAGAACAAACGCCCAGAGAAGTGCCAGGGAAAACATTGTTGACTTTTTCAGGCAGAATCTCTTTTTTGGTGTCTACGGAGTGATGAATACTTCAGGAAATCTGTCAGTATCAGCTCATGTAGAGAGCACTTTTAAACAGCTCAGGGAGAATGAGGGTGGTTCGAACAGGTAGAGTAATTTTCTGAATGAGATTTTGCAGATTTGCATGAGCAAAGAACTTTCCCTAGATTTAGTTAAATGAATTAAGAATGAGTTAAGCGAGTTTGGGGGTTCATGGCCTTTGGAGTTTGCTGGGACAGCGAAACAAAACAACATGGGACTATAAAATGATAATGTCAATCCTCTTGACTCTCATCTCTGTTACACTTTTGAGACCATCGAGAGAGGAGCACACTGGTTTATTTCCAGAGCAGGAAGAGAGATTTTAAAGATAGTGGAACATGCCAGACTAAGACTGAAAAACTGCCTGATTAATTATTCTGGTGTTTGGGTGCTCTTTTTTCCAGGCAGTTTATTTTTCTGAGAGACCTTAGCTCCCCCCGTAGTTGACAAGAAGATGAAAGGGCTGGGGAATGTCAGGTTGCCCTGTGGCAAAGGAACGCTTCATGGGAAGGATGGAGAGCCAGTGATTCAGGAGCTCATCTCCATTAATGAGCGCAGCCTTTGCATTTGGGGAGGGTGGTGAGGTATCAGTGGCTGCTGACAGGTTTGGACTGTACCTGTTATTTTAGAACAGCTTTTCAGGGCAGGAATTAGAGCTTTTTTTCCTGAATCCTGTAAGCAGGAGCACGCTGTGGATTGAGGACACTGCATTCCAGGTGTGCAGAGTGTGTCTGTCCCAGAGACCACAGTGAAAGATGGAAGCACCCAGGTGCTGATGAGCTCTGCCTGTGTCCCATGCTGCCAAAATCAGATTTCCCTTGTACCTGTTTGGATGTGTGTATTTATCTCCTCTGGTGTCCCCCAGTTTCCAGACTTTCCAGGTACAAAAGGTACCCATTTCTATCTTCAGTTCCTTCTGAGAACACACTCAAGTAATTTAAGCTGTGCTTTCTTTATTGAATGTAAAATGGGTGATAATAATATATTTAGTGAAATTGCTGGGTTTATCAAAATTCCTGGAAATTTACTGCATATACCAGCACTATGGTGTTACTTAAATAAGACTTAAAAAGATTTTCTTAAATTTTTTTATCTTGTTCGTGAATGTAGCCATCGAAGATCAATATTGTAATTGTTGGTTGTACAAATTCAGTATTAGGCACAGAGCCTGCAGCAAGATGTAGAGTCATGATATGGATTAATAAAATTACAATGAATTTTAAAAAGCCCTGTACTCTGGAGGGGAAGAATGCTCAGGCAGCAGCCACAAAGGCCCTGTGCTGCAGTTCCCAAGGCAGCGGGGCTGGGTTAGGCTGCACACACGTGGGTGTCTGAGGAACTGCTCTGTTCCCTTTGCTGACTCAGGTGTTCATTTAATGCTCAGAATTCCTTTATCCTCCCATCAATAATGGCCTGGTAGCAGAACTGCAGCCTCTGCACAGCCCTGGGATCCCCGCAGAAAATGAAGAGGGAATTCTGCAGACCTGTGAGGCAGAATCCCATCAGCCTCTGCCTGTCTGAAGAGAGCGATAAACAGTGTAAGGCTGTTCCCTGCCAGTCCAGTCTCTGTCTCTGTCATGAGGAATTGGGCTCCTGTCACTCTCCATTCCTCTGCTTCTCAGCTTTACTTTTCTTTCTACTGGTTCCCAAACATAAGCACATTAAGAAATGGTGATTAAGTCAAGATATTCCTGGCAAGTATTTCAGCTTTCTAATTTTGTGGGGCTTTTTTTGCTTGTGTGTTTGACTTTTTGTTCTTTAAATCTTTGAGATCTTCATTTATTTCTTTCTCTGTGAGTGGAGACATAAGCGAGGAGAGGGCAGGGCAGAAGTGCTGCTGTTGGAAGCCTGCGGTGTTTGTCTGTTGGACACAAAGCTGGGGTCCCTCGGTCCTTTTGCTATTAGAGTGTCCTGCCTCTGTGCTGACTGATGCTCTGTCTGCACTGTCAGAGAAGTTTTCCTCTGCCACTCTTTCCCTATCCCCCAGTAGTTAGTGTGACAGTGAGTTTGGTTTATTTTTTGTTTGCTTTTTTTCTTCTTTTTCTGATTTTCTCACTGTAAACTTTGTGGTGCCTATCACTGCTTTGCCCTTTCATGTTCAGGCTGACATCATTTTGTGAAACAGTGTCATCCTTTTATCTAAATACTTTTCTCTGTAATTATTACTTTGCTGCCTTTTTGGGTGGGAGCTTGCCTTTGTTATATGATCTTTCTCTGATCATTTTTGAATCACTTGGTAATCTAAAGGTGTATGTGTTCCTCTGAGCCCCTTTTATTTAAATGATTTCTTTATCTGTCTGTCAGTGTGAATAATAAAACAACTTCAGGATTGTTCATCTCTCTCCTAATGAATGATGAGGTGTCATCTGTTCTAACATCAATGATTAATTTACAAAAAGTTTCTTCAACCTTTAGTAAAATGGGATATTCAAAGAAAATATTGTCATCAGAGCTCAGCGCTGTTGTCAAAAAGACTTTATCTGCCTGCTGCTCAGGGCCATTAAGGCAGCTGGGGTGCCTGAGCTGGTGCCTGGGCTGGGAGCTCGGTCTGTCTGTGTCGGGGAGAGCCCCTGGAGTGGGGTACCGGGGCAGGAAGGAGGGGGTAGGGGGAATGTGTCACCTCTCCTCGTCCTGGGAGTCGCGCACACACGGTTGTGCACATCAGGATCAGCTGCCTGCTCTCACCCAGGCATGCAGGCACGGAAATCCTTTGATGTTGAGATTAAACTTCCAGAATTATCATTTAGGACAGCCCACAAGGAGTTCCTGATGGTCAGGCTTGTGAAAATAAGTTCGTTTTGGTTTATTGCCCTGCTTTTGAAGCATCAGCTAGAGGCTCATGCTAGGACTGAGGATCGTTCCTGTGGTGCTGGTTGCCTCCTCTGCTGGAGCAAGAGCTCGCTTTGCAGAAAGCCTTCTTCTGAATGTTTGTAACGTGGCTCAGCTGTGCTTTGCTGGGCAGGCTGCGATGTTTCCCCTTGCAAAGGCCTCTGTTTAAACACATCAATAACTGACTTGTCTTTCTGACCAGGCAGATCCTCATGAAGTTTAAGCATCTTGGCTCACAGTACTTCTTTCTTTGCCTGACTCAACACTTACAACTTCTTTGTTTCTCACTGCAGTAGTGATGCTTGATAGTTTTCACAAAAAGAATGGTTGAAAATGTGCAGTCCTCTTAGAAATTATGGTACACATCATTCATCTGCATCTTTATGAAATTTAATTTGCTTTATTCAGCATCTGCTGTTGTTAGGTGTATGTTGCACTCTCTAAAATACTCCAACTTGTTTAAAATTCTCTTGCAAGAAGTGAGGAGTCACCTTTTCCCCAGGAAGCTTTTCAGCATGCTCTGCAGCCCTGATGATCAAATGATCTTTCCCTGACTTTCTAACAAGCCCTGCAGAGAGATGCAGAACTGGAATGAGAGTTGTAATAACTGGGGGAAGAGGGAGAAGGCAGTGGGTTGGGAACAGCTTTGCTCTTGGAGAAGAATGATTATTTCCCGGGGATGAAATGGTCACGGGGAATGTTATAAAGTGAAGCATGCAGAGCAGTCTGAAATGCTAATAAGGACAGGACTTAGAAAGAAATTGGTGATTTTGGGCCTTGAAGCCATTTTTCTTTTTAATTTGTTACAGATAAATGCATGACTCTTGGGTTGCAGGGTTCTATTTTTGCTTTCCTCTTTGTGACACATCGATTTGGCCTTATCACTGCTCTCTGGGTACTTGCCCTTTAGAATGCTGGTTTTGGTTACCAAAAACAGGAGATTTTTTTGGAAACTGTTCTTTAATGGTGTGGCAGCACACAGAGGAGAGTTAGGGTACTTGCTGCAGATAGGCTGCATTCTTTAATTTCTCTGCTGTACACTGATTTTCCTCTGGCACACAAGTAGGTGAGGAATATGGGAAACCCGTGCTCCGAGTGAACAGTGATCAACTGCTGTTTCAGCCTTGTGTTGCACGGCTGTGTAGGGAATATGTGATCACTGGAGACTTTTCAATATAGTCATGCATTCTTAGGGAAATGCTCAGTTGGAAGAACAGGCTCAGCTGCAGGGCAGGAACACCTTTGGACTGCTCTGTGTGTTGGAGGCGGGGGGTCACCACCATGCGCTGTCCATGCTAGAGATGGGATGGCTCAGCTTCCTCTTGCCTGTTTGTGGCAGAGGTCTTCGACAAGAGGGTGTGCTGGTTTGGGGCTGCTTCGTTGGTTTTTCTTTAGTTCTTGTTGGTTTGGGGTTTTTTATTTTATATGGCAGAGCAGTGGAAGTCTGCAGGAAAATGTGACTGGCTTAGTCCTCAGCCTCCCCTCACATCTTGCCAGTGTCATAAAGCTGCTGGCAATAAAGCAAAGCAAGCCCTTAATCCAGAGTTTAAAAGTGCAATGCCAGTGGGTCTAAGGAAGCTGAAGCTGCCACAAGGCTGGCGAAAGAAGGAATGTGGGGAGTCATCCTTGGGAAGCTCCAGTCTGGTTTATTTGTGCTTGAGGGCTGAGGAGGATGCTGGAACCTGAGGAGGGAACAGGACAAGCAGCCTAGAAACCCTACAGGATGGAAATGATCCTACTCAGATCTTCATGTAACAGTCTGAATCCTGTCTGTCATAAGTGACTCAAAGTGGCAGAGCAGATCATCCCTCTGTTACAAACTGGCTGAGCTACACCTGGGGAAGGGACTCGCTCTGTTCATGGCTTGGCTTTAAAATGCCTCCCTTTGCAGCATTAGCAGGTTCAGCCTTTTAACTAGGTTAAAGCTGAAATATCTTAATTTTTCAAAAGCGAGCATGAAGTTTTATTGGAACAGACATCTCCTGTTACATTACTTTCCAGAGCTGAAAATACATCATGCTAGCAGATTTTTTTTTTCTAGATATTTTGGCTAAAACTATTTCAATTCATAGCAAACCTAGAAGAGCAGAAGTGTTCAAAAGATTCAAGGAGAGCAGCTGAAATGAACTAAAAGGGTAAAATTTCTGGCCTTACTGAAAAGAACCACTTATCTCAATCCCCAAGATACAGCAACAAATTCCATCTATTGCATTACCAGCCTGAGCCTGCAGCTGGGAAGACAATTTTCCTAAGAAGTTGTTCCCTTCAATCTACAAGAAAAAGACAATTTACTTTTTTTTTTTAATAGTAGCATTATATAATTGATTGGAAGAGTTTTATATCTCATGAATGCTGGATGATTGTGGATTGAACAGTTTTAAAAATAAAGTAACTGTGAGGGCTGAAATCCCAAGGATCTGGCAGTACAGAACGAAGGAATCTGCCAGAGCACTGACTTCAGTTTTCTGAAGCCATGGTCAATAACTTTGCAGTAAAGCTGAGCTGTGAGGAGTGGGTTTGTCACTGACTGAAAGCTGCTGTTCCATGATTCTGGAGAAATAGAGGCTGAGAATTTTTAGCCAGGCTGCAGTACAAATTAATATCTTAATGAGGAAGGCAGTGTGACTGCAAGGCAAGTGTGCACCTGCCATGTTGAGGGATCTGTGCAGGAGCAAACCGAACACGCTGCCTTTTTCTCAGGTGCGTTCAGATTCACTGACCTACAAATTGTTTGCTTCTTCCATCAATGGCAAGCAGTTTTTAAACAGTATCAGCCAGAGCAAGATTTACTAAGGAGAGAAGAAAGGAAACCATCCTATGAGAACATCTCAGGTGGCCACTGATCGAAATGCTCAACAAACTTCACAGCCTGAGGGGTTACTTGGTCATCCCTGCAAGGGATTGAGGAATAACAGCCCCTGGCATCAGCGTGGCATCAAAATCGGGTTTTCCTGGTTTCCTTCACGCTGCTGGGGACCATCTCCTGAAAGCAGAAGCTGTGAGCGCTCTGAGCTGAGGCAGGCTGGCTTCAGCCCCGGCCGGGGGGCAGGACTCGGGGGCCGGGGGGCAGGACTCGGGGGCCGGGGGCATCTCTGCCTCTGCTCCGGCACGAGCCTGGGTTTTCCTGGGGGGTCCTCTCGGGTGCCCTGTTCCTGCAGCTCGCACCGCCCGTCAGCTCGGGCTGAGCGCGGCTCTGGAGGATGCTTTCACCTCCTGGGAACCCGTTCAGCCCGGGCCGCTGCGCAGGGCTGGCCCGTGCCCTGCTCTGCCCTGCTGCCCGTGCCTCCGCGGAGGGACCTGTTCAGAGGCGGTGCTACAGGAAAGCTAAATCGCAGTTCTCCAGTTTATTCTCGGTCTTGATGCTGATGCTGTTTCCCTAACTTCTGTTCAGTTCCCCAGCCTTTGTTTTGTTTGACATCCTTAAAGTGAGAGAGTCACTGTGTCATTCTTGTCTTAATTATTCAGGTGGGTTACTCCAGTGGAATTTTGATTGTGATGGTATAGATAGAATGGAATATTTAGGCTAGGTTACGTAATTTAAATCTTTAAATTTAAACACCGCTTTTCTGCAGGGTTTCGCTCAATAACACACAAAATGGTAATCTTCTGCGATTCTGCCTTTGTAAAAACATGCATAATTTTTACTAAAGTAGCCATAGTTGTAATTAAGGACGCTGATAGTTGTTTTTGTTTTTAATTTCCTATCCTTCAGAATCCTTAATCAACTTTCACGGTCAAAATCCAGATGGTACTGCAGAGCTCAGTGTTGTTTTTGAGACTTTTTTTTTTTCTGTTTGTGCTGATTATAACTCTCCCCAGATAAAAGTTTAAAATTGTTGGAGTTTTTGGCCTTTGGCTGTTTGGGAAGCTGCTGCCAGCTTCCAGCACAAGCCAGCTCAGATTCAGTGCACGTTCACAGTTTGGTGCTGGGGGAAGGACACCGGTGAGGGAACCAGTTTGCCACTGCCCAGAAACTGAAAACCAGTGCACCCTATTCCAGCTGGGAGGTTGTTCCCTGTTCTCATAGGCAGTTCACCTTCTCTTCTTTTTTTCCCCCCCATTTGTGTTGCTCTCCTGTTCCGAAAACTCATTGCTTTACAAAATCTGAGGAACGTTGTCCTGTGGAGATAGGAAATGCAGAGGGAAGGTTTTTAATCCCTCAGATAATTAAGCACTAAAGTAAATGATTAAAAAATTATGAGGTGAAACACTCTGTTAATTTTAATATAAAAATAATGTACTTTTCCCTGTGGAACATGAGGGAGGGAGCTGCAATCAAAATAAGGGGTATAAAAAATTGAATACTCTGAGTATTTTTTCCTCTCTCTAAGTTGCTTCTTTGATGCCTTTTTGTGCTTTGCCAAGATGTTGGGAGGAGAATGAAATGAGTGTGGAATTTATAAATGGGGCATTCGATGGGGAAGGATGCTGGGGGCTGGGAGATCTGAGGGGTGCAACAGGTCCTGCCTGGGGGCTGGGGAGAGCTCCAGCCCTGCAGCTCAGGTCCAGCAAAGCCGTCAGGGCTGCTGGAGATCTTTGCTGGGGGATTATCCAGAAAAAGGTCTGCAAAAACTTCACTTGCTTCAGTGAGTATCTAGAGAAAGAGTGGGAGCTGAATGCTCAGAAGACTAAGGCTAAAATGAAGGGTGTTTCTGTGTGTAAAAAAGCTCTTCAATTTACTCTTTATTAAAAATGATCTTTAAAGGAGATCAGAGATGAATCTGCCACATCTGGGGATCACAGGATTTCAGGCTTTTTGTGCTCTTGCAGTTTGCAGTCTCAGATATCGATGTGTGCTGGGCCATTTTCCTGATTCTTCAGATAGGCTTTATTTCCAGTTCTTTGGGGTTTGAGTAAACTGCCTAAGGTACGGGTTTATTGCAATTTTTTATTGGAAGAGGAATTCCACTTTTTCAAGATGTAGGGAAGGATTTTGTGAAGCTGTGGAACTCTTGTCCAATCCTTTCTTCCTGGCCTCTTTCATTCTGAGATTGGTTCCTTCTGAGTGATGCCCACTCTTACCTAGGGTTAGTTTGTTTTGGTTTGTTGCTGGTTTTTAGGTGATTTTGTGGATTATCTTTTTTTAAGAAGCCAGCTGGTTTTGCTTTTACATCTAGAAAGCTTTTTGCTCCTTTCTTTTAAACTTCAGTTTATTGTTTTCCATTGTGTTAGGGCCTGGAGAGCCTAACCAAGATCACAGCCTTGGGATTTTAGGTGCTGCTCCTACATAAATAGCAAGATAAGTCTGTTATGTTTGCAGTCCACACAGGGGAAGGGAAAAGCAATAGTAATACCCTTTATTTTTTGGACTTGGAACAGCAGCACAGGAAAAGTGACTTTCCTGAGGCTGGGCAGAGTGGATTGCAGCAGCTAAATGGAAGATTCATGGTTAGGAGTAACTGGCATCAGTTTAGGCCACCACAGTACTCATGAGCAAATAAATATTTAGGTCAGATGCCAAACAAAAAAAATAAAGATTTCTAAGGCATTTGTGAATTAGAGCTTGAGAAACTGGGTTGTCTTTGAATGCCATCTGTGGTAAGCCTTTGTCCCCTTTCTGAATAAGGGTAAGGATCTGAATTTGCTGTGGGGGAAAAAAGGCAATTTATTCCCTAATTAGGGTGGAAGATGTGAGCACGAAGGTCAGCTGCTCAAACAGGGAAGGTGGTACTGTATTTGCATCTGTATTTTTTCAAGGTGTGTCTTTGTTGTTTGGGACTGGCAGCTCCTCGAAAGGCTGCAGAGCTCGTTCTTCAGCAGGACAGCGTGCCTCAGGTGATTGCTGGGTGGCACGGTGAAGGCAGGTGCCCTGCAGTGGGGCAGGCTCGGTGACACTGTGCTGGGGGACAGTGGAGGGCTGGGCAACAACAGGCACGAATCCTGACTGACTGACAGAAAAAACCCTCTGCTCGCGGATAAAGTGAAAGAGAAGGGACTGTAAACTGGATGCAAATACAGCTCCTTCTGAAGTCCTCGGGCCCCAGAGCGATGTAAAGGAGCTGTTGTGTAAATGGTTATTGTGCTAAACATTTTTAAAGTGAAATTCAGCCTTGGGAGGGAAACCATTTCAAGTCCATGTATTGCTTGAGAGTGCTGGGAAGGTCGAAGTGAACTCTGAGTGGCCCATTTGCAGCATTTGATGTAAAATCATTGCATTGGATTCCTGTACAGGTGGAGCTTGCTGTAATGGTCAGGTTTTTTTAGATGTGCCTGTGCAGTGATCTGGGGTTGCAGGTGCTGACTGGGTAGTTTTGTTCTCCCATGATAAATGTCTGCTGCAAGTGAAGACGTGACCTCTGGCATGTGTAAACCTACACAAGCTACCTCTTTTATTAATCTGGCTGTCATGCAGAACGTATCACAAACCATGGTTTCCCGAGCTGATTAGATAAATCATCATCTGCTGAGGCCACCTCTGCATGGACTGGTGAGGTTTCTTGCCACTGGCCCCAGCTGCAGCAGGTCAGGCCCTCAGTAAAGTCAGCGAGGTTGTATCACAGTGTGACTTGAAGATCTGATCTTTTAAACTCTCCTTTCCTTTCAACAGTGACTGAGAGTCGAGGGATCCTGGAGAGTATACAGAGGTTTTCTTTGCTGCCAACGTACTTGCCTGTGACCTATCGCATCCACAATGCAGATGTGTCCTTCTTTCTTAAGGAAGCCAACCAGGATATTATGAGGAACTCCAGCTTGCAGTCCCGAGTGGAATCCTTTCTGATCTACAAATCCAAGAGTCCACCCGTGTTAAACGCCAGCTACGGACCTTTTTCCATTGAACAAGTAGTGCCCCAGGACTTAATGCTGTCTTCAAATCCCTTTGGATCTACTAACAAGTTCTCCTTTAATTGGAAACTTAAGGCCTTCATCATGAGCACCAAGATCTACCTGAGCAAGCCCAAGGTGCAGGTGCTGTTCTACATCGTGGGCAGGGACTGGGATGAGTACAGCCCCGCGGAGCGGCTGCCCTGCCTGCGCGTGTTCGCCTTCCGCGAGACGCGCGAGGTGCGGGGCAGCTGCCGGCTCAAGGGGGACCTGGGGCTCTGCGTGGCGCAGCTGGAGCTGCTGCCCAGCTGGTTCAGCCCCCCCACGGTGGTTGCTGGCCGTAAGAAACAGATGGAGAAGTCTGAAGGGAGCCCTGTGGAGCTGTACTACTCCATCCAAGCAGGAGATGAGAGAGGGGAGTGCGCCAAGGAGGACGTCAGGAAAAGTAACGGGATCCGGTCGGGGCGCAATGACATCGATGAGTCAGGACCTCCCCTGCAGAGGATTGGAAGTGTTTTCCTGTACCAGACACATGCTGCCCCTTCTTTAACTGAAATGAGATTGGATAATAATATTGTCATCCAGTATGCACCAAAGACTGCCAAGCGAGGGGACATTCTGACTTTCCTTGTATCTGTTGCTAAAAACTCGACAGAAGATCAGTTCACACTGAGGTAAGGCTGCTTTATGTTCCTCTGGTCCCTTACTTTGTTTCTCACTTGCTCTGTATAAATTGCCTGACAGTCCATCCGTTGCTGCTCTCCAGGAATTGTGTTGCTTGGTTGACTCAACATTTCTCATGTTGTTCAGCCTAACATTGTAGGAATTGTCTGAGATGTGATCCCTTGGAGTGCAAAGGCCTTTTCCTGACGTTGTCTTTTGAGGAATGCTTACAGAAATTGAAATGGTAGAGCTGGGACATATCTATGTACTAAGAGGAGATAACATCTCGAGTCTCGAGAGCTGGAGTTTGCAGTTCTCCTAATCTCTCACTGGACTCGTGTTGAGATTAATAAAGTTTAAATCTGCAGAGTTATTTATAGGAAATGAGCAAGAATTGGGCATCAAATAGGATTCATGTGCTTCTGCATCTCTCCCCAGCTTGTTGTAAGCCTGGTTCTGTATTATGGGGTGTTTGAGGTTCCTAAGAAGTACAGATACACCAAAACAAGTTCTGAAAGTGAGAAGCTGCCCGAGGGGTGGTGGCTGGTGTTCCAGTGTAACGCCAAGTGCCACGTGGATTCACCTCGTTCTGTCCCAGCACTGAGGTGCTGCAGGGGAGCTCCCTGTAACCACCAGTATAACCCAGCACGGACCGGGCTGGGGCACAGAGCAGATGTGTGGCGCCTGCAAGGGAGACTGCCCCGCTGTTTTCTTTCCAAGCCTGCCCCTGCGCTCCAGCACTGTAAGCGAGGGCTGTGGGGCTGATGTGTGGAAAACCCGCGTGTGCAGAGATGATTCCCTTGTCATCCCTTACCAATGACCCGTGCCATCTCCTCCCGAGCTGAAGGTAGATGTCATACTCTGGGGGGGATGAGACTGAGTCGTCTCAGGTGTTTGTCCTAGAAATGGTGCTTGTTGCCAAAGCTCCCCAAAAATTCCTCTAGAAGAGCAGGTGCATCATCAGAGGGAGCAGTGAGCTCCCCACTTGTACAAATGCCACAGATGGGGAACGGGGTGCAGAAAGAGCTGTGCTGAGCACTAGAGATGCTTGGAGCTGCCACCTGAAAAATCCTAGCCCGGTGTGACTGGAGATGAAACACTCCTTTCTCCGATGGCCGCACATCTCACATTTCAGGGCCCAAATGGGGCAGGGCTGTAAATGGAGCATTCAGGAACTTGCAGGTCTGCCTTGGCCTGGAGCAAGGAGTAACTCGGATTTGGCTCCACTGGCCTCTGTAGTAAGAGCTCAACCCAGTAATTTTTGTTTCCCTTCCCCGGGGGAGATCTGTGGGGGATTTTGGGGGCAAGTGGTTTGCCCTAAAATCAGGACATTTTCCCTTTCCTTTTTGTGTGATGTATAAACTGAATAACCACAGCACTTGGTTGCTGACTCAAGGGCAGTTATTTCTTTTTCATCTGGTGGAGGAAAAACAACTCTCCTCGCCATATCAGTTTCTCATTTTCTGAGTCAATCTAAGATTTAAATTCTTTCCTGAGTGCTGATTTCAAGCCAGACAATCCAAGTTCCTCCTAGCAAGTGTTCAGGGATGTATTTTGTCTTTTTTCTCTGTACTAATGACTTAAAAGGGATCACATCACTAGACATGGAAACTTCTGCTACATTTGAAAATAGGTTTAAATATAAACATTAAAACCATTTTTTTAATCTAAAAGAGAATTAAGGTAAAAAATGTTTATTGTTTTTACTCTGTAAATGTAGAGTCTTAGAAATCTCACTTCAAAGCATCTCTATTTCCAGGAGCTGTAACCCATTAAAGTGGAGCTAGTTACAACCATGATAATTATGTTACATGTAGGTTTATAAAATTTTCAAAAACCTTGCTTTGTTTAAATTAGGATGAAAACTCAGCACCTGAACTTTTAAAGGAATGCTTCTAAAATGAATTTTCTGGAACACAAAGGAAAAGATGTGTTGGAATTGTAGCTTTTTATTTTGAGATCTAAGGTATCATAAAACAAAAAATAAGCTAAAAATAGGGAGCGAATATCAGTTCAAAATGAAAAGTGTGGCATTCTTGTCTTAAAAACAGCACTTTGCTGTTACCTTTTAAAAACAAACTTTTGTAACAACTTGCTGTTGCCTTGTTGAGTTTTGATTTCTCTTGACCTGCTTTTCTGAGAGTACCTGGCTCTCAGGCTGTAACCTGCTGCAGTATCAGAGCAGTTCTAATATTGTTCAACTTTTAAGCTGCTAGGGAGCCATTCCTCCCTTTGATCTGGTTACAGCGCCTCTGAGGGGTTTTTGGTTGGGTTTCTTTGCTCAGAATTGTGGTTTCTGTGTTCCTCCCTCCTTGATGTGTTCTCCATCTAGCTGGTCTCGTCTCATTCTGATCTTCTCTCTGACAGAGGAAAAGGTCCCTTCCCCCTCCCCCAGTGTAATTCCTTTATGAGAAAAATGGTATTAATTTTTATTTCAAACCAGTCCATTATTTTTCGAAGTCTTGCCTTGAGTGGTAGCAAGATTTGGAACTGTATTCATAAAGTGAGGCCAAGGGCTGCTGGCAAAATGCTTTTACCATTGCTTTTGCTCCAGTGGACTGGAAATCATGGCTTGAACAGATGGAAAATACAGGATATACAGGTCAAAACCAGAGACATGCAAAACAGCCAAAAGTAAAAAATTACTCATCATTACTGAATATTTTTTTGTTTCACAACCACTGTGCTTAGAGTAAAGCTATCCCCTTTCTAAGAGGAAATTGTCTTCAAGGGGAGCCTTCTAGAAACTGCTGAATACTGAAAGAGTTAGGGAAAGGTACCTTTGGTTTTCATCTTGTGCTGTTGTTCTGCACAAGGGAAGATTTAGAGGAGTGAATGTGAAACTGATGGACTGTTTTTAATTTTGGGAAAGAGCTGGACCATAAGAGCCAAGGTCTGGGTTTTGTTTTTTAATGAGCTAGGGAAATTAAAAATATTTGTCTTGACTCTGTAAGGGTGTGAGAGATAGAGGAAAGGAAGGAGATAAAATACAGATGATGAGTAAATATGGAATATTGCTGTAGGTTGAAAGCTTCCACTGGAGCACGGAGCCTTAGGAAACTGGGTGATTTCTCAGCTTCATGCAACACTTGCTTCCCCTTTTTCACCTTCTTTTCGCCTCTCTGTGTGCTGGTGGCCAGGGAAGGCTGAAGGCTCTTCTTCCTTCCCATCGTGGCTGCTGAAAGTTCCCTGAAGTTCATAGGAAATATTCCAGTCTGTCTTGTTTTGCTGTTTTTCCCCAGTTTCATGGTACACGTATTGGAAACAAACTAAAATGAGATCTTTATTTGAAGTGTTTTGCTGAGAAAGGAAAACATGAAGTATAATTTCGTGTCAGTCCTTCCAAATGCTTTCAGTAATTAAAGCCTCGAAGCTCTGCTGTTAACACAATTCCAATTCCTGTCTGCAGCAAGCCCAGATTCCTGCTGCTTATTAACTCTGTGCTGTTACAGACATTGCAATCAATATGTGCAGGGATGCAGAGTTTCCCAAACTTAGGAACAGAAGTTTTCTGAATCCACACTGTGGATACGGTTCTTTATTAGCTTTTTTTTCAGGGCGTAATAAACATAACCTTCCATTTTGTTTTAAAGTCAACAGGATTGATACTTTCTGCTTGCAACCTTTTAAATTTGTTTTCCTATTTCTGGAGATGAATCAGCAAAGAAATTAGAATTGCCTTAAGCTACTGAGTGTCAGGCCTAGATATATTCATGAGTGAAAAAAGCAGCAGCTTTTTTTATTTTACAGTTATTCAATTTCTAATTGTACTTAGTGAATCCTGTGTGAAGGAATGATTGAAGGTTGTAATAGAAACTTGTAAACCTCTAATATTGGGAGAAAAGTAAGGGGTTTTTTATAAACTCTGAGTGCTATTTCTTTATTTGTAAACCCAAGTTTGGGGTTGGACATCTGTAGGTACCAGTTTTATAAACTATTGAGAGGCTTTGTGGTTTCCCTCTGGTATTTTTAATGTCTTCCTTCTGATGATGATTGTGGGAACACAGGGACTGGTGTGAAATTGTGGTAGTGAATAAGCAGCACTTATTGATAATTGGGAAGATTTTCCCCAAAAGGCAAAAGTTTGTGTTACATGAGCTTCTCTTATTTGCAGTTTTAGCTAACAATCAATCGATAATGATCCAGCAAACATGAAAAGGGCTGCATAAATACATGAGGGGAGCAGAGTCGAGATCATTAGCACTCAATTTATACAGCAAGGATATTTGAACAAGACTGGCATTTTATCAAATTGCTTGTGTGTTCTTCTAGTGCTGGGCTAAATCAAATCTCATTCTTAGTGCCGAACTAAATCATATTTAAGTAGCAGAAACCATCAGAGACTAAGCGGTGATAGGAAGGGTACCAGCCACACAGCTCTGCGAGGAGATGGGCTTTTCTCGAGGCCTGAGGTGGCGTGGCTGTTTCACGGTGCCCCAGCCCTGGATTTGCACCTCCTCTGCCAGACTGGAAGGAACCCCACTGTTCCTTTTTCACTCCTCCTTCTATAGCTCTGGTTCTGCCAGGTAACCAGCCCCTTCCACATCCTGGTTTAAACACTTCTAAAATCATCTCATAACTGACTTTTCCCCTTCTAACTAATCTTGTGGCCTACTTTGGCCAGGTAAAACCTATGAGAGAAGAGGAGTTAAAAACCCCTAAAATGTCTCTGATTCTTTTGAAATACAACTCTTGAATTTCAGCTGTTTCACTGCTCAGTCCTGATGTAAAAATGAATTTAATACTTTCCTGTGGATTCTTTGTGCTTGCACAGAACAGAGTAGAGAATTTACATTTTCCCATTAGTGGTTCTTTCTTCAGTTTTAAAAAACCATCCCAGATGCCTGAGTGGTGGTGCTGGGTCGCGATCTCCAGCAGTAATAGGAGAGGCTGGACCGAGGATCTGCAGCTCCTTCACAAGCACTGGCTGCCCAGGTGGGGTTGTTTCCTCTGCCTTGTTGCCTTCTTGGAGCCTTGATGGCACTCCCTTCACCAAGGGTGGGTACCATGGGCAAAAGGAAGTTTCTTTGGGCACTATGACCTCAGCAGATCAGGAAGTTTGTATCTGATTGCAGCATTTTAGAGCTCATGTCTCTGTTGTTAGAGGCTGAATATGACTCTGGTTTTTAGAAGCCATTAAAACATGCACATAAGGCACCTAGGGGAGATCTGATCCTTCTTTCCCCTTCTTGCCTCTCTCTACAGCCAAAGTTTGGCAAAATGTCTGGCTAAGTGTAAGGAATGAGCAAAAGTCAGCTCCTGGTGCTAAGGAAGTCTTGAGACCTTAGAACCTGCCGGTCCTTCAGAGGCACATTTTAGGTAGAATATGGAGGTGAAGGGCCTGTTTAGGGAAGGTGACTATGCCTGACCCTGAGGACGCCCTGGGATTTAACCAGCAAGCTGCCAGAGGGCTCAGGCTCCCCAGAGCTTGGAGCTTGGCTTGCCCCTTGCAAAGGTGACTTTAACAGGGTCGCTCTGGGGCTCTCCTGGGCTGGCACTTCAGTCAGGCTGTGCTCGGTGCCATAAATGAGGTAAGAGACGCGTGGAGGTGGGCAGGAGTTAGACCCTGTGACCTGAGAAGGTGAGAGTCCTGTCTTTATCGTTTCATGGCAGTAACTGTTCTTCCCCAACACGAGCTGGTGCACAGGTGGCCTTCCTGCAGCAGGGCTCGGGTGGAATCTGCCTGGGGCAAGGCTTCTCCCACGGGCTCCTGGGGTTTCTGCTGGGTCCAGCACGCTGTACAAGTAGGAATTAACTTTCATAGCCTGTTTATGAGGTAGTCAAACAAGTATAATTTTCTCCATCTTATGGATGGCAAAATAGCTTTCCTGCACTCCTAAGTGACTTGCTAATGGCCCAGAATTGTCAGTAGCAGTGTGGAGACAAGAGCTTAAGAACTATTGACTTCTAGGGCACTCCATTACCTCCTGTTGCACTTGCAGATTATATTAAGAAGAAAATAGTTCCTTCTGTTAGAATTATTCCAGTTAACATCCTCTGCCTTGAGAATCAACTCACATTGACTGAGCAGGTGTCAGAAAACTGAGACAGACCCAGCACACCATTACTCACATGAGTGGCCTTTGCAGCCCACTGTTATTTCTGGTTTACTGCCCTGCAGCAGGACCCAGGAGCTGCGGCTGCACTCCAAGGCCTCCAGCCTCCTCTCAGATCCATCCCAGAGCCTGACTCCAGCCTGGGCAAGGCGTGGTTGGACCAGCAATGAATTAAAGCTGTGTGAGTGGATGCTCTGCTAGCAGACACGGGGGTGACTGGGACAACTGGGATGCCTGGTTGGAACACCTGCCCTCGGGGTCACTGGGCTGCAGGGTCACCATCCCAGTCTTGCAGGCATCCCTCCATCCCTCCATCCCTCCATCCCTCCATCCCTCCATCCCTCCATCCCTCCATCCCTCCACCCCTCCCTCCCCCCCTCCCTCCCCCCCTCCATCCCGCTCGTCCCCGNCTCCATCCCTCCATCCCTCCATCCCTCCATCCCTCCATCCCTCCATCCCTCCATCCCTCCATCCCTCCATCCCTCCATCCCTCCATCCCTCCATCCCTCCATCCCTCCATCCCTCCATCCCTCCATCCCTCCATCCCTCCATCCCTCCATCCCTCCATCCCTCCATCCCTCCATCCCTCCATCCCTCCATCCCTCCATCCCTCCATCCCTCCATCCCTCCATCCCTCCATCCCTCCATCCCTCCATCCCTCCATCCCTCCATCCCTCCATCCCTCCATCCCTCCATCCCTCCATCCCTCCATCCCTCCATCCCTCCATCCCTCCATCCCCTGACGGGCTGGGGTCCCAGCTGGCGGGCAGAGGGAGGGTCTGGCCTCGGGCTGGAGCTGGGAGCACAGACCAGGGCCCGAGCCCCGCGGTGAGGCACGGCCCAGGGCTCTGCCCAGGGCTGTTGGAGCTGTGCAAGGATTTCTCACTGTTTGATTGGGGACTACACGTCCAGCACGTGATGAGCATGTCCATCCCAGCTTCTTGTGCTGCCCTAGTTACTGCTGACACGTTTATGAGTCTCTTTTTCTCTATGTTTTGGTGCCTGAATACGTAGAACATTCTTGTAAAACTTTTGGCCAAAGAACTCTTCCTCTAATATTCTAGTAAAACATGAAATCTCATCCAGGTGAGGATTTTTCCTATTTCCAAAGGACTTAAAAATAAAGGCTAAGTACGTTGAGGAATAAGACATTTCATGGGAGGGAAAGTAAACTTTGATTTGAAATTATTGGAATAGTTTGATTTTTTTCAGTGTTGCTTTCACATTTTTTAAGGGTAACATTTATCCAGGATGAGCACACTCGTATGAAATGCATCAGGCAATCTCAAAGTGCATTTTCGATCACAAAAAATTGGAACATTAGTTTCCTACTTCTAATGGCAAATCTGAGCCCTTTTAGATTTTTAAGGTTATTACTTACAGATCTGACAGGTTCCTTGTACCACCCATGTAAAGCCATGGTAATAAATTGTCTTGTCACTGTATCAGACACCAACTTGCACAGCAGCAGTCGCTTCTCCGAACGGTTTTCTCTCTCTGTGTGCTGGTCCCTCCTGGAGCCCGGGTGGTTACAGCCCTGAGCCCCGTGTCCTGAGGCCTGCCAGGAGCCCTGACCCCCTGATCGGCTGCATCTCTGCCTCCTGCCTTCGCTCCCCCCGGTCCTGGTCCTGTTTCACTGGCATTTCCCAGCTCACTGCTCTGCAGTGGGTTTGCCATACCTCTTTTCAGGCTGCTGCATCAATGCCCCCTTCCCATGGCACAGAATTCCAGTGGGAATGGAGGGAAGGGAGCTGCAGGTACAAAATCAAGTGTTTGTGCTGGTTGATCTCTTCAACCCCATCACAAAGAATACCAGTAGTAATAGCCTGGGGTAGACAGTTCACTGAACAAAATAATTGATCAGAAGTGTGTTACAGTAGATAGAATCTGATCTAAATCTATAACAACTTAAAATGGTGAAACGAAACCCTGGCTGTCAAGGCAGGAGCTTTGCCTTTAGGATATCAGAACTGCACAGCCTGAGATATTGGGCATCGTTGGCCAAACTGATGGGGCCCTTGGAGAGTTAGTGCAGATTGTGGATATCTTCAGGAGCTTCATTTGTGACGTGCAGGATTAGCGATACGTTTGTGTGTAATATATTTAATGGCACTGAGTTCAGGGTAGAGTTTGTGTTCAGTATTTGGTAGGAGGTGACATTCTTGGAGCCCGTGTCCAAACCCAGTACTGTTCTGTTTGCATTAGTTATTTTTTGAGTGGTCTTTGAGTAAAGATTTTTATGTTCTCCTGTTCCCCAGGAACAAAAGGGCAGTTCTTCCATGTTCCACCGAGGACAGCACGGGGGCTTGGGGCTGTGCAGCCCGTGCTGGCCAGGAACCCTGAGCCTGTGCAAGTGGCTGTGTTTGGCTGTGCACAAGTCAGAGAATTGAGCTCACAAAACCTGATGTAGCCACTCTGATGTCTCTGAGATTGTGCATTTGGCTGATGTAAGCAGGAAAGACATCTGCTCTGAAGTAATAGAGGGACACCTTACTTTCCTACTCTTTTTAAATTGTGGTCTACCTGCTCCTTCCTCAGCTGTGCCCGGTGAACTCTGGTGCAATGTGCTTTGTAAAGGCTTATCAGCAAAAAGATCTCTTTGTAAATCTTTAGATCTAGTGCCTAAAAGCTCTGAAGGGCTGGGGTTTAAGGGTTGTCATTGTAAGGATTCATTACTCAAGCTAACAGATACTGAAAATGACTTTAAATCACCTGCTGGGTTTTTCCTTGCTTGTTTGCTTTGTTTATTATTTTATTTCAAGGATAGGATTTCTTGCATCTAGGTTCTGATCTTTTAGAGTTCATCTATGAAGGCTTTTCTTCCTCTGCAGCTAGAAATGCTAATTGCCTTTGATTTATCAAATATAAATAAATTCTACACTGAGAGACCCTTTCTAAATCATGTCTGTGCTCCAGATTTAGCAGAGACAGTAATTGCTTTGCCAATCTGTAGGTTGGAGCAATCTGTAAACCCTAAAAGAAAAATGTCAGTCATCACCAGCAGCAGCCATTGTTTGTGGGTAAATTTGAAGCCAGAAGGGGAAAGCCAATTTTGAATGTTCCCACTGTAGTTCAGAGGGGTGTTTAAATAACCATCACCCCTTCAGTGGAAGGGGGAAGGAGGGGAGCTGGGGGTGTGTGCATTGCTGAGAGAAAGGAGCTGCAGCCGAGAGAATAAACATCAAAGCTGCTGCAAGGAACAACGTAAGCTTGTGACAGAGTTTCAGCAAAAGCTGCTGTTGTATTGGCCTCTTTCTTTCCTCCTGGCTCCTCTGACTAAAACAGCTCCTTGTGATAATGCTGGCTCTCCTCCGGGATCCTCTCCAGCTCTGGCACAGCTGCTGGACAAGCACAAACCCCCTTTTTTCTGAGCACTCGGACCAGGGGCGACGGTCTGGGGCCAGGGCAGCTGCAGGGGGGCACAGAGAGAAGCAGCAAAGGTGGGATCTGCCCCCAGACAGACAGGGGGGCCTGGAGGGGCCGGGCTGCAGCACGAGGCTGGAACCAGTGCAAGTTCTGGCGTTTTCATTTTCAAAAGGTGCAAAAAGCTTTCAAAAAGCAACTTCTTTGTGACCATACAGATGTTCAGCCCTCACTGAAACGTGATAAAGAAACCAAGCTCTAGGACTCGACGCCTCTGCGGTGCCTGGGAGCTTACTTTGGGACATGCAGGGTCCTATCCAGGTTGGCAAGTCCCAGGAATTCACTCTAAGTTTCCCAGTACCTCTTAAAAATGAAGGAATGGTGGGAATTTCCTTTATTGTATTTTTCTAGCTTCTTGACCCTTTTGTTAGATGGAATATATTATTTCAGTTAAATCCCAAAGTGAGATAGAAAAGCTTTATGTATGGTTTTAAGATCTTGTAATAATTAGGTGGATAAAATAATTTCGGATGCCTGAAAAATCTCATTATTTAACTAGAGATGTTTAGGCTTTCTTCATCACCTAGAGTTGGTGATACTTTTTAGCTGTGAGGGAAGATAGGAAGTGCTTGGCTGTGCACTTTTTGGAAAATAGACTTCAAATCTCAGTTTGGGAAGGTTTTTAAATAGTAAGCTGTTCACCATGGGCTTGCAAATGGCTGAACTAGGACCTAACCGAATAAATAAGCTGGCTGCAGGGAAAGAATTGAAAGAGAAGAAGGAGGGGGGAAGAAAGAAGGGCATTCCCCAAGATAAATTAACATCTGTGAAATAAGACACTTCTAAATGTATGCTAATGGCCTAAATGTTTCCATATTCAATTAAGTAATAAGTCCCGAGTTGGCAATATCATCCCAAAACATTCATTTACCAAGCGAAGGCTCTGCTGGGACAGCAGAGGCACCATAATGAACTGATGTGGGCAGTAAGACATGATAATGCCTACTTCAGAGGGAATTACCACTTTCATAATGCAATTTACAACAAGAATTTACTTGTTGCAAGAGTTTTTTCCCCTCTTCATTATGACAGTGTAATTATGGCTCCAGTGGCTCAGAATAATTTTGAGAGGAGCGAGTTACCAAAGCTTTTGTACTGAGTGTTCTCAGGCACTTTGAATACAGGGCCAAGGGCTGTTCTCTGATAAATAATAATCAAATGGAAGCTCACATGAGACAGCAGCCTACTTGCAGCTGATCTCATCCTCCTTCAGTGTCCCACTTACAATGGGCTTCATGTGTTTTCTTGCTGTGTATTACTACTTACTAGTTTGATTATAAAAACCCCAGCCCAGCTCGACACTAACAAGCTCTGACACAGTAGTTACAGATGTTGATTTACAGATGTTGATGCACCTGTAGAGACCAGCCAGTGTCACCTAAAGGCTGGCCTGAGCGTGTGGAACTGTGTGTGGCTGGTGGCTGCTTGGCACGGAGCGCAGGAGTGCTGGCTGCTGGGAGCAGCCTGGATTTTCTGTAGCCACTTCTTCAGAACAAGTGGCTCAACCCCTCCGGAATTTCTTTCAGCACTCCATGTAGGTGCAGTGAAGGAGGCTTCCAGTGCCTACTCAAAGCCACAGGCAATTGATGAAGTCATTGTCTAGCTGACAGTCTCTCACTTCAGCCTTTGAACTTGGACTTGAGCATGGAAATTATCCTTGTTCTGTGCCCCCTCTGGTTGTGTTCAGGTTTTTGTTTGTGTTTTCAGGCCAGCTGGGCCCTACTGGAATAACGGCTCTGAATAGGCTCAGTGCTTGTTTGTTTTTCTTCCTCCATTGTCTTAGGAAAAGCTTGCAAGGATTGCACTTGGCAGAGATTGCTCTGGCCTTGTCAGACAGAGACTGACTGGGTGTAATGTGCTTTTTTCAGTTCTGAGAGGCACCGAGGCATTGACTGTACGCTTGTTTCTTAGGACAGTATTGGCAAAAGCCTTTTCTCATCTTCGTGGTGTGGCAGATGTGGCTTTTTCCTGAAGCTGAGCTGGCTGTGCTGGAGCCTGCAAAGATGGCTCAGGTGAAACAAAGCTCTCTGCTCCGGTGAGGCATTTGTTCCAGCCTGGAATAAACAGCTCTGAGGGAATGCAAGTCCTGTGAGTGCATCACTGGCACTGTCCCAGTCTGGGACTGACTGACATCTCCCTGAACGGGAGAGGATTCAGGAAGTCATTCAGGTCACAGCTCAGGTCACTGATGGGTGTTTGTTTCCCAGGTGGCTGCAATACCACGAAAGTCAGGGACCAGTAACTCTGAAACTGTGCCAGGGTTTCTCCTGGTGGCTCTGGATGTCACTTGGAAAAAAACAAACCCAAACCAAACTGCGTGTATGAAGTGTAGAATTCATTCATAGAGGTGCTGACAAGAAACTTCAGTAGGCAAAGATGATGTTCTTTGGAGGACTGTGTGAATATGCTGCTAAATGTGCCAGGAAGCTTTGGAAAAACTAGAAATGATGAGTATATGGTTATCTGATGACTTATATTGCTTAAAACTGAATAAATGCTAAGGCAGGAAAAAAAATAGATAAAAAAGACTTGCACTTAGAAGATTGATTTTTATCTTTATGTTTCATAGTCTTTTACCATAAATCTCAGACTGTATTTTGCAGTCAAGTGAGCTGAAGCAAGAAGGCAAGGCGAGGCTGAATTGCCCAGTGTGGAGGCTGCAGGAGAGCTGATCATTTCCCTTCAGAGGGACCAGGATGCCTCCCAGCCCCTGTTTGCTGGGTTAAACACCCTGGCAGACTTTGAAGATAGGGCAGACAATACAGGGGAACAGCGAGAATTTTTTCTCCTTTTGTGATTTAATAGACACTTCTGCTCTGTTTGCCCTCTGAGGGAGCCAATAGATTTAATATCCAATTTCTCTCATCTGCTATCAGAATGCAAATGTGATGGCAGATGAATATAGTTTCAAGAATACTTAACCTAATGGGCATGTAAAGCCTGGTAATTATCAGTTGTTTGTCTCCTCTTGTATAATGGTTTTCAGTAATAGGCACGTACCACACACTGAGACATCTTGGTGTGGGCCAGGACAGATTCCAGTGCAGCTTCTCTTGCTCTTTCAGTGGAACAAACAAAAAATGCAACACGCTCATTGCATTTGTTCCACTTTCAGTACCCTGCGAATACCAATTGGAATACCAGGTTAATAAACAAAATTTAGCATTTAATCCACCTTTGATCCAACATATGTAGCAACAGTGACAGGCTTTTTACATTATATGTGCCACCCAGGCAGGAATGTTGACAGAGCACACCGTGCTTTGTGGCTGATACAGAAAGGATTCAACCTTCAGTTTCTGACCCTCCCAAGCTCCATCTTGAATGGAAAAAAGCAAACAAGAAAAATAACTTAAGGTTCATTAGTCTCAAATTTGATAACAATGATAAAAGAAGATAATGGAACAGCAACAGGCAAAGTAGAAGCTGATCCATCTTGCTCCCTAACTGCACCACCTTAAAGCCATTGGGAACAATGAACTGCAGTGGCCTGAGCTGGACGGGAATAAATGCAGCAGTTTATGTTGTATTTCATAATACATGTTTTCATTAAGACTGCCACTATTGTGCCACCATTTTTTGAGATTTTGTTTCCCTTCTGTGAGCTGAAGTCTTTCAGCAGAGCTCAGATGCGGGCTGATAAGCTGCTGTTATCAGTCGTACGTATTCTTCCAAAGTGGGTGTGAATAATAAACGGCTCTCCCCTAGGGCGGGGGTCCCGAGAGCAGGGACAGAGCAGGGACAGAGCGGGGCTGTGCAGGAAGGGGCTGGGAGCTGCTGTGGCACTAAGGCTCCTTGCAGGAGCGGCCCCGGGCAGGGATCGCGGAGCCGGTGTGGAGCTCAGGCTGGGCAGAGCTGGGTCCGGCGCACGGGCACCGGGGGCTCACCGGCATTCCCGGGAAACGGGGCTGAGTCCGACTCCCAGGACAGCTCCGGTGGTGCTCAGACAGCCAAGCCAAGGCTTTGTCAGCTTTCCTCCTTTCCTTCCTCTCATTCCCGGGGCACAGGATTGAGTCCGACTCCCAGGACAGCTCCGGTGGTGCTCAGACAGCCAAGCCAAGGCTTTGTCAGCTTTCCTCCTTTCCTTCCTCACATTCCCGGGAAACGGGGCTGAGTCCGACTCCCAGGACAGCTGCCAAGGCTCTCAGTCAGCTTTCCTCCCTTCCTTCCTGACATTCCCAGGAACTGAATTCCCAGGATTGAGCCCGACTCCCAGGACAGCCGCGCTGCTGCTCAAACAGCGCAGCCAAGGCTCTCAGCTTCCCTCCCCTTGCAGCCACAGCCGTGAGGGGCTCATGGAGAGAGGCCGTGTTTTGTTTGTGTAGATGTTTCTGGGGACTGCAGGGCTCTGCCTGGGGCTGTGACAGTCTGAGAGGTGTGGGATTTCTCCCTGGCTTTGGAAGAGCCAAAGGAGAGCCGGGGCAGCGCAGGGCGGCCCCCGGAGCATCCCCTGCGAGGGGCAGGGGCTCAGCCGGGGCTGCGAGCCGGGCTCTGTGCATCGCAGGAGCGATCCGCTTGGTCTAGAGAGCCTAACTGAGAGCTAGAGAGGAGCTGGAGAGTCTGACTGAGCCCGTAAATGTAACTCCCCCATCACGCTCTTAAAAGTTAGGTGCGGTAATCATGGATTTTTCTACCGAGCAATGTAAAGTTGAAAATGAGCTGCAAAATGTGTTTTAAAAGCTCTATTTTCTAAGTGATTAGCGCTCAGTAAATCTGTGTGGCAGCATATGATCGGTAGCAAGCCCAGCTCTATTAGAATACTCTTATTTATGACTGACCAATATAGACTCAGCTGTCATCACTTCACTCTTACAATCTGTTTTCTAAATAAAATCACAACTTAACCATATGCTTGACAGAATTATGTAGCAGCTTTAGTGTGTTTATTTTTCACTCTGCTGTATGCATCAGTCCACACTCAGTTAGAAAGTCTGTTCTTTATTGCTGTTGTAAACTCAGCTGGGCCATTCATACCCTGTAGGTATTCAGAGAACAGGCATTCAGAGTCAGATTTGTCCAACGATGCTGCAGAGGAGGCAGCGTTCGAAATCCTTGGGAGATGCATTGCCCTTCCTTCACAACAATTATAGTTTAAAGGTTTGAGATTTAGAGAAAACTGTTTGATGTACCCGTCTCTTTTTTCCCCTCTTATTGGCAATCAATATTTCTTACAGGATGAAACAGGAGCAAGTTGTTCAGATGTGGGGCTTCTCTTTGGTTTAGCCAGCATAAAAACACAGGCTGGATACCTGTGACACTGTCATTTGATCTGTGGAGAATGTTATCAGCTGACTGGGGGAATTAAAACCTGGCTGGCTGCCATACAGAGCTCAGCCAGCGACCACTAAATCCTTGTGGTTCCTAGGGAAAGGTTGGCTTGAAGTCAAAAACCAGACATAAACAGGGAGAGAAGACAAATGTATGTATTTCAGTCCCAATAAATTGGACTTCAGTACATGTCAGAATTGCTCTGTATTCCTTTGGAGCTGAAAACTGAAGCTATTAAGCCAAAAGAACTGATTGCCTCAAATCCTAATATAGACTCGGGGAGAGGAAAGTGGTGCTGCACCCAGGTAGAAAATGACACCTCGTTCTGTGCCAGTCACCCACGCACACCTCGCAAATGGGAGCCATTAGGGGAGAGCAGCTGCACCCAGAAAGGCTCTGATGGGGGCCGGCACCTGAGTGCCTTTTGTTTGGATTATGGCTTGGGATGATTTCTTTCTTTCTAATTCATGGGTAATGCTTCCAGAGTGTTTTCCAGCACCTCCCTGAGTCTGCAGCCAGAGCCAGTTATTTATGGTGCTGTGTTCTCTTGGTGTTGAGGAGCTCCTGAAATTGGGTTATGGAAGAAGTTCATCTCGGGGTGGAGACTGTAGGGTTGGCAGTGGGATTTGCATGGGGACTTTGTGCTGTTGAATGTCACCAGTGAAGGGCTGCGAGCTGACTGCTCTGCTTGGCAGAGCCAGCCTTTGTAGGACGTGAGGAGCTGGATACGTGGGATTTTCTCTTTAAGATGTCAGTGCATCTTTTTGAAATGAGAAATATTCTCAAATATTTCAAAAATCTTTTAGAAAAATGTATGAATGTGTACCCTACTGTTTGACAGAGACAACTTGGAAAATGTTGTCAACAATAGCACTCTTCTTCAGAATTACAGTCTGCAGTATAAACCTCAACAACAAGTCAGGCTAAGTGGGGCCCGAGTTGATCAAATACATCACAGTCACACAAATAAACACCATACCAGAGATCCCTGGAGTCCCCAAACCCTTCTGCTTGTGTGTCAGAATTAAATTAGGCACATAGGTGGTGTTTGTATTCTGATATTAATACATAGTCTCTTTGAAGCACAACTCAAGTCTAGAGTTCTTCTACTTAGTGATAAGAAATTTAAAAATAGGTTTATAAAGGGAAAGATTAATTTGGTGAAGTGACAATACTTTCAGAATAATAAGATGCTTATCCATAATATAGTGCCATCTCCTCTGTTCCTTTGTGTACACTGAGTACGCCCTTCTTTTTATCTTATGTAAATTATGAGCTACCTTGCACTGTCAAAAGTTGTACTTATCTTTACTAAGCACTAATTAGTAACTACATGGCAAAGGCCTATTTTTAATGATCTGGTAACAAAGCAGGAAGGATTGGACAATAGTGTTAGAACAGGTCCTTTTCTCTGCTGTGCCAACTGGAGACAGCCCAGGGAATGTTTCAGTGAGTACAGAGCCAGTAAGAACATTCTGCTGCTCAGGAGATACAGCTCTGCCTGGGAAGAGGCACCTGCAGGAGTGACAGGCAGAGAGCTCTGTGTGTGTTTGTGGTAGGTGAGCTCAGGTAAAGCAAATCACAGCGCAACATTTTTACTTGGCTGAGAGAATTTGGGGGAGCTTTAGTTCCTTAAGAAAGCTAATAGATGTGGTGCCTCTCAGGGTTTAAAAATAAAGGGTGCCTCCTGTTTCCATGGGAAATTTATAAGATCAATAATACACACTTGGTTTTGAGAAGATTTATTCAATTGTTCAGAAGTTTTAGGAAAGCAAAGTATGTTCTGGGAGTAATACAGCTTATTTTGAGATCTCTTATGGATGCTCAGAGTGTTCCCAACTTTGAATAAATCATTTCACATATTTTTTAGCTACCTGTCTAGGAATTCTGAACTGAGAAATAGAGATAATAAATAATTTATTGCACAGACCAGGAGCAAATATGTATATTACACCCTTTGATTTCCAAACACCTCTTGCTGAGCAAAGCCACAAGGTTTAAAACAGCTTTGCAGTATTCCGCAGTGTCTCAAATAAACTTCTGTGCAATGACCCTGAGCTATCCTGAGTGCCCAGTGAAATCCAGGGGCAGCTCCTTGCAATAGCAATGGCACCTTTGCAATCCAGTGCTCGCCAGTAAAAGCCTTTTTCTGTTCTTCCAGTCCTGGAGCTGATTTTGGGAGGTGCTGCTTTCACATCAGCTCACAGGCTTTTGAAGAAGCTCCCATTTGTGTCAATGGCAACAGCCAAAATTTCTGATAGAAATTCTAAGTAAGCCAGAAAGAAATTAATGGACTGAGAAGTTCCCTGCTTATAAATAAATATGTCTTTATTGGGTGAATAAAAGGAAAAGACCAGGAAGAAGAGACAAACGATGAACAGGGACTGGGGATGGTGTGGGGAGCTCTTCAGGGATAGAAATGAGAACAAGACTTGCAAATTTCTGGGCAGGGAAGAACATGCAAAAGTGGGAGTTTTCTATATTTAGGGAAATGGGGTTTGGATAGTCCCTGAAAAACTACAAAGGAACACATTACAGAGCTTGAGGATTGGTGTAGAACTGAATAAACTTCACGGGAGCAGGGATTCCATCTAATCCATGGCTTCTGGTTGCCAGGACGAGAGACCAGTGGGTAGCTGATCTCTGTTTCTGTGCACGGCCTCACCAGACCTTTTTGGCACTGCTTTTCCAGGATGGTACAGGCAGTTCCTTCTTTCTGTAAATATTTCTTTGAAAGCAGCAGCACAGAAGTGCCCTTTTCCTCAGAGCCTTGCTGGCACCCTGCTTTATGTCTCTGTACCCGTCACTTGCTTGGCGTGGGATGTGACAAAGTGATCCCAGGTTGTCCCTTTCTCTCCCAAAGTGAGTGACAGTATTGTCACAGGAACGTGGCACATTGAGGATAGCAGAGCTCATTTCCTCTCCTCCTGTTCCAGCTGAGGGGAAGTCCTCTGCTTATGACACCATCAAAAAGACCAGCAGCGTCAGGAGAGCAGGGGGAGGGTTCCGGGGCAGAGCCCAGCGTGGGTGCAGGGATTCCAGCAGCTCTCAGGCTGAGGAGTTCTCTCTGGAACCCTTGGCTTGGTGGAACCTCATCTGTGACCTTTGGAAGTACAAGATCCTGATGGGACTCGCAACGTCTTTGCTTTCAAAGTGACTTCACAGAACACGAAACTCGTGAGAAGAACATTTAAAGTTGTTGCTGGAATTAATTCCGAGCTGACTTATACCCAATTTCATTCAAATCAGACAGTGCAGATGAGAGCTGACAATTTGCATAGACAGTAATTTGGAGAGGGCGTGCAGAAGAGCTTTTTAAAATCCACATGGAGTTCATGTCCTCAGTCTCTGAGCATGGGTAAAATCTAGGAAATTCTGAATTCTTAGTCCTTTTTTTTCCTCTGACTCTCTTGTTTGCTCAAGTCCAATTATTCAGAACCAAAATACCCTATTATATCATGGGCTAAATAGGCACACTTTGCAGCTGTGTTGGGAAAGGAATGAACATTTGAAAATGTGACTCTCCCATACTGCTGTATTATCATTAGTTTGAGTATGTGCTGCAAATAACATTTTGAAGACCAGGTTTCCTTTTAACTTTGAAAGAGACATATGAATTACTGAAATAATGAGCTAAAGTCTTATTTTAAATTGCATTCTGTTTCTTTAAATGATATTGTGCTATAAATTCTGGTTTTGTCTAACGTTGCATTTAGCTATCTTCGTTTTTCAGCAGGTAATAGTCTTTTCCTGCATCACCACTATCAGCAGCAGCTTCAGTTTTAATTAATTCCTTGTTCCAAGCAGAGCACATCTGAGGCAGTGCCAGGGCACTGCTCAGTCAGCGCACAACCAAATACGATAATGCCTCTGATAAGGAGTGTCACACCCCGTGACCCAGTTCCCAGATTTCGGTGGAACTTTGCTTCAAGGACAAACTTGATGAACGTTGGGCATCAGGCAGTTCATTCCATCTGCATCTGCCAGAGCCTCTGCCTAGCTGCTGGTGCAGGTGGGGTTTCCGATCAGCCCTGCCTGGTGTTCCATTCTGCAGGGCCGTCCGTGGCCTCTCCTCCCTTCAGAGCGGTGTTCCGGCCAGGTGGAATGAAAGTGGCGTGGCGCAGCCCCTGTGCTGCTGCAGACATGCGTGTGTGCGGTGTCAGAAACTCAGCTTCCTAGGGGAAGGTCTTCAAATTAGCCTTCAGGAGGGCCTGTCAGGTTTTTTATTTATTTTATTTTTCTTTTTCAGTGTGTACCATTTTAGTAAATCTCCTCTAGCAGTCACTCCCAGACTACCATGCAGATATTTTTGGAAGAGGAAAAATTTCTTTATTTAGCAGAAAACCTTGGGGCTGATTTATTGCCCCGTGTGCCTCCAGCTCTGCTGCTGTTGCAGATAAGCCTTGATGGCCCTGCCCTGTGCAGGGGCTGTGCTGTGTGCCAGGCCTGGCACGGGTGCCCAGCGTGCCCATGGCAGCTGCTGTTCAGCAGCACCGGCCTCTGCTCTCAGCACCAGAGCAGGGAACTTCCAAAACAAAGGGGATGAGGTGTCAGGAAAAGCCTCTCCAAAGGAAGCTGCTCCCAGACTCCCCAGCCCCATGGACTGGACAAAGAGGAGGATGAGACTTCAGTGAGCGGTGGATTTAAGCTGGTTTTCCCCAAACTAGCCCTGTTATAACAAGTAGCTCTCAAGGATGTTTTCAATATTAGCAAAGAGGGATTCCAAAAACACATTAGGAGGTTTTTGTCACCGAGATATGGCTGAATTACAAGCTTTGCCATGGATTTTATACAATCCTAATGGACTGTAATCCTTGTAATACGACAGGTTTGTGACTGAGATTACTAAAATATTTATCCCTGGCATCTTTCCTTTTTAATACATTTGTTTTCTATCTCTTAAGTGAAAGCAATACATTGATAGCAAACTAGAGACATTTCATCAGTCTCTTACCAGCAGCCAGCACCAAAGCCAACAAGAAAGGTTGGGGGTTTTGAATAACATTTATTACACTGTGTTTCCTGTATTTCCTGACAATTTTGTGTCCAAGAGAACCCTTGTAGCCGCACAGAGGAGACTGACACTTGCATTTTTCAATCTAGAGCGCCTGTGTTCAAACGTTTTGTTCCCCCAGCCGCACGCTGACCTTGTGCAACTCTGCATTGTCCCCTTGGGGTGCCCAGTCTCGGGGCTCTTCCTGCCCAGCCCAGCCGCTGGTAAAGCACAGATCTGACCCCTCGGTGAGCTGTCAGTCCCTCCCCAGCCCCCTGGCAGGGCCGCTGTTTCCGTGGCTGGTTGGCGCTCTTTGCTGGGAGCGCGTGTCGTGTCACCGGCGGTGTGCTGGCCGTGGGGCCCGTGATGACAGGGGCCCTTGTTTAATTAGTGCCTCTCTGAAGTGCCTCGAGCTGAGGCCGCTGTTCAAAGCCCTTGTGACGCACGCAGAGCCACCTTTGGTGTGGGCTTGGAATGGGGCTTCAAAGGGAGCTTCCGTGTAGAGAATCAGCGTGCAGAACCCTCCAAAGTGCTAATTTCACTGTGACCTGTGGGCTGAATTCTTCATTGCCGTGTTTGTTGATTCATCCTTTACCTCTCTGCAATTTGGGAACAAAACAGTGATTTTCAGAGCGATAGCACTGTGCGCATTTTGTGCAGGAGGAATTCCAGCTACAGCTGGGAAAATGTCCTTTATGAAGCAGATGTCTGCCTTTCCCCCGTTTTAAACTCTTTAAAAACCCCAAACCCACTCAGACAGTCTAAAAGGTGAGAGTGCTGTTGGTAGCCACATCAGCGTGGTGTTAGCTTCTGTCTGCTGTATTAGAAGCTCAGCTAGGCTCTGTAGGTTTTTCAGTACTGTGAGTTTTTACCCAGTTCTCAGAATACCAACAGGGCTTGTGTTCTGCCAGCCCGAGCGGGCTGTGATGTGGCACTGGGTCACAGAGGTGGGCCGGGGCTTCTGCGGTGACTGATGGGAACAGAACAGACAGTGTCTCAAAGCTGTTGCTGTAAAGACGAATCTTCAGCCCCACCACGGCTCAGAAAGGGGGGTGCAGATGTTCACAGAGCCTCTGCTACTACTGGCATCTTCTTTGGGAAAGTGGGGTTCAGTGGGTGATGCTCAGACACATCCGGGCTTCGCTAGGGGATTTTTCTCTCTTAAGCACTCTTGGTACCCCTGCAGTGCAAACACTGGTGCTCAGTGCTGGAGCAGACTCCAGAGGGAGGCTCTCATTTGCCCTCCCCTGCTGAGCTTCAGTTCATGGTTCAGAGCAGCTGGGAAGCAAACGAGTGGGATTCCTTCCCAGTTCAGCTAAACCAGAAGCTGTGGTCCCCAAACGCCCTCCAGCAGCTGAAGGAGCAGAGCCAGGGACAGTGCAGGGCCCACCAAGGGGACACTGCTGCCTGTGCCTGAAATGCAGGATCCTTTCTGAACGCAGGCTTTGGCCATGAGTCTGTGAAACCTGTGAAACCCCCATGAACAGGCTGGAGTTTGTGCATCCACTTGGCAAGAGCACAGGAGTAAATTGATCAGGGCAGCTCTGAGCCAGCAGGTGCTGGGATGTTGCTGGGTCTGAGTGATGCCTTAATCCCTGGGCAGACTCAGATTCCTCCTTGCCATAACCATACAGGTCTCCCAGGCTGAATGTGTTGTGCTGAGCTGTAAAATCCTGACTGTCTAATGGGAGCATGGGCATTCCTGAAACTGTGGCCCATTTCTTGCAGTTTAAAGAACGAGGGGAAAGTCAGTGTTTGAGAAACTTATTTCTCACAATTTAAGTTATTTTCCTGGGCTCCTTTTCTGCAGTTTTTCTCTCTCCATCATGGTTTCTTCAGCCTCGTGTTTCATCACTCTCAGGATTCATCATCCAGCCTTTGTGTTGATGTTTCAGTTGCCTGCTAAAACAGCTTTTCTTCTGTAGTGGATTTTGTCCTACCAGCCAGGGATACAACCTTTTTCCTTTCAGAAACAGCTGTCCAGTGCTTACTTCTTCCTAGAGAATTTTAAAAAGTAGCCAATTTTTTAGAGTGTTAATGATTTTGGCTGATTGCTACTGGGCTTTTGCTGCAGAAGTAAAAAAGTCAGTCCTTGCCACAAGTAACGTTCCTGCGTGTCTGCTTATTAAACCTTCTTAAACCCTCTATTTTCAACAGAGCAAATCGGTGCCTAAAATTTTGATGCATTAAACCTGGTGTCCAAGGCTAGAAGGTTTTAATACAAAAGAGCAGAAAAATTCACGTGCACTGGAATTCCTGCTCAGTCCATGTTTTAAGTTCCCATATTCTGTTTCATGGTGTTTAACTTTGACCCCGCTGAAGGACAGTGGGGGTTCTGACCCATTCCAATCCCACAGGAGGCTCGTTAGAACAACTGTGTGCTGTGACAAGAAGTCTGCCACTCCTTCTCATCTTTCTTACACTGAAATGCACAATAGAATAAAGCAATCCAAAGATATGCATGAAGTTTGAGGCTGAGAGGAGACGTAATTATTATTTTTTCAGGATTTGTATGTGGAGAGGATTACCAGCTGCCTTTGTGTTCCTGCACAGTAGCTCTGTCTTGGAGAGCAATCATCAGGGAGGTTTTTGTGTTACTCCAAGTGATCTCTTGTGCTTGCTTGGATCAGCCAAGCCTTTTTCTATGGCTTTCTATGACTCTTCCAAGATTAAAATCATAACCATAACTGTGCTCTGACATGCACTGGAGTTAACTGCTGCAGCTGGATACTGACAGCACTGCGTGCACCCTACATTAAGGGCACAGAATAATTTTGAGCAGTGTCATTTTTGTATTAATTGAACTCCCTTCTGCATCAGTGGCTGCATTGAGCTGTTAGGCTTTGCCTGCAGCGGAACTCCTTGCTGCTATTTAGCAAATGTTGCTTTGGTGGCCACTCGTGCAGATGACAGGAAGGTGGTTAGATGTGGCACTACAGAGCTATAGTGTTCAGGCTGGATTTTATGTATATAACAAAAATTCCTATTTGAATTGCTTAGTGAGTGTCTATTTTATGCCAGCAGCAACTCTTGGGAGCAATGCAGGCTTTCTTCTCCATTGAAGAATCTGCACCCTTTATTTATACACTTGCTTTCCATTTTCTTTGCTGTAGACCTGGTGCTGTAACCTTAAGTAATGTCATCAGGAATCAGAGGAGTTGCTCCCAGGAGGGAGGAAGCGCCTTTGCAAAAAGGGCTTTGCAGGCTCAGGATTTCTGCAGCAAAGGCTGTTAGATGCTGGATTTCTGTCTCTCAGATGCTGCTGTTTGAACATCTGACACACATCATTGAATGAAGGACAGACCCAGCCCACGTGGATCCGTGGGTCTGCAGTTTGGGGCAGGCTGATGTACTGGTCCCATTCTGTCAGTGGCTCCTGTGTCACCTCCTGGAGAGAGCTGCACATAGCAATGGATGAGAGAATTCCTGTGAAAGAGAACTAAGTATGCACAATTCCTGTGATGTCCAGAAAATGATTTTATCTGCAGCTGTGAGAAGTTGCTAGGGAACAGAGCTAACTCATTTTTGCTGATGGCTCTTCGTTAGTGCTGTGGAGCAATGTTCCTTCTGCTCTCGGTGATGCTGCCGCCTCATTCCGCACTGGGGTGTGACTTGGAAATACCTCAGAACCGTCCTGCTGCTGGAGTTTGAAATAAACTTTTTAGTAAAGACCATTTTTCAGGTCACCTCCAGCACCAACCCATTCACCAGGAGTGCTGGGAGTTTCCAGGGGTCACCGTAAAGGTCTGAAAGGGCAGGGTCACTGCAGAGCCCTGGGGCTGCGGGGGCTGAGCCTGCCCTGGAGGAGCATTAGGCTTGCAGAGCATTTGTTGGGGTCAGTCCCTCCAGGAGAAGACAGGAACATTTTTGGGGGTTGTCGATGTTATTTTTGGTTGCTGATACATTTTAGCCTCAGCCTTGAAGCATTTGCTTTAAGATGCACACTCCTTGTCACTGGGCATCAGGCAGCTGGGGGAGTTTGGGTGGTGGCTGGTGGCTGCTTGATGAGTCAAAATTCCTGTAGTTTTGATTGCTAGCAACATCCCTCCGTTCAAGTCTTGTGAAAAGCTCTCTGGCCAAGTCATGGCTCTGAAGGAGTATCTGCATCCCTCAAAAAACTGCCTCATGTGACTTCAAAACAAGAGGTCCTTTACCAGGCACTGCTTTGCAGAGAAAGCCAAAGAATGGGTTTTACCAGCCCCATTGCTTGTTGGTCTGTTTAGAGAATATAGAGGTCTGTTCCTGTTTCTGCAGCTGTTTGTGTTGGAAGACTCGTGCTGCACAATTCACCTGTTTTTCTTCTTTGATCTGTGCTCAATGTTCTCAGCCAGCTGAAGGGAATCAGAAGAATTCCCCCACTTGTAGCTTTCCCACTCAGCAGAAAAGTATATTATGTACACATAAACACAGGGAGAAGTGTCCTACAGCTCTTGGAAAGTGTTTTGTTGTTCTGTTCTCTCTCGTCCCCAGTCTGCAGCAGAGGACTGGGTAATCCATCACTGCGCTCATCTCGTGGGCTGCAGGGTTCTCTGGGGTGTCCGACACCAGCTTCACTCCCATGCTGGTTGTGCTGTGGTAGCTGTTTCATAATATGTTTTTCACCTGTGAAATGGGGCAGATGGCACTTTGTTTTCACTGCACAGAGTGCCCAGTACTGTGCTTTGTTTTTCCTGTCTTTTCTTAAATCTAAGTCTAATTTTAAAAAATTGCTGGTTGCACAAGCTGTGCTGTTAGCAGCTTTGCTGCTGTTTGGCCAGGAATGAAAGGGATGTGCTGCATTGTTTGCTTTCTTACAAGCAATTTAGAAAGATTTCAGACCCTACATAATATTTTTTGCATTTATTTTGGAAACAGTAGTTTGAAGCAGTCCGCAGGGCTCCCAAGCACTTTAAATCAGCAGGCAGCACTATTTATCTTTGCCTTTCATTTTGGTAAGCAAACACCTTCGTGCACACCCTCGAATACAGAAATGCTTTGCTGTGCTCAGCCCGGCTGCTCGCTGGTGCCCCGTGCTCCGTCCTGCAGGGGAAGGGGCTGGGGAGGGCATCTCCCTCCTCCTGGCTGCCTCCAGCATCCTGAGCAGCCCGAGATGCAGGAGCAGCAGGGGACACCAGCCAGGCTGTGGGCATGGGGCAGCCACGAGGTCTGTGAAGAACCTGGTTCTGACCTTTCTGTCACATTGGGAGTCCCAAGATGACTCCTGCTGGGTCCCTGGGAGGCACAGTGTGCTAATCTTAGCTTGAGTATCTCTGGAGGTCTGCTTCCTGAGCTTCATCTAATTCAGGGTCTTTCTGAAAAAAGATCTAATTCTGCTTCCCACTGAGGATGTGGCCCTCTGATGCCTTGTTTGGTGAGTAAATAGAGGTCACAGCTGCAGACTCTGTATTTGTTTCTGCTTTAAATCGATTTCTATGCATCCTTTCCTTTTGCCTCTCCAGAGACTTATGTGCTTTACGTCTTGCAGAACACGTTTTTAACAAGGACCTTCTGTTTGAAAGGCAGAGGAATGAAGTTGGGATGTGAGTCGTGTGTGCACGCCTGCAGATACCTGCACGTGTGTGCATGCACACAAACTTCAGCCACAACAGGCGCTTTTGGCAGCCCGTGAGATACATACTACAGACAAATCTATTTTATTTAACTCCTGGTATGTATAATTCAGCTTCTGAAGCCTAAATAGGTCTTGTGCCCTTTCACTAATTAAATTTTGTTATAAATCCACCTGGGCTACGTTTCTGTGGTATCTCCATTTGAATGACGGTGGCTTAGTGTCTGTGTGGAATGGGTTTTCCTCCTGAAATGTTAATTAGGTGGAGAATGTGTTATGCTTTGGAAAAGCTGCATTGCAAACCCACAGATAAACAGATTGATTTAATTTTAATCTGCTTTCATGGTGATGCATAATGATAACTGGTTTCTGTCTCACAGGACTGAAAACCACAGACCTTAATAAGAGTTTGTGGGTATATCATACAGCTTTAAATAGCTTCTGTTGTGCTAGACCGCTCTCCATAAATTATTCTAACTCCATCAGTATCTCAGGGACTCCCGATTCTCTTCTGCTGTGGATTTTCAATCAGTGGAACTATTAGTGTAATCTGAAGAAACTTCAAGGCATCTTCTCTGAAAACAACTGACAACATTGGTTTGTACATCAGATATTCAATGGGGAGAACAGAACCAAAAAAGCCTTGCAGAAGCCAGCTCTTGCAGATGAAATCACAGCACCCAAATCCTACCTTTTATAAGCCATGCCAAAATTAATTCTGGAATTAAAGCCAGGCATTCAGGTGGTTGGTATGAAATGTCTTGCTACATGGCCTATTTTTTGTGATCTGCCTTCCCTGTCGAACTGAGAAAGGTGCAGTTCACTGCAGCCAGTGCTAGAACAGTTGGTTTCAACGGGCCCTTCTCAAATACAGTTTCTTCCATTGAAAGAGTTTCAGCTATAAAGGCTTGTTTCTGATGAGGAAATAATTTTTGGGTTTAATAGTCTAAATTTCTTCAGGGGTTCATGATAGATACAGATCCAGAAAGCCTTTGTACACTTGGTTTTGATCTGCTCACAGCAAATATGCCTTAAGTCTGACCAAAATGGGCTGAGTTGTGCCTGTTTTCTCAATGACAGAGACATTTTATTTTTGACTGATGTTCAAAGAGCCTCTTTCAGGCTCAAATTCTGTCCTGTTTTAGCTTCAGCCATAAAAAGCAATGAAACTGCAGAGGGAGGCAAAAGAAGAGTATGGCCTTAAAGTGTATAAATTTAGCATCACCCTAATGCTGTACATAAAATTGGAAATGCTGGGAACACAAATTCCTGTGGAATGCTTAATTGGGTCTAATCTGCTGAGGGCTTCTCAAAGGGATATAGATTTTGGCCCAAGGATGGTTTTTCAGGGAGACTGGGAAGACAAAGGGCTGGCTGTGCTCTGGATTACCCCTGGGTTTTGTTTTTGCTCGGAAGTCTGGCCTCACGCTTCGCCCTCTCGCTGTTGTCACGTCTGGTGGGCTCTCCAACATTCCTCATTCCCATTGCGGTGCTGTTCATGAGCTTACCAGCTTTTCTGGCATTCACAAACCTGTCTTTCCTATGTTGCCTTCAATTTTGGTACTCCAAAATTTATAAGAAATTCTGTCCTGAGGTAAAGCCAGAAAATTTGTTGCTGTTTTCCATTGTTCTCTGATATTTTCGTGCATTTGAATATGATTCTTTGAGCACAGAGGCCTCGGGGAGGGGAGGAGGCTGTGTGCAGGCGGTGAAACATCAGGATGTAAATGTCAGACCGAAGTGTTCTGGTATCAAAACGGCCTCATTTAAGCAACATAGAGCTCCAGAATGACCTCAGATCCTGCAGAGATGTCTGCGTTTAATGTACTCGCAGCGCTAACACGGATCATTCTGCACGCACTTGCCAGCGAGAGGCAGCTACCAGGGAATTCTTTGAATACATCCACAGCTTAGTCATGCCACAATTGCTGTCTCGATTTTAGATCCCATGGTAGCATCTGGCCCCACACTACCTGATTTTCAAGCGTGACATTTAATTCTGGTCTTCGGAAAGACCCTGAGGAGGTCTGTCAGCTCCTGCTTGGTGGCTGGAGGGTGCTGGTTTTGCCCTTCAGCCCCTTCCAGGCTCGGGGAGTACAGACGGGATGTTTGCAGCTCCAAGAGCAGCAGTTTGTTCCCGGATCAAGAAGGGATGTCACCAGGAAGAGCCTGTGCGAGGAGCAACCCATGGCATTGTCCTCAGCAAAGATGGGCTCTGGGCAATGAGGGATGTTGGGCATTTACAGGGTAGGGCTGTGAATACTTGCAGGGTTTTGTGCAGGGACTGTTCTGCTGCTGACTTACATCAGTGCGTTTGACTTTCCAGTGAGTAAAAATTGACCTGATTTCTTGGTTTCATGCCGTGAGAAGCTGTGGTCAGGTCCATTTCTGCTCACAGTTTGCTTGTCTTTGGTTTGAAGTGGGCTAGTGGGGGGAAAGCCTTTCCCCACCCCTCCTGCTGCGGTCCCTGGTGCCCGAAGGAGGTGGATACTGGCGAAGGGGAGGTTGCCATCCTGCACGGCTCTGGTCTCTCTCCATTGCTGGGTTAAGGTCAGGCTCTGGGCAGGAAAAAAACACTAAAGATAAACAGAAATAGAAGCCCCTTGTAGTTATTTCTGAAATGCTTTAGGGAGATGCAGTGACAAGGCAGATTCAGAGGCCACTGTGATGTGTGTTAGGTGCCCAGGAGCTCTCAAAAATGCCCCCCTCTGCACACAATTTATGTGCCACCTTCTCGTCGCCACTGGTGACAAGATGACAACCAGTGGTAGCAGGGTGTTAACAGCCTCTCTTTTCTTTTTCTCCTTTGATGTTGAAAGTAGCTCGCTGTCTCAGAAGGACCATGAAAGGTTCCCACAGATCTTTGCCCTGAGCACTTCCAGTAATGAAAAACTAACTTCAATGTCATGGGTCTAAAGCATCTTTATTTAGAGCTGTTTAGGGGTTGGATTGCCTGTTTATTTGCACTCTGTGTTGGGAAGGGGGATGTGTGACATCTGTGCGCTGCGAGCAGGACACTGTCGGAGTGAGATGCGGAGGGGAGCCCAGCCCGGGGCGGGTGTCGGTGGCCAGGGCAGAGTGTCGGTGGTCAGGGCAGGGTGTCTGTGCCCAGCCAGGGCAGGGTGTCGGTGCCCTGCACATGCTTGGCCCAGCCGGGGCAGGATATCGGTGCCCAGCCCGGGGCAGGGTGTCTGTGCCCGGGCCGACTGTCAGTGCCCGGGGCAGGTGTCGGTGCCCAGGGCAGGGTGTCGGTGCCCAGCCAGGGCAGGGTGGCAGAGCTCGGGGCAGGGTGTCTGTGCCCGGGGCCGACTGGCGGTGCCCGGGGCAGGGCAGAGTGTCGGTGCCCAGCCAGGGCAGGGTGTCGGTGCCCTGCACATCCTTGGCCCAGCCCGGGGCAGCGTGTCTGTGCCCGGGCCGACTGGCGGTGCCCGGGGCAGGTGTCGGTGCCCAGGGCAGGGCGGCAGTGCCCGGGCCGGGTGTCGATGCCCAGCCGGGCCAAGGTGTCGGTGCCCTGCCCATCCTTGGCCCAGCCCGGGGCAGCGTGACTGCGCCCGGGGCAGAGTGTCGGTGCCCAGCCGGGGCAGGGTGTCAGAGCTCGGGGCAGGGTGTCGGTGGCCAGGGTAGGGTGCCCAGCCGGGGCTGGGTGTCTGTGCCCTGTCCATGCTTGGCCCAGCCGGGGCAGGATATCGGTGCCCAGCCCGGGGCAGGGTGTCAGAGCCCGGGCCGGGTGTCGATGCCCAGCCGGGCCAAGGTGTCGATGCCCTGCCCATCCCCGGCTCTGCTGTCCTGCCCGTCCCGAGGGCAGGGCTGTGTGTGCCATCTCTGTCCCCGCGGCTCCTCGGAGCACACACTCGGTGACATTGTGCCGTGGCACTCAGCAGCACGCGTGTGGAACGCTGGGCTTTTTCACCAGCCAGCTGTTCCGCTTTATCCAACACTTAAGTAACAATTTCACAGCCATTACCAGCCCCCAGTAATGACACGGGCTGAAAGCTAAGCGCTAACTGGTTGTAAACTGCAGAGACTGGGAGATGCTAAACCAGACGCTTTGATAAATGAGAGAGGACGTTTCCTGCATTTTAATTGCAGTTGCAGCCTCCTCCATCACTAGAGTAAACATAGTGTTTAGTGGGTCATGGGATAGAATTGGGAATCGCTATCTTTATGCACTTAGGTAATGCATTTCCTTGATTTCAGTTGTGATGTATTGATTCTGGGAGTTCCTTCTGTGGTTTTTTTTGGCTTCTCCCTTCCCTTGATTTGTACCCTGTCAGCATGGACGAGTTTCCAGGGATTGTGGACTCTCAAGGGCTTTGTTTGCCGTGATTGATTCGGTGCGAGGGGTGAGCCGCTCAGGAGCCTCGGTAACTGATGTGCTGAGCAGTGATCCAGAGGTAAATAACAGCCACGAAGGTGTTCAGCTGGACGGGCTCCTTGCTTGAAAAGAAACAACAACCCCAAACCAGCCACGACTGAAATGTTTATGGCCTTCCTTTCCTCCTCTCACAGAGGACTCTGCCCAAAGCGATGTGCCCGAAACGCTCCCTGGGCTGCAGCCCAGCCGCGGTTTTGAGCAAACGCACAGTGCGTTGTACTTGGACTGTTAACTGAGAGCAAATGCACGGAAAAGCTTTGAGAAATCTTAGGCTGAGCGGAGAGGCTGCCTTGAGGAGCCCAGAGGGGTCAAAGCCCGGTGTTTCCCCAACCCTGTGGCAGCCAGGCCATCCCACACAGCACAGTGGCACGAAGGTCACTGAGCTCTGGCAGCAGTCACGGTGCTTCCACCTCAGGTGTCTTCAGCTCGATCTGTTGACAAAAACCACACCTTCAGTTATTATTAACCCTGTTTCCTCCAGGTCACTCTTGGGTAACTGCAAAGTGCTGCTGCCGTTGTAAATGGGGTGAATAAAATTCGGCAATTGCCCAACAGTGGAAAATGCAGCATTGAGACATACTGGAGGAAAAAACATTTCCCGGGATCGAGGAATTGAAGCTTCTGTGCTAATTACAGAAGTATATAAATCCGATTCCTCAAAAGGAGTTCCTGACCTCTGGTTCTGTAGAAAACAGCAAACTTGTGTTACTGTTTTCAGGAAAATCAGGGGCTTGGAGCTTTTTGCAGATGACTGAATGAGACCTTATCTCTTCTAAGAAATCCTGCTCCATGGACTGCATTTACCCCAAGGATCTGCATTTGTTTTGAAGCGTTAGAAATCAGTACCAATGGCAGTTTGTCATGGGATAAAGTGAATGTCAAGGATAAACAAACTCAGCTTGTCCCACTGGTTTTGTGTCCATTTCTCTGGCTTACCTCCTCACCCTGGCATTTAAAGGAATCCAGATAGAAAATAAGAGGATGGTATCAGCCACGTGTCTGTGCTTGTACACTTATTTTGCTGTGGTTTTAAAAACATTTTAAGATACAAGTGAGAATTTTCTTCAGTTTTCAGTGTGTATCTGTTTGCTGGGCAGTCCTGAGACCCTGCACGGCTTTTCAAGGGCAGTACAGCAAGCGCAGGTGTGCCAGCTGAGCAGGGCAGACCTTGCTGTGGTCTAAGGCTGCTTGTTTCATGATTCCGTGCCAGTTTTGATAATAAGAGCTACAAAAGCATAGCTGCTGGGTAGTCAACAGAATCCATTGTGACGGAGCCGAGGGGCCAGGCTTGCAGCAGGAGCTCCAGGGTGTGTGGAATGAGAGCAGCCCCTCACTCAGAGCTGGCAGCAGCCTCTGGCTGGGAGTGCTGCAGATCAGCTCAGCTCCATCCAGGCTGGGGCTTTTCCAATCCATCAGCTCAGCTCAGCCACCCAAATCCCACAGTGACACCTTCAACGACAGCAGCTGTGTTAGAGAGCTCCAGGGGTGGGGATGAGTTTCTTAATCACAGCCAGATTAACTGCACAGGACCTGAGCCACCCAAATCTCCCTGGGCAGCAGGGATAATTTTTCTATCACTGTCTTAGCTGATGCCCAGCACTTTTCCTTCCTTGAGGTGGAGCAGGAAGGCAGGACCAGATGCCAGTCACTAGGAATAGCTAAAGACACGTGCTGAGAAATGTTTCGTCCAGATTGTGTGGCCTTCTTGTACCTCCCTCTCTGAGACATCAGGAATGTAGCTCAATTTCCACTCTCCGTTGACCACTGGTGTCCTGAGGGATGTCTGCTCTAGCAGCAGGAGCTGCACCTGCTTAAAATTCATTCTGTGAAATTAGCATAGGAGAACTTGCACAAAAATTGGCTGCCTTCATGTGTTTATTCTTCCAGGTGTGCTAAGGAAATTGCAGCCACTGCTATTGAGTTAGTGGTAGAAGAAATTAGATAAAATCCTTTTTGTTCAAGGCAGTTGAAGGAATCCTTTGGCTTTTTGTTCTGAAAACATCTGTGTGGATCTTGTCCTTCAAAGATTTCCTGAGCAATTTCATGCGGGGGCAGAGCTGACGGTGCTGGTTTTACTGCTGTTTGCATCTCTGTGTGGCAGCAGCTGTTTAGACAAAAACCTCAAGTACCTTCTTGGGGTTTCTGCCCAGAACTGAGAACTTGCCATAGCACGGAATGGATTTTGTGTGTGAGATTTTAAGCAAATGTGATTAAACTGTCATTTCCTGGTACCTCACAGACGAGGCTTGACCACAATCTTGTAAACACGTTCAGGAAGCAGAAGTTTACCCCACCAGGGGCTCCTGGTTCAGTCATCTGGCCAACATTATATTTGTACCTGTGGGTAATTCAGCAGTGCCTTAAGGTAAAGAGAGACAGAGTTAAACAATGCCACAGCTGGTAAGAGGAATTGAAACAGGTATTTGAAAGTGTATGTCTCCCCATATAAAGCCACTCTTCTCCACTTGTGGTTAATAAATTCTGGTTTTTATTCTGGTTATTCTTTTAACATACAACCCCAGAAGTATGCTAGCACATGAGAACTAGGCAGTGCCTCTCAATGGGAGCCAGTCCAGCTGTCACGATGGTAACAGTTTGCCATATGGCTTTTCCTGTTGTTTAACCTCATACATGGAAACAGAGCTCCAGAGAAATCTGTTGCTTTAGGAAAAATAAGAATTTTTAAAAACAAGTATTTCTGAGTTCAGAGCTGACAGGACAATTCAACCCAGCAGTATTAAAAGAAAATGTTGTGGACTCAGAAAGATGCTGAAAATAAGAGCAAAGATAAGGACTGTCATTGTTGAGTAATCCAGAGAGAGGGAGGAGAAAAAGGGTAGATTTTGCTTGTAATGAGGCCTAGCAATGGCTCTTTGCTCCAGCACCCAACTCCCTTGTTTTTACCCCAAAAATGGTCTTTCTGCTCCAATACAATAACCTGGAGCTGGGAGAGAGCCTTAACGTGCCCAGCAGTGCCCACAGTGTGGGTAACGGAAGGGCAGGGTGAGGAGCCTGCTCCAGAGCATACCTGCCCTGCAATTCAGCTGCAGCTAAAGCTGTAATTACCATTAGTTCAATCAGATTTCTGGCTTGATATCATTTCTTCAAAATATGGAAGTCTTAATTAATTCTTTCATCTCCTTTCCTTGTCCTGCTGTTGAACTCTTAATGAGTGGTGGCATTTTCTGTGGGGCAGTAATGAGCACATGATGAAGAAACAAGGAACAGATTGAGCTGGCATTTGCTATCTAATTGGTGAAATACCTTCTTGTTCTCCTAGGGCAAAGGTGAAGAGAGGTGTGAACGTCTTCAGTGTGCGAGCCAGCAGCCCGTACTTGTGGGACATCAGGGAGAGCGCGGATTATCCTGGGAAATACGCACCAGCTGTTGTTGTTTGCCAGAGGAAATCTGCAGCCTCCGAGAACAGGTAGGTCATGTCCAGCAGCCTTGCTTTTAATAACTGATGGCTGATTGTCCTTTTCAAAACAGTTTAATGATTTTAATACGTTTTCCTAAAGTGCACGAGGAAATGCTTTTGGGAAGGCTGTGGCTGTCTTTGTTTTGTACTGCATTGCTCAATCCACCACACAAATGTTGCTCAGTCCTAGTGCTCAAAGAAGTAAAATCTAGCAGGAAATACTGTTTTCACAAATTAGTTAGAAGATCTTGCTTCATGTCTTCGAATTTGATTGTGGCTAGTTTAATCTTTTTCAAATTATTTGATGCCAGACGTTATAGTAGGAGGTCTTTATATGGCTGTTTGTGATGGATTTGTTTTGGTTTATTTTGTTAATTTGCTTGGGATTTTCTTGGTTGGTTGGGTTCTTGTCCTTTGTTTGCTGGGGTTTTTTTCTTGTTTTTGTTTTGGTCATTTGTGACTTGCTGTTGATATTGTTGTTGGTGAGATTTATATGAATATTTAATCTGCAGAAGGAAATAGATTTTCTATTTTCCATTCCCATTCTGCAACATTGACCTGTCTTAAAATGCCTTCATCTGACAGGTGGATGTTCCTTTTTTAATCACAACTCTTTGGTTTAGTGAATATATTTTTATATAATTTTCTGCGTCTTGTTCCTTGTTTTTGGAACTGCAAATGCACATTTCTGAGGACCTGACTGGACTTGCTTTGTGGTTGGCATTTCTGTTAGAAAACTTCCCATGTTACATGCGTGACTCACGTGTGAAATTTTACAAAACCTAATAGGATTTTGTAGATTTATTATGTGGTTTGTGATATTTAAGTAAATACCCTCTCAACCTAATAATTAGCAAGTTTCATCTCCTTGCAATCTGCATGTGTGGAATAAAGAGGAAGGGAAGAACTTCCCTTCGTAATCATGGCAGAAATCACTTTCTGCTTATAACAACTGCGATTCGACACAATTGCTTTGCTGTAGCGTGCTGGATTGTCCTCGTCTGAAGCATACACTGCTGTGTACCTGACTGAGTGGCGTTGGCCAAAGAGGAAATGTGTGTGTATGCCGAGGTGGGAGCCTCCTGCTGCCCAGCACAGTCAGATTCCTTAAAATCCCCATTCAAAGCTGCTGGAAGAAAGTATGAATATTTTCATTGACTGAAATGGGCATTGGATCAAAATCAAAGATTATTTCAGCGATGAGTTTTCCATCACACTTTATCTTGTTTGGCCCATAGAGTGCATTTGCCTGAGTTCTCTTCCTCAGCAGGAAAATATGAAGCAGGCTCATGGGGGAATTGAATCTTGGCAACTTCTCTTCACTATTCATCATTCAGAGGCAAGCCTTTAAAATGACCCCTGGTACACAAAATATAAATTATGTCATCTTCCATGCAGTGGTTGTGGATTCTGTGTACTTGCACATGCTGAGTACAAACATTGCTGGATATTTATTAAAAGAAATAGGAGCTCATACACAGGTTTTACTGGAAAGAAAATCCAGTGAGGACAAGGTCTGTGCGTACCTCTCCTGTAACTTCTGCTTTGATTTGTTCCATCGAGTTCCCAGCTGAGATTTTGTGGTTTTCTCACTTTTGAGAACTTCTTCCTCACTCTTTGTAAACAAGTGCAAAATGTTTGCAATGCATTACCCAGTATATTGTTTTCCTCATTAAATTTTTTCGGATCTGTTTAGCTGTGCATTTTAAGAAGCAAGGTCAAGCATTATGTGAGGAGGGTGTAGTGTGCTCTACAGATTTTGGGAAATAATTTTATCCTTATCTAGACATCTTTGATGTCACCAAAGAGGCACACTGGGTAGCAGTTAAATATTGATATCCTTTACCAAATTTTTTGCCTCCATAGTTCATTTAGAAATTACAGAAACTCTGTTTGCATATTCTTTAATTTCTCCTAAAAACCAGAGGTCTGATCACGTGGGTGCAAAGGTGGCAATGTTAATTAACTGCAGATTCAGTACCTTTGTGTTCCCGATAGTTTTACATGGATCAGAAAATAGTGCTAATAAAGCTAACTCAGTGTGACAAGTGTAATTTCACGGATTAAGGAGGCACTTGTGCAAGTGACAAACCGGAGCAGAATGCCAGAGCGTTTCCTTATCGGGCTTTGGAATATATCCCTCATTTTGTTTGGAGAGGTGCTGGCACCGAGAGCTTATCGTAACAGGATTAACATAGAAATATTATCACAGCCAGCAGGGTGTTTTCGGATGAATATTAACAGCAAATATTATGATTCTGTCTGAGAATAACTAATTAAGCCCATCTGTCAAATATGATTTGAAGTTCTCGTGCCTTGCTCATTATGGGCTTGTGACAGTGTTCCAGATTAATGGTGAAGCAATTAGAAAGTTCTCCCCAATTCTTCTGATTTCATTCTCAGGCATTAAGAATTTCGTAACCCTCTAAATCCTGACCCAGGAGATTATCAGATGGGTTTACTGCCTGTAGCACCTGTACAGCACTGCTGTTCTTCCCCTGAAGCCTCCATCTTCCACCCCTCTCCTCTCAAGGAGCTGACCAAACAAGCAAAGAGAGAACGGTGTGGTGGGAATGAAAGCGTGACCAGGAATGTGACTGGGAAACCCTTCAAACACTGCCTGAATCAGGGAGATGCCTCCTGATCCGTGCCATCCCTTACTCACGTCCTTCGGAAGCTGGCTGATTTTATTTCTGTTAATCCCTCGTGTAACGCGGTGGAGGAATAGGAAGGGGAGATTAGGGAGTCCTGCATTTCCAGAATATTTTCTTGGGTTAGTGCTGTTTCCCACTGTACCCGAAATGGGGCATCTCTGCTGTGCTGGTGATGACCAAGAAGGGGAGCGGCCAAAAGTTAAAGATCTGGATTCCTGCCTGTTCTCCCTCTGTGACTGCTGCTGGACTGGAAATGTGCCAGGTGGGATGGGCCTGGAAAATTGTTGGGGTGGCTGAAGATGAAGATTTATTGGCTGTTCCTCATCTGCAGAACACGACTGGTAGCACTTCCCTCTGTCCATAGCTGCTGTGGAGGCATTAGGCAAGATGTTCTGATGTGATACTAATGGGTGTCATGATCCTCTTACACCATTCTATTCATGCTTATATTTTGGGGTATAAATGTTTGTCATTCCCCTTCCATTACTGTTCTCTGTGCTTGCAGCAGGAATGAAGCCATTGATGCAATCAAATACAAAATAATTATAGACAAAGCTTGGCCATCTCTGAGCAGAACCTTAATGACCATTTCCTGCCTTACCTCCAAATGTATTTCAATTATATAATGGATAAGCTTTGCTCAGCAATTTCCTTTCCATTTTTCTGGAAATGTAACAAAGACAGCATTTGTTTTGATCCTTTTCCCCCTCAGTTCTGCAGCACTGAAGGAGTTGCTGGTTTGTGCTGCCTGAAACCAGAGGCTGCTATCAGAGAACCTGATTTTCAGTTTGAACTGCAAGTGGCTAAATCAGTCTGTGAGAATGTGGACACAGGGAGAGACAGTAACAGGATTTTCTAGGCTACATCCTTCATTTAGTCCTGCAGGTCCCATTTATTCGTGGTACTGTACTTCAGTGCTTAATTTTCTTAACACTTTTATAATTGAAGAAATTAACTTGATGTTAAATAATAACAGAGGACAAGAAAATGTATGGCAACATTGCCTTTGATTTCCTACACAGTATTTTCTTTCTATTGCACTTGTGCCACTGTCCTTAGTGCCCTGTTTCTCTCATTTTCAAATGCAGTTATTTGACATTTTCATGTTGTAAATGCAGTGAGCTATTGCCTCATTCTCTTACTTGTTGCATCTGCCAGTACATTTGATGGACTCCCAAGAGTGCTGTAGTCCTAAAACACTTCTGAAGCCAACAAGAGCAACAAATTTAACATAAATAACAGCCTAATGGGCACAATAATTACACTGTCTCTTGCTGCTGTTCATCAAAATGCTTCATAAAAGTAGTTTAATGTTTTAAATCACCATTAATTTTTTTTCCCTTGCTCCCATGTGCTCACATGACTTTATCACCTAGAAATGTATTATTGCTTGGAAAGAAAAAATTCTACTGAATTAGAGAAAAGAACGCATGATGTAGCAAAAAAATCCCCGTGTGTTTTGTCACATCACATCCTGCGGGCATCACGTGAGCTTCACTTTGTCATGATGAAATAAAAGCAAGAAAGAGATGGCAGGAATCCGACTTCAGGTGGGGTACATTCAAGAGGGGATGTTTTCAGAGCTGGACAGGCACAGTGGGTGAAGGGCTGAGCCAGGCTGGATGTTTGGGGATTTTGGTGGCAACCTAATACATTATTTATGTGAATTCTGGGCAAAAAAGATGCCTCCTGTTCATTTTTTAATCCTGGCTTTATTATTGAGGGAAACAGGAGGGAAGGGAGAAGGGTGACACTTTTATGTGGTTCCAGAATTGCTTTCTGAGAATAATTATTCAGCTCTAAAAAATTGTCTGTTCGCTCAGCATTGTTGGTGCTGGTGTAATACATTAAGATATCCTTTGTTGGGTGGATAGAATATGTTAATTTAATTCTGAAATAGCAGAGCTTAACTCCATTTATACTTCTGAGACATGTGGGTAATGATCAGCTGTAAGCATGTTTACCCTGGGTACTGTTAGAGTTTCATACTGTGTGCACTTGGGGTTTCTCTGTTTCCTTCCTGTGTTATTTGAAACCTCCAGGATTCCAAGAGTTTATATGTTGTGATGATGTGAAAGTACTGAACATCTCAGAAGTCATGTTTACATTCCTCTGTTTGAAGGCAATTAGTCACCAACGTCTATTTCTCATTTTAAAGCTTAAATGTGCCCTCAGAGAGAGAACCCCTTGAGATGCTGAGGCAAAATAAATTTGTTTGAACCAAGCCTCAGTGCATTATTATTTTACACACTGACCCAGTTTTCCCATTTTTTAAAAAAGAAAACTATTTTATTTAGCAAGAAATGCAGAATGTTTCTTGAAATCATTCTACTTAGTGCTAGTACACTAGAAAAAATATGTATGGTTATCATCTTGAATCAAATCAAAAGGAGAGAGATGAAATAATAACCAATTATTAGATAAAGGCATTATTAGCCAACTTTTTCACCTGTTGGTTGGAGACTCATTCATTTAAAAACAAAAATTGCAGAAAGCACTTCAAAGGCATGGAGATGGCCTTTGGCATCCTGGAGGGGGGCTCCTCCTGTCTCTGACATTCACATGAAGGAGATAACACAGGGAATTTCAGCTGGTGCTGCAAAGAAGATTATTCCCTTTAATCTCGGCTGAATCTTGGGTTCTCCTTAGGGACCAAGGCTATTCCTGTTCCTTCGGTTTTGAGCAGGATGTTACTGACACTGGGCAAGGTGGCAATTAGCACTGTCCTTACAGCAGTTAAAAATAAATTCCCTCATTCAGGGACTATCCTTTTGAAATACGAATGTATCACTTCAGTGGTGCCCCAAAGTCTGCAGATTTTCCAGGACTGGAGTTCTGGGAGCAGAGTTGGGATCACTGTCAGAGTCGTGCTGGCTCCCCACACACCCCAGGGAGAGCTGGAGCTAGCAACTGTCAGCTCTCGCTGCGTGTGTGGGAATAATGGTATCGTTTATGAGCAGATACAATAAACTGATAGAGATGTCATGTTCCTTTCGAGGAAGGTCTCATTTATCTTGGTCATTATTATGTTTGGCTCTGCTTTTGTGCCAGTCTGTTGCAGGTGGAGAGTAAGCCCAGGGAGGAGTGGCAGACAGTGGTGGCTGCAGACTGGTGTCCTCAGGGCCAGACTGGTGTCAGGCCAGTGGCCGTTCCCTGGCTGTCCACCGTCTCCAGCACAGCTGCCTCAGCTCTGGAGTCCTCCTCTGTATATCCAGAAACCCTGGGAGGAGGTTCTGTGTTCTCTGCAATGTCACAGCTGCAGACAACCTGGAAAGGTGTTCCCTAATTTGAGCTGGAGCGGTTCCACGTTCCCATATGGCAGAACAGGGTAACCTCTCCCAGCTCAGCCAGCTGTGCCTCGGGGTGCAGCTTTGAACTGAAGGAATTCTGGCTGCAGGAAGTGTGCTTGGAAGGAGGATGGATTTCATTTCCTGGCCTAGTTTGTCTGAAAGCACGTTATCCGCTTTGTATTTTTGGATTAAATCTTACTGGCTTTTATTTTACATGTAAAAATAGTCCTGGAAAGCAGGGATCCATAGGTACTTCGTATGTGGGGTTCCCAAATGGTGCAGAAGCTGAGCACAGACCAGGTACTCAGTATTCCCTTGTTGATGAGCTCAGCTAGGAGTTCAAGAAAAGCTGTGCTGGCTTCACCAGCAGTTACTGCGATAGCTCAGAGGTGGAGATGTGGATGAACCTGAGAAGTCCTGGGAGGAATTCTGGTGATTCCTGTGCTCACACACCGAGAGACTCTTTTCTAGTGCCTAAGTGGGAGTAGTCAGAGTTTCATTGTTGACATTTCAAGAGGGTCTCAAGACACAAAGCTGCCTGCGATGTGCTGGTAATTAGGCTTGTTGTCTTGAGTTGTCCATCCAGTACTGTGGATGAAATGAGGTTCCACAGCACCATGTCCAGCGTGACTTTGCTAAAAGGAGTTGTCGAGGGAGTCTTCTGAAGGTACTGCAGCTCTTCAATTAATTGATCTGCAAACAATAAATAACGTTGGGGGCTTAATCCCCTTTCATTCTTGGCATGAAGAACTGGAAATCAAATAATTTGAGGGAAGCAATCTAAGGCAAAGTAGTTTGCTGACAACAGTCATTTACAGAAAAGGCAGATAATTCATGGATGTGCTGGGAATTTTGTCCTCTCTTCTTGGGTGGTGTGCAGGTGTTCTGGGGGTATTTCTGTCACCTCCTGTGTGCAGCAGATGCCCTTCTTTCTGTCTGGTGTGGAAGTAGCTAAAGGATATTTCCAATAGTCTGGATAACCTCATTCATATTTAGTGTCTGTATTTTTACCCTGGTGTTACCCAGTATAATAAATATAATTTTAAACTTGAGAAGGAATTATTTCCCTAAAGAACCTGCAGAATTCATCATCATTATGCTTGCTCTGTTTGTGGTACTTAGCACTGTAGTTCTTAAACCTTTAGCAGCCCAAAGGCTCAAAATAACAATTCCAGTGGGACAAAACCAGTTTGCTCTCTATTACAAAAGAGACAGCAAGTGAGTAATCTCCTGTCTATTAAAAACCTAATATTAAATGCAAAATTGTGTCTTCTGAAATATCTCTAATGGTGCTGTTGATTTTTTTTTTTCCCTTGGAGGAAATCTTGTAAGGAGTAATACTAATTACTGAGAGAGTTGGAAAGTTGAGTGGATGACTTAAAATTTGAGCTGAGGCTAAAAATATGCCTGTTGCTGTTGAGACATGGGAATTCCCATGTTTTGGATGAAAAAGTCATTAACTCTGTCACATCTAAATCAACACACAACAAAGCGTGGGCCAGAAGGTTAACGGAATTATCTAACACAGTCTGGCATCCATATAAATCATAAAAGCAATCCTAAATAAATTCCAACTGCTAGTACAAGGCTGAGTTCCCTGGCCATTTGCACTATTTTATGGCTTCAGCTCTTATTGCGTAGATACATCAGTGACATGGTTCTCTGGAATTGGTAGCGTGTCTTAGATCTCTTTTTGAAGTTTCTGTTGGCTTCCTTGCCAATAGAAGAATTTGGGCGTTGGGAAAATAGGATGCCTTGTCTTTGTGGGTGTCATTGATTCTGACAGGGACACGTACGTATGTAAAAACTGGGAACAGGACAGAGATCTGAGGCGTAGGATTCCATGCAGAGCTGTCTGCGTTCCCTGGATATTCTGGGTTCCATGAAAGGAGTGTGTAATGTGATTCATTCCTCCCCCGGTGGGAATCTGCAGCTCCAAGCAGTGCCTCCACCTCTTCCAACACACTCCAGCTTGGCAAATGTTCTCCAGCCCAAGGTGTAGTCTGGAGTACAAATCTGTAGTGTTATCTAGAGCTGGTGTAATGTGCAATACACTTTGCATTTGCATCTCTGTTAGAGGCTGGATGTCTCCGTTTGAAATCCATCCTCGTTGTGTAAATTATGAATCATGTGTTCTGTGTACAATAGTTTGACACCGCATCTGAGCAGAGGAATGCACAGAAAAATGTTGCATAAGAAGTTAGACAAAAGTACATTTTAGAGTGTGTAGGAGTGGGATTCAGGCTGTACCATCTATGGCAAATAAGGGAGCCAGGAAGGGAAGAGTGGCTTGTTGGGTGATTCTTTGGGAAAGTACAGGAGCCATTAGAGCGTGTGTTTCCTTTTGTTACTGGGGAACCCTGAGAGTTCTTCGTGTCAGAAGTGTAAACATGGGTTTGTATTAGGCATACCTGGAAACGTGGGCACGTGCCAGCCCTGCCGTGGTGCCCGTGGTGCGAGGCCGGCCTGGCCTGGGCGGGATGTGAAGTCACAGCCCACGGGAGCGTGGCCCTGCCACGGCCGCGGCCGGCTCCGAACCCAGCACGACCCAAAGCAGAGCCCCTGGCTGTGGCTGGAATTCACTGTCAGCGTGGGAGCCGAGGGATCGCCTGCGCTTATGTAAATGTGCTAACGTTGTTCTTAGTTTTAGGGATTACCTGAAGGTAATATTCAAATGTGCAATTAGCTGAATGGATGGCTGCTATCTCCAGCGATTCTTGAGATAAATTTTCCCTGGCATATTGCAGGAACGCCTGCCTGCCTTTTTCTCAGCTTCAGCTGAAATACTCGAAAATATCTTCAATGTTGACAAGATACCATCTTTTCTAGAAGTCTTTGTGTACTGGAAGCTTTCTTAAATCCTGATTTTGTGAGCTTCAGCATGGAGTCTGTGGAACAGGATAGCTCTTCAATGCCCACTGCTGAGACTGTGCTGCTTCCGTCTAGGTCTCACATGGCTTTTCTAAACCAGCTGTAAAATCAATCCCAAGGCACCCGTTTCTGATACTTACGGAACTCCTGTTTCAGCTACACCTTTGGTCTGCAGCAGCAGTGGCAAGGTGTGCTCTCAGCCCTTACTGACGGCTGGGCGCCAAGAACAACCTGTGTGGCACAGAGAGGTGCACGTGGAGGTAACTGGGCCACCTTAACTGTGGCACAGGGCCACACGCTCCTTCAGCAAGCCCGTGGGCACAGGGTGAGCAGAATCCTTGAGATTAGGGCTGGAACAGGGCCTTTCACTGTGGGCTCGTGAAGTGCTGAGTGGAACTTCTTCATTTTCAGTTTATTAGACTCTTCCATTTAATCTCATACTAGAGAGAAAATAATTAGCTTGAATAATTTTCAATCCAATTAATCTATTCCTGAGTGGCAAATATTGTACCTGGAAACAGATCTATTATGAAGTGTTTCCTCTGAGATGCATTTTCCTGTTAATTGTTGAAGCAATTAATTTTCTTACAGACACATGCAGGTCTTTGTGTGAAGTAGTGAAGGCAAGGAAAACAAAAGGCCTGGAAGAGAACACAAGATGACTATAAAAACGAGCACAGAATTAATAAATACAATGTACGTACAATGCATTATCTGTGTTGTCCATACACTGTGCACTTGTCAACATCCATAGCGGAGAAGCTTTCAGAAGTTGCAGAAATCAGGACACGTTGGAAGGAATCTCGGATGCATATTCATTAGGAACAGTCTCACATGAACACATGGTACTTCTTGCACAGGACCACGGGCACAGAGGAGTTTGGCAGACAAGCTCTGACAAGTCTGGATGTGACGCGTGTTTCAAAATAACGTCTCCCTCCTGTCCTGAGATCCACAGATTTGAAAAATTTGGGTAGATTTCTATAGGGAAAATAGAGTTCTGTTTTGCCTTCTGGATGCAAAATCCAAAATTTATCCAAACTGTGTCCCTTGCCAGTCTTTGAGTCCTTGCTTGGAAGCATAAGAAACTTCATAATGTTCTTCTATTTTGGAATGTTGATTTCCAATTCTAAACATCTTTTAATACAAACAGACAGTGCTGTTCTCCTAAATTCTGCTGCACATGGCAAAATGGCTACAATTTAACTTGGCTTTCCCAAAAGCTAGATACACCTCTGACATGAAAATTTATATCTTCATTTTATAGCTTCATTTTTTTCAAAGTTGTTGTTTTCCTACTGAACAGAGGATGGTGAAACATATAATTTCGAATGGTCTTAATTAATTTTGTAGCTTTCAAACCCACACATATATTCCCATGATCTCACCAATATCTCTGTTTTATGTTAGAGATACATTTACACATTCAGTGCATTTCTATTGTCTATATTACAATTCTTTTTAGGTTCTGATAGATTGAATCAGGTTTGATTTTATGCACATTCAATACCAAGAACACTGAGGAAGAGAGGGGGATTGTGGGTGTATTCCACATTTGTCTTCTATATTTTAGTAAGATAAACCTCAGACTTAGTCCTTAAGAGTCTCAAAGAGAATTACAATGTCTTGATGAAAAATTACTATTCGTTCAAAAATCAAGACGTTGTTCTCATAAAGGACATGAAAATAAATCTTGTTTGCAGTGGCTCTCAGCAGCAAAGGATCAGGATTTTAGCTGTCTCCAGAGTTTTGGGATAAATGACAGTTTTAGAAATGCAGCCTTACGATCAAATCTCTGAGATGGTGGGAATCAGCAGTTGTTTTGTAAAAGCTGTATTTTTGCTCTTTACATTAGGTTTGTGGTTCTGGCACTCTCATCATTCTTATGTAATACTCTAGGAAAATATCTCTTGTTCAGTGGTTTAAGGGATTAATCTTATTTATGAAAAGAAATGCTTCTACTGCTTCTCGGATAAACTGCAAATAAGGATTTTATTCTTCAGTTGTAATCATGACTTGTAAACTCACCCAAAAGTCCTAATGAACTGCTAATGATAATCCAGGTGCTTCCATCAGAAACACAGAAACTGCAGTTTAATTGTATGGAAATGCACGATGATCAGAGAGGTGAAAAGAGCTCGCAGGTGGGAGGATTACTGTCCAGCACAGCCCCGTGTCTGTAGATCTGCTGCCCAGCTGGGGTGAAGATGCTGCTCTCATCCCCCTTTCACTTGGGAGACTGAATATTTAATTTTCCATAACAAAAACCATGTAATAAATGGAACTTTTCCACGTGGAAAACAAAGAGTTGTGCCAGGGGCAGAGCAGAGAAAGCAAATATTTAGATGGAGGCCACAAGGAAAAGCAGGATGTATATTTATGTATATTTATGAAGATCCTTGCACTGCAAACACGGGAAGGAGTAAATTACAGTGCTTCATTTGTACCCCAGCCTTGTTTTAATGTTGTTTTCATACGTGCATTCGTTAGGTTAGCCTGCAGATCCTGGCAACTGCGGTGGTGAAGCTGAGAGAGTTTCCAATGGTTGTTAACTCGCGTTACTTGGGCAGGGTGCTGGAGCGCCGGGCAGGGTGTCAGGGGTGCCAGGGGTGCTGGTCAGGGTGCTGGGGTGCTGGTCAGGGTGCTGGGGTGCTGGGCAGGGGTGTCAGGGTGCCAGGGGTGCTGGGCAGGGTGTCAGGGGCACTGGGCAGGGTGTCAGGGGTGCTGGGCAGGGTGCCAGGGGTGCTGGTCAGGGATGTCAGGGTGTCAGGGGCACCGGGCAGGGTGTCAGGGGTGCTGGTCAGGGTGCTGGGGTGCTGGTCAGGGGTGTCAGGGTGTCAGGGGTGCTGGGCAGAGTGCTGTGCACCCGGGCCAGTGCCACCAGTGCTGGTGCCACCGCAGGCAAGGTCAGTGCCAGCAGGGTCAGTGCCACTGCAGGCAGCCTCAGTGCCAGCAGGATTAGTGCCAGCAGGGTCAGTGCCACTGCAGCAGGGTTAGTGCCAGCAGGGTCAGTGCCACTGCAGGCAGCGTCAGTGCCAGCAGGATTAGTGCCAGCAGGGTCAGTGCCACCAGAGCTGGTGCCACTGCCAGCAGGGCCGGTGCCACCACCGGCAGGGCTCCTGGCCATCTGTGGTTCCGATCCTGCCCTGAAGGCACGAAGGCTGGCAGCACCTGCCTGCTCCCTCTCTGAAATGAGGGCAGGTGCCAGCTCCAGCGTGGCCCTAGGGAAGGGTAAGCAGGGCTGTTTTAAACTGGCACATCCCCNCCAGGGCCAGTGCCACTGCAGCAGGGTCAGTGCCACTGCAGCAGGGTCAGTGCCAGCAGAGTCAGTGCCAGCAGGGTCAGTGCCACTGCAGCAGGGTCAGTGCCACTGCAGGCAGGGTCAGTGCCGCTGCAGCAGGATTAGTGCCAGCAGGGTCAGTGCCACTGCAGCAGGGTTAGTGCCAGCAGGGTCAGTGCCACCAGAGCTGGTGCCACTGCCAGCAGGGCTGGTGCCACCACCGGCAGGGCTCCTGGCCATCTGTGGTTCCGATCCTGCCCTGAAGGCACGAAGGCTGGCAGCACCTGCCTGCTCCCTCTCTGAAATGAGGGCAGGTGCCAGCTCCAGCGTGGCCCTAGGGAAGGGTAAGCAGGGCTGTTTTAAACTGGCACATCCCCAGGAACAAGCAGGATCAGCATTGTTGTTTAAACATCTGGCTGTGGGGCAGCATTCCTAAATAGCATTTTTCATGGTAAGCTCGAAGTCCCCCAGGTGCTATGGTTTTTCAGAGCATAAATCTGTATTTAGATCCATCAGAAAAGGAGCATTTTTGGTCTGTGCCTGTGCAGAAGTCTCCTGTTCTAAAATTAGAAAGTCAATTTGTCTGTTAAGCCGAGGGAAGAAGCAGCTCTACGTGCCCTCTGAAATTAGCAATGAAACAAGCTCTATTGAACTCATCTATGGCTTTCCACCTTCAGGGCAGGGGCTGCAACCAAGACAGACAGTGTTTCTCCAGGCCGCCACAGTTATTTTGCAAGAAAAGGAGGAGGGGGAGCAGGGAGTTGCTTGAGTCTGATCTCTAAATGAAATAACCAGCTGAACTTCTAAAATCATCCAGAAGATTAAAGGACACTTCAAACAGTCTGGTGTGTCAATTTATTCTGCTGAACAGCGCTTCCTTAATTGTCACAAAACTAAGACATTAAAGTTAACAGAGTCATGTGCTCTGTTAAAAGGTGCTGTTGCTTCAGAGAAAGGTGTTACTGAAGAAAAGAAATGCAGAGGGAGGTCTTTCATGTAGCACAGACCTAGGAAAAAAAGAGAAATAAGGCAACAATTTGAATGCATTTGATTTTCTAGGGCTAGTACTTGGGAAGGATTGAACATTATGTGCACAAATCTGTGTCTCTTCTGTTACCGTGAAGTGAGTGTCATTGCAAGGGCTGCTCTGACAGGTATTAAGCAGATGTGAAGGCACTGACCATAAGCAGCTTCCATCCCCAGAGTCTTCTACAAAACCTGAGCCTAGAGAGGCTCAAGGATTTGGAAACCTCCAGAAGCTTTCAAGGAAAAAACGCGATGTAGTTGCAGAGAAGCGCACGCAGCTTTCATTGCTTCCCCCCGAAAAGGGTAGAAATATGAAAGAAAGTAGTGCAGCAGCATACCAGGCCTTAAGAATGATTTCCATGACTAATAATTCAAATTAAGTTACGTACATGTATGCGTTATTAGGCGATTGCAATTTCAATATATTGTAGATTAAATTCACCTGGAATTTGTGCTGTGTGAGCCACATCTCAAAGAACGTGCATAAAGACGTCAAGTCAATTTCTCAAGCTTTTTTCTCCTAAAATATGAGACTTTTTTTCCCCCTGTAGCTACATTAGGTCTTAATTTACATATTGTTTCTGCACTCTCTGGATATTACTTTCTTTTTTGTTTATACGTCAACAATATTCATGCTTTCTATTTTTAACATTATAATATTCCTCCTATTTCAGAGAGGTGTCAACAGGCGAGTGGATATATTCAGGTGCTGTAGTGTGTTGTGCAGATCTCTTGCTAATAATAGGTGTAGGATGTTTTATTTCAAAGGAAAGAACGCTTATTTCTGTCATCAATACAGCCAGCACTACTATACTCGTGCTAACTCAAGAATACATTTGTCATTTTTAATGAAGGAAATAAAGCAAGTAACTGCAGCTAGGTCAATTTTTCATTAATTTCATTGGTTTTTTTCTTTGGAGAAAAAAGGGGATTTTAGCCAGGTTTTGTGAGAAAATGAGTCTCATGCTGCCTGTGCATGTGTGCCTTGGATTTGACAGCAGCAAAGCTGACTCAGAGATGGTTATTTCTTATCCCTGTCATGAAAATACACCGAGTGGAGGGAAAACATAACAGAGAGTCTGCAGGCAGCTGAATTCTTATCAATAGGCAATTATGGAAAAATCTTAAATAAGAGCTTGTGGTTTCTTGGACACAAGGGCCAATCAAGCATGAGACAGAATCCTGTAGGAAAGCGGCTTTTTCTTGCTCCATCCTCATGGAGCCTCTTCTTTTCCATGCTTAAGTAATTGCCAGAAAATCTTGGCTCGGTTGGGCAGGCCTGGCTTTGGTGCTCAATTACCAACGTGTGGCACTGGGAATAAGCTGCAAGCCTTGCTCTGGAAGCCAGGTGTGAACGTTCCCTTCCACTGGAATGCAGGGACGGCGCTTCCCGTGCTCTTCTCTCCCGTTCAGCCCCGGTACAGGCGAGTGTGGGGGGCTGTGTCCCCCACTGGAGGAGAGCACGAGTGCTCCGGTCCAGTGCTGCCCATCCCAGGGGCTCGATCTGTGCCTAAGGAGGACCCTGGGCCGAGTGACATCCGTGCTGCTCTGGGCAGCTGCCCCTTGCATCCTCCCTTCCCTTCCCCAGGAGCTGGTTCATCGGTGGCTGGCTCCTTGTGGCACGCCCAGTGCCAGGAGCTGGCCAAAACCAGCTTTAACGGTGCTGAGAGCCGGCGTGGCCCAGCCACGGCCTGTTCCTTCTGCAGGCACCCGCTGAGTGGCGAGGGGCCGGGTGCCTCCCGAGCCCGCGGGCGAGGAGGCTCAGGCAGAGGGGTTGTGCAGGGCCAGGACAAGCCGTGGTAACTGCCAGCCTCCTCCTCCTCCCAGGGGAGAACACCCTGGCTTACCCCTCCAGGCAGGGAATCTCTGCTCTTCCGTCCGTTTCCCGGGAGGATGGACAGTCCGGCTGGCTCAGGCCTGGGGTGCTTAAATTCTGTTAGGTCTTGACAGCTGGGTTGGATTCTGCCTTGCAACAGCAGAAAGGACTTGGTAAGGCATCAGGAGCCCTGCAGAGGTGAATCTTGTGTGAACCCTGCAGTTCCAGCTGAACTGAGATGAACCGAGCAGCGCTCACCTTGAACAGCACACGAACGTCAGCCGTGGCAGGGAGGCACGCCTTGCTACCTCTGTTCGACTCCCAAATCTAAAATACAAGCTCTCTCAAGAGGGAAGTGTCTTAGCAGGGAAAATGGAAGTCAAAATCTTCAAGGTTAAAAAGTTCTGCCTAACCTTTCATATTATTGCTCAGAAGAATTATTTTTTAAAGTTAATAAACCACGTGCATTCACCTCATACGGCTATTTCCCTCCCCAAACAAATTGCTTTTATTGTCAAAACTACAAATTTGGGCATTGTGATCGATACCATCGTTTTATGAGCTGTCAGCAAAGGGGCTTGAAGATGCAGCTTTGCTTGATTGTGTAGGAATAAAGATTGATCAGCCCTGTTGCTGCTTCTGTATAGATCCTGGGCTGATTCACATACAGTATACAAAGCAAAGCACTATCCCCTCATCCCTCTTCAAAATCACATAGTCAATAGCTTTTCCTCTGTGCTTCTCTGCGAGCACTTGAAAGTACAACCCCAATTAATATCTTACAAAGGGCAGAGAGGAGGAACGTGGTTTGGTGTTGGGGGGTCTTTCCCTCATAGGAAAATGTGATTTTAATTCCAAACTTTTCTTGGTTCATTTTGCTAAAAGTACTGAGCCAAGACTGTTCACTTTTACTCTTTCGTGTTTTCTGTTACTGTTTTTTAAATGGAGGCAAGAGAAGAGTGCAAGACGAGAACGATGGGCTGCTGAGTCTGGAGGGGCTCTGAGGGACTGCAGTGTCACACACGGCTCTAAAGGGAAATGAAGTCTTCTGGACACTGGTGTCAGAGTTTGCTGAATAGAATTATTTCCAGTGGAAAAGAGGGGGTATTGGCTGAGGTATTTTCATTGTCTGTATTCATTTACCAAAATAAGCGTTGCTGTATTTATAGCACAGTGACTTAACAGACTTGTGCATGGTGCAGGTTGTGCAGTGTCCACAGCCTGGACCTCAGTTAGACCCTAGGTAAGTCAGGAATTGCCTTCCTCAGCTGCAGATTTGTAAACAGGTGTGAGGCGTTCCCTCCTCCTCCTGCCTTCAGCCAAGTTAAGGGCTGTGCCTGCTGAGAGGGGAGATCTTCCTCCCCTTCCTGCCTCTGCTGGGCCTGGCACGGAGCTGCTTTGGGCTGCAAGGTGCCGGAAAACAACACAGCCCAAGCACTGCGCTGGGTCCCCAGAACGGCTCCTGGACCGCCCCAAGCGAGTGCCAGGGCAGGGAAGCAGCAGCAGGAGGAGGGGCGGGCAGCGGGGTCACTGAGTGCAGGGCCCACCTGCAGCACAGCAGCACACCTGCGGTGGGGACACGCAAGGGACAATCCATCCGCGGTTGGGTTTTCACATAAAGAGTGGGGACAGCGATAAATCTGCATCCTGACACTGGGGGGTAATATGCAGCATTGCATGCTTAGTGTCTGTAAAAGCTTTTCAAAATCCTGCATAGAAGGGTTATAAAAACAAACCTAGAGATAGAGTGGACATCATTCCGTGGCAAGTCCAATAGTCCTGCACTTACTTAAGGACTGGGTTCCACTCTGTCTTTCCCTTAGATGTGTAACTTTGCTTTCATAGTCTTACCAGGAGGCCCTGTATTTAGCTCTCCCTGTTCAAGGTTCACTGCCCTATAATCCCCTTGAAATGGAGTGGAAAGCCCATGAAAATTTCACTGCATTTGCACCCAGGAGACATATGGCCATGGTGTTAATTAAAATAAAAAAAAAAGTGATGGTCCTGTAGTCTCCATGGAGACTGAGCATGCTGAAAGAGGTGGGAGTATAAAATATTTTCAATTTTAAGTTGAAAGGCAGAGATCAAAAGTTGTTCTGGTTAAAATGCTGGTGGGTGTCAACATGCCCAGCTGAATGATAAGGCATTTTGCACAAATGCTTTGCAAAATGTTTTGAAAATGAGATTTTAGGGCTGGTTTCCTGTAGTATTTTTACTGGTTTCTGGAATAGATCTGGATGTGTGCTGTCTGTGCCTTTGTCAAATGCACCAGAGTGCGTGAGCCAGGAAGTAAAATACCCATCCTGGCAACAAGGAATCCTTGTTTTACAAGTTAGCATTCAAATTCTGTTAGAGGATCATAACAACTAAAGGAAAGAAGACCCAGCAGAAATGGTGACATTCCATGTGATTAAGATGTCTGGCCGTCAAAGGAGCCAATAAAAAAAAGCTTTCCCAAGCTTGCTGGGGGGAAGAAAGGGTAAGAAAACTACATGAAAAGTATTCAGCAAAATGCATTAAGAAGCCTGTGTTTATTGATAGCTGGTAAATTTGTTTCAGTGCTGTTCTTCAGTCACTTGGAGAACAGGAAAGCATTGCTGGGGAAGCGTTACTGGGGGGGAAAATCACCTTACTGGCTAAATGCAAAATGGACAGCAGGCAGGGATGCATTTTGCAACTTTCTGTTCCCAGGTGACTATAGAAATAGCATTGCTGGCATCCAAAACCCATGCCTTGTGAGCTCCATGACTGAAAAATCACTAATCTGATGGTTTCCATCTTAAATAATCGTCTTCAGGCTGGGACTGCCAGGTAAAGGGACAGCCAATTTGCCTCTGTAAGATGATTTCCATGGGAAAGACAGTTAAAAAAGCAGAACTGGCAATTCTGGCTGTTCTCACAAAGAGTGCAAATCTGGCTATTCTTGGTGCTTTTGCTGAGGAAAGTTTATTGAGTCCTCAGTGGCTGATGGTGGACAGTACCCATTTATTTTGATTTTTTACGTGTATGGATCTGTTGCTAAAAGCCAAAGATGTCTATAGATTCAGCAGACTAAGAGAGGGGAAACAAAAGGGCAGCAGAATTGAGAGAGGAAGCTGGGTGAGGGTTTGTGCAGCCGGTTCCTCCTGACGCTGGTGTCCCTCGCAGCCTTTGCAGTCCTCATTTACTGAACAGACACGGGGCAGTTGGATGTAAAGGCTGAAGGTTCTGTTGGCTTGTGCTTTTTGGGGCTGAATGTGAATTTGCTGGAACAAGGATTATGAGCTTGAATATTATTACATTGGGATGGAGTTTTGCCAATGATATAACCATAACAAGATTTCTTTATTAAAGTACTTTCTGAGCATTATTAAAAGAAAAGTAAAAAAAAAAAAAAAAGGCCCTGCCCTCTTTCTCCCTTTAGATTGTAGCTGAACAAATACATAATTTGGGGGAGACACAAAGGAAAAAACCACACATGAAATGCAAAAATATATTCAGTTCAGTACCACTGTCTGCCTTGAAATTGGTTTCCTCTGTCAGTAAGCAACTGAACAGATGGAAAAGCTCTGAAACAAAGGAAAAACATTACCTGACAAAAATGGTTGGTGCTTGTTACCTGGAGAGAATGTTTACGTGAAGGCAATCTTCATTTAGGCAAATGGATGAGAGGTTGCCTTGCAACGTAAGGAAATAAGACATTTAACAAATTATGACCGTTGAGTTTTGTGTTAGGAAATGTGGTAATCTTGAAATGAGAGGGCATTTTATGCTATAGGTGCTGGCACCACCAGAAATACCAATAGTTTCGGTAGCTGTGAACGTGTCTCAGAAGCCTCTGCAGCATTTTTCTCGTCGTGTTCAGTGTGGGAAGTTCAACTAATGCCCTGCTTTGCCCTGCTTGGTGCTTTTGTTCCCTGGAGTCAAACCAGAAATGATTCCCTGAGTTTCTTCATTTGGAGGAAGAATTTAGTAAGAAGAATTTTTGTCTGTCATGGATCCTATTCTGTATTTTTTTGACCCTATAATAGACTTGACATCAAATTATGGCTTAAATTTAGGCACTCCGTTTTGCAGGCAGCACTTTGGACAGTAATTCTTTATTTCTCAGAGGCTGAAAAATTGCATCTATTTTTTAACAGCTTTTGATTCGTTAGCATATTTATATTGAATCTGTTTATTCTTCCCTAGCTCCCGTTAATAGAAATTAGATGTGTAATTAATTTAATAATAGCACCTGGGACAAAGGAATTATTTCATGCCACCTCTCAGTTAACAGGAATTAAGATGTTTCATTCTGAAGACTATTGTATATGCAGAAATTTTCCATTTCAAAAATAATAATTAGCAGTATTGTTAAATTAACCAGGTTTATCTTTGGTCAGCTTTACATTCCAGAATGATTGAAGAAACAGAATAGTTTAAATGTGTTCTTTGCTGTTCAGCTCTGGCATGGCACACACAATGTCCTTGGATCAGTGCTAGTGCAGTCACTTTGATTTCTGTGCTTAGCCTGACTTGGAAATGGAAACCGCTTCTGGCGTGCACCTGGAAAAATGTGTGTGCCCAGCTCCTGGGGTGGCTTTCATCATACAGCCAATTTTTACTAACTTCATTTATATGTTAAGTGTTGGTGCATGTGGAGCGGATTGCAATGGAATGTACTCTTACAGCTGAAAACTTCTGCTAGTTCAGTTCTTTTAAAATTCTGATTTCAGAATAGGAGGATGTTGTTGTTCTCCCCCCAAAACCCAACTAAACCCCTTTTGTCTGTGTAGTTCAGACAAAAAGCTCTTAAAAAAAATACTTCACTCTGTTCACTTGTAACATTTATTCGTTTGCCAAGGCTCTGAGTGGGTGTTTAATTTTATTTAAAGGGTAGTGTGAATAGCCTCTGGTGCTTAATTTAGAATTTATACAATTTCCCATTTCCCTTAGATATATCCTAGTGAAGGAAACATCTTTTATATGTAAAGAAAGTTGTGATTTCCACCCCATTTAAAGTCATGTTTTATTTAGACCATTCTGTTTCCTCTTCTCTTGGGGCAGCATCTGAATTCCTTGTCAGGTCATTAACTATATTAGATGAAAACATTTGAACATTTTTTGGTCAGAGAAACAACATTTAATCCTGTGTCCATATTCTCAGTGGGAGCTCTGTGCTCTTTTCCTGCCTGTCCAAAATTGCGGGAGCTTTCGCAAGGTCTTAATGGAAGTGTGCTGCTGAAGTGGGCACTTGAGTGGGCACGTCCCTCTGTGTGCTGCAGGCTCTTCAGGGGCTCCGGTGGTAAATTCTTCACATTTTCCTCCTCGCCGTCTGGTTTAGAGAGCTCAGCACCGAGCGAGCCGCAGTAAAAAGTCATTTTTTAAGAGGATGTGAACGTGATGCTCCCATGCCTTGGGCAGTGAGCTCCTCCAGCCCAGCCCCTCCTGGGGACCACCAACATCCCCGTGCCGAGGGCTGCCAGAGCTCCTGCAAGGAGCTGGGCTAGGGAAAAGGGCTAAGGGACATCCACGGCTGCTGGAGCTCCTGCAAGGAGCGGGGCTGTGGAAAAGGGCTGAGGGATGTCCAGGGCTGCTGGAACTCCTGCAAGGAGCTGAGATGTGGAAAAGGGCTAAGGGACATCGAGGGCTGTGGAGCCCCCAAGGAGCTGGGCTGTGGAAAAGGGCTGAGGGACATCGAGGGCTGTGGAGCCCCCAAGGAGCTGGGCTGTGGAAAAGGGCTGAGGCACATCCAGGGCTGCAGAGCCCCACGGAGCTGAGCTGCTGCTGGGCTGTGGAAAAGGGCTGAGGGATGTTGAGGGCTGCTGGAACTCCTGCAAGGAGCTGAGAGGTGGAAAAGAGCTGAGGGACGTCGAGGGCTGCTGGAGCTCCTGCAAGGAGCTGAGAGGTGGAAAAGAGCTGAGGGACGTCGAGGGCTGCTGGAGCTCCTGCAAGGAGCTGGGCTGTGGAAAAGGGCTGAGGTGCACCTCTGGCAGCACGCTGCGGTTCGAGGGCTGGTAGCACGTGTATCCAGCTGCAGCGGCCCAGGGCTTCTTCGGGGGCACACAGAGCTGTCACCGCCTTGGCTGCTTTGAACGAACAGCGCGGTTTTGTGGGGGCTGAGGCGCTGCTCTTTCATTCCTTCTCCCCGTGTGCCCTGGAACTCGCCGCGTGGCACAGGGAGGGGTTCTCTGTGAGAGCTGGGAACGAACACGGAGCCAGTGCTCCGGGCCAGGCTGGGCGGGCAGGAATCCACGGGATGTGAGGGGCTCCCCCCGACAGCAGGGAAAAGCTGCCATGACACCCAATAAACAGCCGCAGCGAAAGTGGGGGACAGGAGTAGCCAGCACCGTGGAAAATGACAGCAGTGACCTCTTTCTTAGAAATGGGCACTCTTCCATTGCTCACACCCGAAGGGAAATTTGAAGCTTGCTTTGACTGGTTTGTTATATTCCTATTGATTTTACAGTTTTCCTTACAATTAACAGATAAGGTGCTTCTCTACCTCCACTCAGCATGTTATTCATCCTTCCTAGACAAGGGTTATTACATGCTGTCTCTTTTTCAGGCAGAATCCAATAAATTTTCTGATCTCTGCTCTAAGACTGGGGTAAACGGATAGTGCAGAGGAGTCATCCATCATGACTCCTCCTTAGTGTCTTGCAGGAAATGAGTAGCTCAGAAGAACGTACCAAGGCTGAAAGATGGCATTTCCTTCTTTTAGCTCGACCTCAAGGAACCCAGCCTCAAACAATGGACTCTATATGAAATTCTCAACTTAATTCTCTCTGCCCCTCTTGTTTGTTTTGAAGAAACTGAAAGCCTCACAAGCCACTGAGGTTTCTGTTCTTTTTCCGAAATGTTTTATGGATCTTTGCCCCTTCAGTTAGCACTGGCACCATTTGCACTTCATTAGTATGCACATACTTAGTCTGCTCTTGATTGCTCTTGCTGTCACACTGGAGGAGGTGGGGGATCAGTCAGTGGAACCAATATCCAGGTTTTGGCAATAGATAAAACTATGGTAAAGCTAAAAAAAAGAGTGATTGCTCGTCACAGAGCATCCCAGACTGGTGTGGTTAGCCAAGGAGAGAGACCTCATTATGAGACAACTCATACATGAGTTTTAGAAGTGTGGGTTTTGCATAATGACTATCCTGCAACGTTCACATCTTGGCAACCTACTGTAAGGCTGCCCTAGAGCACAAGTTCTATCCCTTCCCTAGCTCCTGAGTCCCCAGAGTATTTCAATTTAACCTGAAATCTTATTGGCATCAGTAGGATTTGGACACTTGTTTGAAATTCAGCAACGATATTTTGTTGAACCATTTATGGAAAATTAATTCATTGGATGGGCAGCCTTGGAGCATGGGAGTAATGTCGGCTCTTACAGTAAACCTGACAAAGATATTCTAGGGTGAGTAGAGGATTTTGGATGCATGAAATTTGAATTTTTCTAATTAAAACCTGAACTGAGACCTGATTTTCAGAAATGCTTGGATACCATCGGGGTGGTGGTGAGGGGAGGAGTGAAGAGCTCAGTCCCGTGTTCCCAGGCAGGTAGATACATTATTAGTTTCATTAACAATCTTGACCAAGTGGAATTGAAATCTTTCTCCCTTTTTCCATGCTTTCTTCAGTTTCTCCTTTCTCTGCTGCTCAGCAGAGGTACACAGAACAAAGAGAAGAAAGTTCTCACTGTTTCTTACCTGGTTCCAGAGTGACCAGTAGGAGATAAACCTGTCAAGCCTTAGGCCAGGCTATTGTGGCAGACTTTCTCCTCGAGGAATTAATACCTCTGGGATCAGAGGAAGAAAGAGGATCAGTCAACTTCAAAGTTGTGAAGTGACAGCTCCCTCAGCCGTGCTCAGAGGTGGCAGCTTGGCAGGTTACCCACAGCTGGGCTTGGATTAGTGGACACGGGAGCTTTAAAGGTGCCAGCACAGAAGAGGGGAAAAGAAACCTTGCCCACAATTATTTAAAACTCGGGCAAAAAGAGAGTTTGAATGGTGAAGGTCACCAGCACTGGCTGAAGTCTTTGACAGCAGTGGTTCTCCATCCCTGGGGATTAACATATTTTACATTCAAACTGATAGCTAGATAATGCTGTATTCAACCTTTTGGAGGTATTTGCAGTACTTTAATAGTAAGCTCAATAGAGTAGGCATTTATTTCATAAAGAAAGTTTATGCCAGTCTGGTCTCACAGCAGAGCGAGCTGATTAAAGTCTGGCAGACCCTATTGACATTTCTAATAAAGAAATCACTACCACAGCATTTTTCTCTACTTAAAGCAACAAGAGCAAGAATGGTGAAGAAATAAAACCTTTAGAGAGAAAGACGCTGTTGACAGCATCTTTTAACTTCCTCCATTTAATCGCAAGTGCTCAGCTTTTGCCACCACTGGAAGATATAAAACAGTAATACTGTCATATATTCATTACTCATCATCTAGTGGAGTGCCTGGGAATTAGGGGTGTGCAGGGGCTGACTCACAGTGGGGTAAGAAGAGCGTGGAGAGGCCACGCCACGGTCACAATAAAATAATCCTGTGGCACATTTACTCTAGAGCTGCTCATTAGCTCATTGACTTGGATCTGGCACTTTTATTCACGTTGCAGATTTCCCAGGGAGAGCTTCATATTTTGGGTCCTTGGTGTGTTGCTTCCTCTGCAAACCCTGCTCAGTGTGACTGAGCACAGCCTAATCCCCGCTGGATCCAAACTCAGTCCCTGCCCTCACTGCTCGCTGGATTTGGGAACAACCAGGGTCCAGCAAGGTGCAATGGAAAGGCAGGAGGTGAATACTGGAGCTGATTTTCACAGCCTGCAAACTAAAGGATACTTCATGTCCATACCTTCAGGCAAATCAGACACTGGGGATCGTTTAGTTAATCCTTATCATATTACAGTGCAAACTAGATTATTAATTACACAACAATATTAATGGGGTAGTAATTGTAAGAGCTAGATGAGAGTTTGAAAAGATATTCCCACACCTCTGTCTATTCCTGTGCACTCTGGGATAATATTTTGCGTTTCTCTTAGATTATTCTTCAGATTTTAAACAAATTCCGGGGAATATCACAAAGTCATACCTTTATCCTCCTTACAGCCTTGTTTTGAGCTCTCCAAGCTCACCAAGATCTTGTGTAACTTGTGGATGTGTCCAGAGCAGTGTTTCCCTGCCCTGAGTCATCCCCGTGCCTCCCTAAACATCTGTGTGAAGTCCTGCTCGGGGCTTTGTAACCACGCTGCAGTCTGCGGGTCGGGAGCCGTCTGTCGAGCTGTGTTTGCCCCCACACCTGCTGCCCTCGGGTGCCTGTATCATGTTCTGCATGACCTCTGCTCAAAAAATGAATAATGGATTATGCGTAGTGCAGAACTGAGTTCAGTTTGTCACTTGGGCATTCTTCTGGGAGCGTGTGTTGACGAGAAAAACGCTGTGAGCAGTGTTCATCAGATGCTTTGCGCTGCTTCGAATCTTCCTGTGGTGAATGACAGCGTTTGCTGTTAGATTTAGCTTTGGATTTATCATGTGTCTCTATCACTTCATCATATTTATCCATCACTTGGCAGGCCATTACTCACCTTAAACTAAATAACAAGGCAAAAAGGACAAAGGAGGGTTGCAAACGATAGCAGTGTTTTCCATCCCATGTGTCCATCTTCCCTTTCCTCTGAGGGAACCAAGGAAATGTGGAAAACCGCTATGAATTCTCCAAATGTCTGTCTCCCACATGATACTTCATACTTTCCAGGCAAGCCCTTGGCTGCCACTGCTGCTGTGTATTTATGATCAAAGAGTACTTCAGTCGTTTCTAGATAACTTCATCACACACTTGTATTGTCCAAATACTCTGTACTGCACAGGGATTTATCTGCCTCACGTGGGTTGGAAATCTTACCATTCAAATAGGTACTTTTTGGCAAATACCTATATCAGTAAAGCCCAAAGAACTGGCAGTTCTTTTATTTAAATTATCTTTGCATCCCCAGGAAGATCAGTTTTCTGTGCTAATGTCATCCTCCTTCAGAGGAACTTCTGCACACGTGCTGTGACAGTTTACATGGAAAAGGCATTCTTAATGTGCACGCTTTAGCACCCTCTAACACGTTCCCAGCTTGGAAATTGAGTGTGTACAAAAGATGCAAAAATCAAATCTAAAAATATATCCAAGTGTCAGACTAAATTAAAATTCATGCTTCATTAAGTGGGTACAGTACAAATAAAAGTCTTGGTAGAAGCAAAACTGCTTCTTCTGCTTTTTAGCCAGCTGGGGCTCAATCTCCTTAGAAATGCCCATGGTCCTGAGTTAATGGTGTCGAGCAGTTGTCTGTTCCTGGTTTGCCAGAATACCTGATTCTGCTTTTCCAACAGTTGTTATGGCGTATCTTCAAGCTGAATTTAGGCTTTATGGGTTGCCTTCGTGCTGGATCAACCATCTTCTTGCTGTGAGTTAAAATACACGCCAGCAGCTGCAGCACACCTGTGATTTACAAACTGTTACTCGCATGTGAAATATTAAATACTCCTTTGGTCACCCAGTGGGTGCTGTGTGAGCAAACACAGCCTATGGAGCTGCTGTGGCTGCAAGGATTCTGTGGAAATACAGAGCCTTGAATATATATATATATGTGTGTGTGTATATATATGTGTGTGTGTATATATATGTCTGGGCTGATTTTTTCCTACCCTTTCACGTTTAGCACTCAGCCTTGCTTTAAAGAGGGATTTCAGAGACACAGCTTTTCTGTGTCAAGTACTGAGAGCTCTGCAGGCTGGGACTCTGCCGTGGTCCCAACAGGTTCCTGAGCCCCAGAACAGAAGTGCTGTAGCTGAATGTTCCACGTTGTCGATTTTGTGCTGTTTCAGCAGTGGCGATACCAGGAGACCTGAGTACATATCTGAGCAAGAGCCATGGCTTCTTTCAAAGTATAAAATCCAGCAGAGGGCTTTTGGAAATAGGCAAGTTGACTTTTGACACAGAAACATCGATTTCCTCCCTCTCCTTTGAGTTCATGTTTTTACATTTCTTTGACTTCTGGCATTTTGCAGATCTTTGCAAATGAATGTGATGATAGACAGGAATAAACTTCATTGTGAGAGTCAAAGATGAACCAGAGAGGAATGCAAAGTAGGTCAGGAAAGGAAAAGGTGATCGGAGCATTCTGGCAGTGGCATGAGGGACATCTCTGCCACAGAGCACAGGGAAAGATTTCAGTCCTGCAAAGGAGTCCTGAGGCATTTCCACCCCTTTCTCCATTGCTCATTGACCTTCAAACCCTAAGCAGAGTCCGCTGGTGTCTTTCCAGAAACCCAGGGGTTTGGCTCAAACCTGGAATATGCTCAGCTGGAAAACAGCTCCCAGCAGTGCCAGTGGACCTGGGCTCCCTCGGGGCCTCGGTGTGCTGACTCCGGGGGCAGCTGGGAGCCAGGAGCGGGCAGGGGTGCAGCTCACACTGCTCTGTGCGGCCGTGCCAGCTGAGCTGGGCAGGAATCCCCTGGCAGGGAGCCTGCAGGGAAGGATCTTACAGCGCTGCTCCCTAAGAACTGGCCGGGGATGGACTGTGAGATGTGGGCACAGCCAGGTAGAGTCTCTTCAGCGGTGAAAGCCAGTTTTACCCTGTGCATGGAGAGCTCTCTGGTGAGGAGAATGCTGAGGGCTGGAGAACCTCCCTGTTTAAGCACAGCCCTAACTCCTCATTTTATTGCCTTGGTGAATTCCAATATGCATTGCCACGGCGCTCTCTGAAATATAGCAACTCTCCGAGGCCAGGGCAAGTTTTCCACAGAAAATGATAATGTTCTCCTTCCTTTATTTTAATTAGTATTTCAGTGGAAGTGAGGAATTTGCTGATTTATGTAATTCTTTAAAAGAGGGCAGAGCAGCAAACTTCAGAGTAATTTATTTTTTGACATATATATTGCAGTGGTTTCAAAGACTTTTTGCAGCGGTTTGCAATCCCCTTTTTGCAGAGCAAAATATTCACCTCAGACAGTGGAATTTCATGAAGTCATCACTGATTCATGCATTTCATGGTTATTTGCTATTTTTTCAGCCTCATCTGTGTATTTTTACTCCATGGCATCCTGCAGGCATGGTCATTTCTATCTGCTGTGCTGAAGTATTTATGCAGATTGTTTTAAGAATATGTTTTCAACCGGTTCAAGAAAAACAAACTCTTTATTTTCAGTAATCGCAGTTACCAATGAATTCTTCTCTGTATGTGGAAATATTTAATGAACAAAAAAAGATACAACTTGGCTTTTAGCAACCAAATGGGAATCTGATCCAGGTGAGACCATTTCCAGCAGTTGCCAGTGTTTTCCCTCTCACCAGTGTTTGTTCCCTCGTGGTCCTCTCAGTGCGCTGGCAGAACTCTGAAGACGGCCAGAACTCTGAGGAGCCGGGGTGCTGCTGGTGGTGATTTCAGTGACCTGAGCTGCAAGGCAGCCCCGGCACGGTGTGGCTCAGAACGTTGCCCTGGACGGGCTCGGAATTGCCCTTCGGTTCGCCCGTCCGCAGCCCTCGGACGGAGCAGAGCCTCCTGTCCCGTCCCGGGGAGCGCCAGGCACCGCTCCCGTTCCTGCTGGCACGCAGGAGCTCTGTGTGGTGAGGTGGGTGGAGGTTAGGCAGCAGCTTTGACCCACGTGGCTTAAAACTCTTCCCACAGCGAAGTCACTGTATTGAAAAAACACTTTTTGGAAAGCCTAACTGTGCTCATGTAAAGACTTCACTTGTATAAATGCCATAAAAATCAAGTTTTTTCTCAACATCACATTGCTGTGCTGAGAAAAGAGTGGTTTCTCTTGTAGATTTGGCATTTCTTGGCTTTTGTTCCTGTGTAGAGAAAAACCAGAAACCAACCAAAAAACCTCCGTAAACAAACCCAAAACCCCAGTGTACTTCATGGAGGGAAGTAATATAAATTAAAAATACCTCTGCAACTTTAAGGCTTGTGGCTGGCAGCCGTTAACCCTATTTGTAGCTCTTGAGAAAGAAGGAATCTTGGGTTGCAATTATCTGTCTTAATATTCCACCTGGTAGTAGGTATTAATGTGTAATCACATTTTGGACACAAAACTGAGAATGTAATTTACAGGGCTGTGTCATTTACTGATTTCTTGCTTAATGAGAGCAGTCTGAGCTCCTTCAGCAGAAGCTGCTGCGAGAGCTGCACTTTTGGCTGTGACCTGGTTGGGAGAGCCCAGCTGTGGAACGGGGCTCACTGGGGGTTTGTAAAGAGGGTGTGTGAGAGCTGCTGCCGCCCTGCATTTCTGCTCTCCGTTCCAGGGTGCTGCTGATGGGTCTGTAACGTTCATTCTGTGACTAATGGAGAGCAGCGTCTCTCCTGGGGATGTTTTCCTCCCCAGTTCAGCACCGAGGGCGTTCCCTCTGGGTACTCTCAGCAGTGTCTGGGAGCATCACATCCCTTTGCAGGGACACGGGAGAAGGTGGGTGCACAGCAGGGATGTGCCTCGAGTGGTGCTGTCATTTCACAAGAGGCTTGGGGAGGACTGGTCTGGAGTTTCCCCCACAAGGGAAGTTCCTCTCCCAAAGGCAGGACAGCCCCACAGGAGGATTGCCTGTGAAAGAACCTGCACTCCCTCTGTGAGCAGGCTGTGCCATGCAGAGCTGAACCAGCCCTGCCACGCAGAGCTGAACCAGCCCTGCCCAGAGCCTTTCACAGAAGGGGTTTGTGAGCTTGGCCTGTTGAAGAGAGAGGGCAGGAGAAAGTGTGTGTGCCCCACGCACTGACAAACAAACCATCTGCAGGCTGCCATTGCCTCTGTGCCTCTCCCGGGAACTGATCTGTCTTAGGGAGAGCGGCAGGACTAACTGAAGCTTCCAGTCTAGTCTAGGTCAAATATAACACTTATTTTTTCAGGATATGGCAAAAATCATCCTAGTTTGAAGCCTGCTGTAGGACATCTTACATTGTCTTTTTGCATGGATTATTCTCTATCAGTTTTAAACTACAAGATTATTTTTAAGAATCTCACTTGACACTGAATGTGTGTTTTTTCTTATAAATAAATTAAAAAATACTTACCATCAGGAACTTTAATTTCAGTCCCCCTTCAAAAGCTTGGAAAACAACCCCCTCCGATCTGGTGTGCGTGCAGTGGTTGGGTTTGGAAGGGATGCTGCTGCTGGCCCCTGCGTGCACCAGGACTGCCCCAAAGGGGGCTGGGTCCTCTCTGGGGTCTCTGGCTGCTCTCAGTGCCTGATGGGTCACTGGCAGCACACGCTGCGGGTTGGAGGGGCAGAGCCCCCCCAGAACTCCAGTGCCCTGGGGCAGGGCAGGTCTGTGCCTCACCTGCACCTGCGGCAGCTCCTGCTGCGAGCCCGAGCCGCTTCCCCGACGGGCAGGAGCCGCGTCCTTCGTCTCCAGGGCGCTCAGGGAGGGAAGGCAGAGCTCTCACGTTGTTTAGCTGCTGGCACAAAATGACTAGCAATTGGCAGAAAGCGTTTCTTTTTCTCTCTCGACATTTCCTCCTAGCAACACGTAGTATATACATTTCCTATAAATTAGAAGGCTTTTTTTTTTTTTCCTTCTTTCTCCGATTTTTTGTGAGTCAACAGCACAATATTGGGTACAGGGAGAGAACACACAGACGTGTAGCAGGTGCGTGGCCTCCAAAGCCTGCAGCAGAATTCCTTCTGTGAACCCACAAGCAATGTTTTCAAGGCATTTGGGTTTAAATCTCAGCTGAACCAGCAGCTCAGAAAGAGATGAGAAAGCCTCCAAGAGTTTAGCAATAGCTCTTGAGAAGTGAAGAGCACACAAAAATCAACCAAAACAAAATAACATTTCTTATACCTGAATGGGTTTAGAATTGGTGTCGTTTACAAGAGAAAAACAGAGAAGCGAAGGCAAGAATGTTAATAAATTCCACAGTACTCCTTAGCATTGAATTATAAAAAATTGAAGTCAAAGATGTGTGTATGTTCACATATGAATGTGTGTAAGCCGTAATTTATTTAAACTTCACTGTGCCCCTGGTGCTTTCAGGAGCTGGATAATGAGATCATGATGCTTTGCCTTAAGGTCATAATTTACAATAAATTCCATATATCATGATTATTTACTTCTTGAGGTACCTGTAATATCTTAGGTAATTCAAAAATATTCCATAAGAATGTCACAGATTGAAATCTAGACAGACAACTGAACAGAGTTCAGTAGGAAAGGATAGGATTGCTAGAGATTTTATTTATACAAGGCAAGTCATAATGTTTCACCTGGGAGAAGGTCTCTGGAAAAGGTTTTGCTGAAGACAGTGAAGGTCAGCATAGATTAGAGCTCTGGGATGAGCTTGCTCGGTGGTTTAGCTACACCAGGCCCCGCAGCAGAAATGACTCGGAGATGGTTTTTGTTTTGTCAGGATAAATATTTGAGGTGGGCAGGGTTTAATAAATCTGGGTCCCAAATACACCCACGTCTCCTTGCTCTCAGCGCCGCTGACAGTCCGCGCGGTCTCGGGAGCTGTTCCGTGGTGCCCCGGCTCCGTGCTGCTGCATGCCCGGGCCCAGGGAGCCACCTGAGCGCCTTCCTGGCCGGTCCTGGAACCTCTCTGCAGCGAGAAATGTGGCCCTGGGTCCTGCAGGAGACAGCACTGCTTAAGTCACTTCGCTCCTCGGACATGAGACCTATCACAGTTCTGATGTATAATTTATCCTTTTTATATGAATTTCTTTTTCATCTGCACCTGTGAATGTGTTGGTTCTTTTGACATCTTAGGCTAGGGCTAACCTTTTACCATTCCAGAAGAATCCAGGGTTTTTTTAGGCTTTTGAGCAATGGTTTGCTGCTTTATGTAAAACGAAGAAAGAACAGAAAACTCAGCAATCCTACTGCAGATCAGCTCTGAGGAAGGGCCACCAGCTGCAAGGCTTGGGGCAGGAGCTGGCCCTGGTGAAGAGGCTGAAATGGGCTGAAACATGGCCAGGGTTTGTGCTCAAAATTAAAAAGACACAGATGCAAATTGAAAATACTGTAATAATAATGCTGACCCTTACAATATTTCACCCAAACATTTAAGAAACGATATCTTGTTCTAAATGTCTGGATCCATAATGCTATTTTATTTCCTTTTTTCACATACAGATAAGCCATAGTTGCCTGACACTTGTGTAAAAATTTCATCTCTCTCTGCACTAGACTCAAATTGAAGCAAGTTGCTCTTTAAAACTGAAAGTGTGAAAGGTTGCAAAATTGCTCTCTGTAGGTCAGGCAGCCCCTCAGCTCGGGTTCTGTATCTTAACCTCCTTTTCCTGTGTTCCTGGTGCTGAATACAGCAGCAGATGAACCCTGCTGGAGCTGGTGTCTTCTCTGGCTAAAACCTGTGACCACATACAAACCCTTTCTGCTGCACTATGGGCTTGTCATCATCCCCATGTTTCTGTTCCCTTCTTTTAATAATCCCCTTTGTCAACATATCAAGGCAACGTTTTTATTTGCCTAGTGATTTATTTATGTTCGTTCAAAATCGAGATTATCTTGTGCGTTTTCTCTAAGTTTTCTGCACCATACACTTGTGACCTGTGGAAGTTCCCAAAGAGGGCTCCTGATATCCAGCAGAGCAGGTGAGGGAAGTGAGCTTCCCATCGGCCTGTGCCGCGCGCGCCTCACGTTCTCTCTGGGAGAGGGGTGAGCCCTCCGCGCAGCAGCGCCGCCCCGGCAGCTCGGGCTCTCCCCAGGGTGCTGCAGCCCCGTACTGACTCTGCTGTTCAGAGCTGAGCTCGGTGCATGCGGATTTCCCACCCCTTTTTGGAGAAAAGGTGTTTTTGCTCATTTTGTGAGCTGTGAGTAGTTCCACCACCGCTTGCACCTTGAAGGGGAGCGCAGCTGTTGTTCAGGAGCAATGTTGGTCTGTTCAGCCCTACATGCAACTTTCAGGAGTCCTTGCTGTCAGTGTATTTATAGGAGCACTTGCTCAAAGTCTCAGCTTTTTAAAGAGTGCTTGTCTGCTGTGCTAAGCACGCTTAGATTGCAGCTTTCAGTGGAAATTAAGAGGCCTTGCATCTCGATAGATGAAAGATGCAGCCAAAGCAGGGAAAAATCAGCAGCTCTCTGAGCTGTTCATAGAAATCAAGTGAAACCTGATTTTTCTTTTGTTTTCAGTGCAGCTCTTATGTCAACTCTTCAAAGTAGGAATGAAGAACATGAGGGGTTTATGCATTCTATGGAAAATTCTGGAGCTAGAGACACTTCACATTCTATGGTCACATGGCATGGAGAGCATTTTTTGAATTTTTTTTTGTGTGGAACCGTAAAAAAACATCACAGTGTCAGTACATGAACCAAGAGGTCAGGAGACACGAGAGAACAGCTCAACAGCCAGCCTGTACTATTAATTTTATTTTTTTTTGGTTTTCCCCTGGCCTTTCAAGCTGTATCCATTCCATCCTGAGTAGCTGCTGCTCTCGTTGTGTCAGAGATTGTCACGTGAAGCCATCACTGAGTCCTTCGCTCACCCAGGGCTCCAGAATGAAGAGCCCACCATAATTCCACCCTTCCCGTTGTTTCCCAGCACCTGCAGTGAGCCCTGAGCCCTGGCAGTGCCCCTGGATTTACCAGGGCTTGGGAGCCCCAAGGAGGTTCCTGATTATCCATTCTCCCTCTTGGAGAAAAACTTGCTGCATAATCTTAGAAAAGCCTTCTGATAGAAAAGAAATCTGGGAAGGAGAGGAGAGTCAGTGGCAGAGGAAGGGATGATGTTAGGTGGAAGTCACGTCAGTTATTCAGCTTTCTGCCAGAATCTCTCTGTCTCTCCAGTGGGCCCCTCCCAACCTCAGACAGAGAGGCAAGTTGCAGAAATGCATTTGCCTGGTTGAAGGGCTGTGTGCTTTTTGCAAATTCATAGGTAATTACCACTGGAGGACAAGGAGAAAGGACAGGGAGAGGAGACACTTGAAATTGTGCTGCTGTGTGTTTTGTGTCCGAAAATGACCTAAAATTATTGGCTCAGGGTATGAAGACCCGGGGTGCCTCCCCCGTGCTGGAGGTGCAGCTCAGGGTGCAGGAGCTGCACGTGCTCTGCCGCAGGGCTCTCCAGCATCGTCCTGTTCAGCCCCTGCACTTCTGTGCTCGCCACCTTCTAACGGGTGAAATGCCTCTGCTGGACCTCCCCCTCCATGAAGGGTTCAGGATCTCTGCAGGGAACACGCCAGAGAGACCTCAGCGTTAGAGTTATTATCACAACTATCAAAATGTATTCTCAAAAAAATAATTCAAACTCCTATGCAAGGTCTCCAGACATGTGGGTGGAATCTCAATTGTCTGCTTTATAGCTGGCTTGGTTTTTCCTCCCTTTTTCTGTCTCCCCCCTTCAGGGTTTGAAATAAGAATTGCCTCTGCAGCATTCAGGGATGAGGCTGCAGCTGGCATGTAGGAAGATCTCCTCTGCTCCCACAGTGGGGTGGATAATTGACAGTAATGGCTGTAAAATCCAGAGCTCAGGGGCTGGGTTGTTTTTTTTTTTCTTTCCTTCCAAGCCATCCCCCTGAAAAAGAGTTTGATCAATGGCTGAGCATTTCAGTCTGGTATTAATAAATGCAGAATGTTAAAGAGCCACTTTAAGAATAAATAATCTAATTCTTTTTATAATCCTAACTGTTGTTTAAAAAGAAATAAGAGTAATAACGAAAACAAATTACCCTTTATTTAAATATTAATCTTTTATGGTAATTGTGCCTGAATAAATATTTCAGTTGGAAAGAGTGGGTTGTATTGTCAGACAGTGGAAGCTGTGCTGTGGCTGAACGCAGCGTCCTGTGCCTCGCAGAGAGCGGCGATGCTCTGAAAGCTTTCTGCTGCTCTGCCTGCTCTGTGGCTGTCACTGTGCATTACCAGCAGCCTCCCTGAGTGATGGATGTTTGCTGAGCGAGGGCAAGGACGTCACATTGGCACAGACTCCTCGCTGGGGCTGCTCCAGTCAGATCAAAATGATATATATATATATATATATATGTATTTTCATAAAACCAGCAGCATTCGCAGCACTGGGGGTTTGTGTTGTCTAGGAGTGCAAAGCACAGCTAAAAACTCACTCTGTTGTAGTTTTAGGGGGAGCTGGTGTAGCTGATGCTCTGAGTTTGTGCTTCTGACCTAATCTAGTTGCAATATGATGCCCCACTGAGCTTTTCTTCTTTAAACAGAACTTGGATCTCTGCTCATATAAAAAACTGCATTATCAGCTACTGCTTTTATTTTTCGTTATTCCTCTTTCCCTCTGAACCTTGTGGAATGCCACTGCACTGGTGCAGACCAGAATTACCCCCAAACAGTCCCCAGATTTGAAGGGCTTCAAAACAAACGGATGGAGGACTTAATATCTTTATTTTAAAGACTGTCAGGAAGGCAAATGTTGCAGTGGCCTAGTACAGATTTAAATGCAGTGGAGTGGAATAATCTAGCTGGAAAAGAACTCAGCTTCTGAAATCTAGCTCTTTCATTAGGGACTGCCGTGAGCCTTGCAGCTCCCAGAGGTCAGGCAGGTGTGAGGCAGGAAACCTGGCCGTGCTTCGCGGGCTCCTCCGGTGGATGTGCTGCAACCCAGTCTGATCCTTCTGGGCAAAGCGTGACATTCTGCTCGTGTGGCATCTCGATCATCAGCATTTGTTTCTTTGAAAATCTTAATTTAGCCCTGAACTCTTCCCTTTGGCCTTCGCTGACGAATCTGAGAGCCCTGAATCCTGTTCGGGATGTCAGAAATGTGCAGGGATGGGTGGGGAAGCGGCTGGCGCAGGGTCACCAGAGGAGTGACAGAGCCAGACGTCTCCTGTGCTCCCAGCTCAGTGTTTCATGTCAACAGCAATTTTTCATGACTGTGTGCCTGCTCCCGTTGTATTCCTGCTTGAAAAGGGGCCCAGCACCGTGGTGTCACTGAATTCAGTCCCGTTCTCATACGGGGCTTCACCTGGAGCTTCAGCAGTGCTGTAGGATTAGTGGAAGTTTCTCTTTCCCTCACCTGTGATTGTATTTTATGAGATAGATGAAAAGAACAAAGGATCATCATGTTTTCAACATGGGACTTTCTAAAAGTAGGAGCACGCTTTAATTTATAATTTACACTCATCAATACTGATGGAGATGTCCCTTTTTTGTACCTATGGGAGAAATATCTGCTCTGGAGCCACTCCCTGCTTCACTCCTCTTCATTTCTCTTTCTTATACAAAGGGCTTCCAAGTTGTTTCTCCTTCATCTCTTCTCCATGCAATTTATCTGCCCACTTCTCACATTCATGTAAAAACTTTGGCACCAATGCTTGGCTCTTTCATATTTTAGATTATTTTGCTCCTAAGCACTGGAAAAGTCTGCACCAGTAAATCAGATGTGATTTTGTTGCTTCTTGTTTTACATCTCCACAAATTCTGCAGAACACAATGTTTCTTTTATGAACAAAGAGTAAGAGTTCTAAATTATTAAACATAGAAATAAGAGATAAAAACATATTTTGTAGTGCTTTTCTTTTGGAATTGTCAAAGAAAAGTTTGATTTATTCATGTTATTGCATGTTTTTACCATGAAAAAAAGAGTTGATTCCTTTACCTTCCTTCAGTTTTGGAGTTACTGATATTCATTGTGTGCCCTAGGATGCTGTGATATAGAAAATAATCATATTGCGTTTTAAATTTCCATTAGCTGTGCTAACAGTCAGAAGCAGCCCAGCAGATACCAAGGGTACTCTGTGCTGAGAAGTTTAATGGTGAGAGAAAGCCTCATTTGTTCCTGATAACATTATGAACTTCGCTTTGCCGCTTTCCTCATGCAGCCAGGATGTCTGGGAGCAGAAGTCGGGTCATGCTCTCAATCAGTGGGAGACCTGACTGCGGGTTCTGCGTCCCTGCAGGGGTCATTTTCCTGCAGCACTGAGCAAGGGTCAGGAATAATTCTCTCCACGTGTAATTTGGTGAATTTGCTGAGCTGAACTGCAGATTTTGCTGATAAACGAGAGCCCAGCTCAGCAGACTCTTTAGGTTCACTGCTGTTCAGCAGAGGACCACAACGCGCTCAGCTGAGGAGATGGAGTCCCAGCAGGCGGGCCGAGCTCGCCTCGGCTCTTGCTGAGCAGGGGCGAGCCGTGCAGCTGGAACGAGAAGGAAAATCGGGAAGCCGTAACGTGGAAGGAGTGTCAGTCAGCAGCCCCGATCCTCTACACGTCTGCTTGGGAATGACTGCACTCATGGGTTCTCGGGGAGTGCTCTGCATCTCTTCTCACACAGTCACTCGTTCCCTTCTGCTTCCAAAAATTTAAGAATTCTTAACCTCTGCCCTTCTCTCTAATTTTGTTGAAATCGGTCTAATATACTGGAGGGAATGACAGAGACTCAGATGCACTGATTGCATAATCCTTTCTTTATTAAGGAGCTTGGAAAAAGAAAAACAAAACCCAAACCAGCTCGTTGCAGCCATATATGCCACTGCAGAAATGATTTCTTGCTAAGCATTTTATCCTATGTAATTTTAAACTTTCCCAGATACTGTGTTTGCCATTTCTTTTTGAGACTCTTCCACTGTCCTTTTGCTTTGAATTTGCTCTATATTTCCTGTTGTTTCTAATTATACTCTCCTGCCTACCTGCTCTAGCAATTTTCTCTCCTTGACGCTTAAATCCTTGAAATATTTGTGGAAAGTTAGCACTTTCTGGTTCTTCTGGCTTTTAAACCTCACCTACTGATTTTTTTCAGAAAATCACCAACCTACCTTCTGCTCTACTTGATGTTCCTTCAAGTATTGCACATTCAGGCCCTCTGGAAATCTGGCAGATAATTTCTTCTACCGTTTTTCTAAAAATCCCTGCCCATTTCCTGCAGTCCTTGTGGCTGTTGTTTGTACCTTATCCTGCTGTGCAATGACAGCATAACTAAAGTCAAGCAGCTTGAGCAAAGCAAATGGAAAACCATGTCTAAAAACCCGTTTATATTCACAGGCTGTAGTGATAATTTTGGCAGTGCTGTTTTAATTCTTTGTGTCGTTTGGTTGCTTTTAATACCCACAACAGCTGCCTGTTGGATTTCTCCACAGAAAATCCAAGAACCGTGGTAGCTAGGAGGTTTGGAGTAAGTTCCCCATCCAAATTTTCCATTTTGCTTGCTTAGAGGAGATATTTTAAGCCCAGATTTTTGGTGATTTTGTGTCCCAGCTCCCTGCAGTGAAAGAGGAGCAGTGTCTATATTTGCAGAGGTTCCATGTTAGCCTTGCAAAGAAAGAGAGTTTACATTCAATTAAGTCATTAAAGACTCATAATTGGACTAAGAAACTCTGGGGCAGTAGCAGTAAGAGTATAAACCAAATAAGAGTGAGTAGTTCAAGCAATCCGATGTTCAGGTGTGTGCTGTGAAATGTTACTGGAGTAGAAATTGATGTTCACTTACTGCTTCTCCCCATTATGTGAATGATTTATGAACCTGTTGAAACTGTTAATGATTACTAACATTACTGAATTCATAATTATAACAATTAGGGTGTCTCTTCCCCTGCCTCCAGCTCAATAAAACCAATATGTCTTTTTCAAGGGCTGGATGTGCATCTTTGCACTGTCAATTGCAAAGATTTCTGAGTTCAGCCCTGGGACGCCTCCAGGTAGGAGTAATGCTGTGCTGGAGCTCAGGCCCCAGGAGTGGTGCTTGTTTCCCACAGAATCTACTGCTGAGGTCCAAATTGGTACCTGCAAACTTAGCTCTAAAAGTGGATTTAAAGCCCGAATTCCACCAGCTGGAAGTTTGCCACATAAGGAAGGCTGTGTGATGTGTTCTGTCCCTCCCCAGCTGACAGCACGAGCTCCTCACTCTGGTTAGGTGATGTTTCCTATTCACAGGGGCACATTTCCTGAGTATTTCACGGAGCATTTCATGCCATGTCTGTTTTTCTCTCTCCTCCAGTTTTCTAGTTATTAGTCTGATCATGTAACTATTTTTACTGAAAGAGTAATTTCCTTTTGGAAATGGCAAACAACTGCGGCCACGTTCTGACAGAGTGTATTGAGGTGAGGTAGAGAGAACCTACCACTGCTCAGCCTGCCTGCTTAGATCAGTGAATATTTAAAGTCCCTTTAAGTTTATCTGCAGTAATGGTTTTGTTTACAGCTGTACTGGGATAGGGAAGAAGCTGTTTGGCTGGAGGTGATTTGAGGATACAGACACTTGGAAGGGATAATTCTGGATGAGGGAGCTATTATCAGCCATTACATGTTTCCAGAAGATCTGCAGTTAGTTAATGTTTTACTGGGAGCGCTTGCAGGAGGAGGAGCTGCGTTTGGCCATTATCCCTTGCCGTGTCTGGGGTGGGATGGGGTCTGCTCGCTCTGAGCTCTTACAAGACTTCAGCTCCAGCCAGGGTGGCTCCTCTGGCTGCTCCAGCCATTAGAATAATCAGCTTCTGGAACAGTCTTTCAGGGAATAGGCGTTTCGAATCCCTAAGTGCTTCCAAGGGGAAGTTTGTGAAGGGATTGCACGGTGTGGTGGTGGCGCTGGCAGGGAGCTCCCGCACGGACCCAGATCTGCTCTGTCCAGCGCAGCACAGGGCACAGCTCTGCTTTCTGCCTGTGCCGAACGGCTCTTCCCTCTGCAGTGCAGGGTCCTGCCTTCCCCAGGGCTCTCAGGGCTCGGTGTGTCACCGTTTGGCTCAGCGAGAGCGGGCTGAAGGCAGAGCCCCAGGGATGGGCAGAGAGCACCCAGAGATGGGCGGAAGGCAGAGCCCCAGGGAGGGGCTGAGAGCACCCGGGGATGGGCTGAAGGCCGAGCCCCAGGGATGGGCTGAGAGCACCCGGGGCACGGATCCAAGCCAGCTGAAGGCAGAGCCCCGAGGATGGGCTGAAGGCAGAGCCGCGGGGATGGGCGGCGCGCACCCAGGGATGGGCTGAAGGCAGAGCCGCGGGGATGGGCTGAGAGCACCCCGGGCACGGATCCAAGCCAGCTGAAGGCAGAGCCCCAAGGATGGGCCGAAGGCAGAGCCCCAGGGATGGGCTGAAGGCAGAGCCCCGGGGATGGGCTGAGAGACCTCGGGGCAGGGATCAGAACGGGCTGAAGGCAGAGCCCCGGGGACGGGCTGCGAGCACCCCGGGAACGGATCCAAGCCAGCTGAAGGCAGAGCCCCCAGGGTGGGCTGAAGGCAGAGCCCCGGGGACGGGCTGCGAGCACCCCGGGAACGGATCCAAGCCAGCTGAAGGCAGAGCCCCCAGGGTGGGCTGAAGGCAGAGCCCCGGGGATGGGCTGAGAGCACCCGGGGATGGGCTGAAGGCCGAGCCCCAGGGATAGGCTGAGAGCACCCAGGGATGGGCTGAAGGCAGAGCCCCGGGGATGGGCTGAGAGCACCCGGGGATGGGCTGAAGGCAGAGCCCCGGGGATGGGCTGAGAGCACCCGGGGCACGGATCCGAGCCTGCTCCTGTCCTGCTCCCGGCCGGGGGGCTCTGTTGCTCGGGGCACCTCCCCGGGCAGTTCCCGCAGCCTGGCAGCCACCATCAGAAGCTGCCCTCGGTGTGATTTTCCCCATGGAGAGCGCCCAAGGATTGCCAGACTCGGTGTCCCCTCGCAGCCACCAGCCCCCGGGCTCGAAGGGTGCCCGGTGCACCCAGGGTGGGTGCAGTGGAACCCAAAATGACTCCAGCAGTCCTGCGAGCTTTTGAGCTCACAGTTTTGAATGTCACAAACACATCAGAAGCTGTGATTGGATTTGACAGGACCTGGGACTCAGCTGCAGACCTGAACCGTCATCCTGTCGGTGTGATTTCCTCATGGCTGTCGCATTATCCCAAGGTGTATGGAGGGGAAACATCTGCTCCAACAAAAATGTACCACAGCTGGAGCAGGCACAGGGACCTTATCCTGACTGCCACAGACAGAAAAATTTAGTGAGAAATAATTTACCTTGAGAAAGGTGTTAGACCAGATGGCTTTCAAAGGTCTCTCCTAACCAAGATTGTGCTGTAATTCTGCGATTTAAAATACATTTCAGCCTAAAGCTCCTTCAAAAAGCTGGGTTTGGAGGGAGGCAAGGTGTATCTTCTCTCTTCAGTTTATTTTTCATATTATTATGTAAAAATAAGAAACAAATGGAATTCTGGAAGCTTCTGTTTTAATATTAAGAAAGCTGAAAGGTGCTTCCTTTTTTAATTTTAGACTTGGCAAACACCGAACAATTGTGTAAAGACAACTTTGAAATTTTTTTTTTATTTTAATTGAAAAGAACTTTGCAGTTTTGCAAGATGTATGAGTTCAGCAGAAATACTTGCTGAATATCTCACAGCAGAGGAAATTCCTGTAGCTGAAGGTACTAATCTCAAATATTGGATGTGCCTTGGCAGGTATCTCCAGATAAGTCACTAATTTTGAAATATATTGAGAGCTTGAGTCTTGTGGAGTGTAATGCTCCTTTTATATATAATTGCATTTGTTGAACCAGTGTGGACACTAATAAGCAAGGCATTAAAAAAATGTGTTATAGATCCCACCTTGGAGACGTGGCTGGAACTAAATGCTAGGATATCAGATCTTCCACTCTGGATTTAATACCACAATTAAATTATTTAAAAGTGAGTAGGGGGTATAATTTCAAAATCATTCTGAATTCCAAAGTTAAATGCCCAAGATGGGCATCAAGAAGAGCAGCTGATGTCTGGAGCATGGATCATAAACCAGCAAAATGCTGCATTTTTGATGTGAACGTGAGAACGGTAACTTAGCCTGGTAACGTCACTTTCCAGGGAGACTCACTTTAAAACTAACTTCTCGGCCAGCTTCTCAAGGTTTTCAGCGTGGTGATTCCTTGCTTGAGCCTTTTCAATGGGTTATATTTGCCAGAAAAAGAACAGCAGTCAGTCTGTCGGTGGTAGCCACGACAAGCTCCTTGGGGGCTGCTGGGTCCCGTTTCAGACCAGCGAGAGCGAGCAGGCAGGACGGGGAATCGCAGATGGTGTCAGGCCAGCTGGCTTTCACTCCTCAGCACCTCAGAGCCCCTCTGCCAGCCCCTCCCCAGGACCGTGAGCCCTGGGATTGTCGTGGAGACGCTGTGAGGGGCACTCTGAGCACACAGAGTTCAGGCTGCTCAGCCATGTCCTGGGTGTGGGTCTCCAGAACCAGTCAGGGACTGCCTTCTCTCTGCCTTCAGCTCAGTTTTACCATAACTGGGATAGTCTGAAAACAAAGTACGAATGCTCAGACTCAGCAAGAGCCTCCTGCAGGGGCACGTCCAGGAGAGCCAAGGACTTCCCTGGGGCTTGTGTGGTCATCCGGTGGAGCAAAGCCCTCTTGCCTTTGTTGCCCAGAATTCCTGACTCCAGGGAAGCCTTCCTGTGTAGCACCCGTGCAGATAACATCACCTATCTGGCTGCCTTTCAGGGTTAAATAATTATTAAAAAAGACTTAACCTGACTTCCTCGAGTCTAATCCCACATATATTTATGCACGAGTGTAAATCTGCTGGTCATGTACAAGAGGGGTTTTTAGGTGGATAAATATTTGTAGGATGAGGAGTGAATTTTGCTGCAGGGCTGTGTGCTGAGCACAGTGCTTGATCTCATGATTTCGTGTGCTGGGATTACTCAACAGTAAATATTTGCAGTGCTGGCTCTGTAGTTTTTTAGCATGAAAATCTTGGGTTTCATTCCCTCAGATCAGCGCAGTGTCTCTGCAACTCCTACCATTCAGCAGAAGGTTTCTTTCATTTCAGGAGACTGTGACAGTGCTAACAGTCTGCCAAACTGTAATGTGAATGAAATATCTGAAGCTTTTTTTAGGAATGCTCAAGAGTGTTGTCGCTCTGCAGGCTCAGGTCTGGGGGTTATGGTGTAAATTCCCACAGCACTGCCAGTGCTGGGCAAACCCCTCACTTCCACGTGTGCTGAGCTGTTCTGGGACTGAAGCCTCTGTACCTGGTTTTCCTACCCCTAAGATGACAATCATGTTATATTTTTCCTATTTTCCCCCCTTGCTAAGGCAAGCATCACCACGTTCTGTGGTTCTTTGTGCACTGTGGTCTGAGCCTTGGCTGGATCCTGTAGAAACTTCACCAGTCACTAACGAACACTTGTGGCTGTGTGCCTGCTTTCCTCTCCTGCAGCTTTATCGCACTTCTAAGTGAGTTACCTTACATTTATTGTTATTTTTGTGCTGAGGACAATAAAACATCAGGTAGAGAAAGCCAGATTGAGTGTATTTGCAGGGTTTTATTGGCCTTTGGACTGTCAGTAAAACCGTTTTTGTAGCCCTTCAGCTCTGCCTCCTGCACAGGAGCTGGGACTGTTCTGCTCGTGCCTAAGATGGGGCTGCTTGGGAGGTACCTGGTGGTCTCTGGCTGCTGCAGGGAGTAATTTACTGAATGACTATTACATGGGATGGAATAAAGTCAGCGCTGATTTACCCTTCCCTTGGCATAATGTGGTAAATGATCCCTGCGTTTACCATGCCAAGAGGTGCTCAGAAATCCTGCTTCTGTACTGAAATGCTGACTGAGTGGGTAATTATGTTTTAAATTTATATTATATTAAGAGGTTTGCTAATTTTTGCTCACTTTTGAATTGAGTTATTTGGGAAAAGTGCTATCAACAGCTGGAAAATGGTATAGTGAATAATTTATTTGACAATAGCAAAAAAAAGTCAAATAAATAATTCAGCAAGCATTTCTCCACCAACACTACTGATGTCAAGCTCCAGAGAGATGGATCAATTTTTTAAAATAACTTTATTGCATGATTAGCAGACTCATTTCTTGGTGATTTTTCTTGCTAGTTGGTTCACTTCATACAGTGATTCCCAAAGAAAAATGACTTTTCAGCCTACCTATCCTGAATTTTTAATAGTAAGATGACAATGAATAAAATTAAATTTTAATGTAGCGCTGTATGCATCACCTTCTCTTGATATATCAATGGTGAGTTATGATCTTTGCTGTAGCACAGTGCTCCAGGTTCTGCAGATATTGGGTTTTAGAATGCCCTCTCTGACCTTGGCACGGTCTGAGCCCCAAGTCTCACTTTCTTGTCTAAAATCTTTCTTAGTTTTTATTATTTGTGTGGACTGGGGGATGTGTAGAGGATGAGCTGTCAGTTTGCTGACAACACATGGGGCAGGTATTGCTCCGTACTGTTGGGTTTGGTTTCATAAAATTCCAGCTTTGGGGGTAAACTCAGAGGTTTTGTTTTTAACTGCCAGGGAGGGGTGGGAATCCTGCTCGCCTTGCCAGCCAGATTCCCACGCGCCGGCTGGATCTGGGAGATCAGGCACTGGATGTGGTGAGCTCACACCGTGGAGCTGAGCCAGCCCCTCAGCTGTGACAGGCACTGCCACGCTTGTACAAATGTTTAACTCGTGCTTAATGTCGCTTCTTGCAATATTTGATTTTTTTACCTTAAGTACCAGTTGTAGGGATAAAACAGTCCACGGAAATTTTGCAGTTGTTATCCAATATAAAAGCTTTTTGCAAAAAAAGCTGAAAAATATTCGCGGGTTGCACTCTATCTTGGAAACCAGGAGGAAAAGTCAACTGAATTCATTAAAATAAAAAAGGTCTCTTTGCCTGTAAGAATGGTGTGAAGGCTTTCGGCTTATGGTGCGTGGCAGAAGAACATGACCCAGAGAAGCTTCCGGAGCCTGCCCAGCCGCAGCGGGACCGTTTCCTCAGCGCTGTCTCCGCGGGTCGTGTCACACGGCTCGGACCCGTCCCCGTGGCAGCGGAGGAGGCTGTGCCTCGTTCCAGGGCGCACCTGCCGGGCAGCCTGCAGGCAGCGGGGCCGGGGAAGAGCCGGAGCTGCAGCGGCCACGGGGCGTTCCCAGCATCGCACCTGGCCCTGGGCATCCGCAAGCACCTGTCTGCACTGCACCTGTCTGCGCTGCACCTGTCTGCACTGCACCTGTCTGCCCTGCACCTGTCTGCACTGCACCTGTCTGCGCTGCACCTGTCTGCACTGCACCTGTCTGCGCTGCACCTGTCTGCACTGCACCTGTCTGCGCTGCACCTGTCTGCACTGCACCTGTCTGCGCTGCACCTGTCTGCACTGCACCTGTCTGCGCTGCACCTGTCTGCACTGCACCTGTCTGCGCTGCACCTGTCTGCCCTGCACCTGTCTGCCCTGCACCTGTCTGCGCTGCACCTGTCTGCGCTGCACCTGTCTGCACTGCACCTGTCTGCGCTGCACCTGCCTGCGCTGCACCTGCCCGCGCTGCACCTGACTGCACTGCACCTGTCTGCGCTGCACCTGCCTGCGCTGCACCTGCCCGCGCTGCACCTGTCTGCACTGCACCTGTCTGCCCTGCACCTGCCCGCGCTGCACCTGGCCGTGCTGCACCTGCCTGCCCTGCATCTGTCTGCACTGCACCTGCCTGCGCTGCACCTGCCTGTGCTGGGGGACGCTCCCAAAGCCTGCCTCTGCGCAGGTGAAGGGCACCGAGGGGAGCCCCGCTGCCTCAGCGTGCCAGGACAGGGCCAGGATGGGGTGCTCCTGCTGGGCCGGGGTGCTCCTGCCGGAACGGGATGCTCCTGCCAGAACGGGGTGCTCCTGCCGGGCCGGGGTGCTCCTGCCGGACCGGGGTGCTCCTGCCAGGACGGGGTGCTCCTGCCGGGCCGGGGTGCTCCTGCCGGACCGGGGTGCTCCTGCCAGAACGGGGTGCTCCTGCCGGAATGGGGTGCTCCCGCCAGAACTGGGTGCTTCTGCCGGGACAGGGTGCTCCTGCCGTGCTGGGGTGCTCCTGCCAGAACGGGGTGCTCCTGCCGGGACAGGGTGCTCCTGCCGGGACAGGGTGCTCCTGCCGTGCTGGGGTGCTCCTGCCAGAACGGGGTGCTCCTGCCAAAACATGGTGCTGCTGCCGGGCCGCGGGCTCCGTGCGGGGCTGGCACCTCTCCCCGCTTGCTCCCCGCGGGCTGGCGCACATGGCAGGCAGAAGGAGTTCCTTGCACTGCGAGTAGCTGTTTATTCAGCAGAGATGTGATCTCTGTCTCCCTGGCAAATGTGGAGAGGAATGCAAATGTCCCTCCTGCCACAGCAGTTTGACTCGGATGTGAAGGCTTCTTGAAACAAAGAGAAAACCCTCACAAATTAAAGGATTCTCTCTCCTGAGACCAGAGTTGTGGAATTTTTAAAAGAATTCAGCAAAGACTAGACAGACAGTCTTTTCTTGGTGAAGATGAACTAAAAGATTATCAGGATTCTCTCCTGACTACTTTAAATATAGATGGATATATATATATATAAATATATTCCTTCTGGTACGGGAGATTTTTCACTCAGTGATTTCTTTTCTCTTAATATCTTCTAGTTTCCTCCTCCTTTTTTCCCCACCCAAAATCTGTTTAGGTGTGAAGACAGTTTGTTACTGGGCTGCATGTTCCCAGGAGCACTGCAAAAAAATGGATTAAATCCACTTTATTTAAAGACTTTGGCATTGCTGGGGATCTGCTGCTCTAAGGGAGTGTAAGTGTAATGCCCATGTGCTATAGGGAGGCTCCAGGACTGGGGAGAGAAGGGAAGGAGGTGCCAAAAAGTAAATATTCTGAAGGAAGGGCTGGTTCTCTAGTGATCCTTTGATTTCCTTTCCACCTCCTCATTTTTGCTTAGGAAACAAGTACTGTTCAGTGATATCAGGAGTAATGCCCTACAATTCCAAAAGAGAGGAGCAGAGAAGGTTTATAAGAGCCTTTCCGTGAAGTTGTTTACATTCTGGACAAAATGCCATAGGAGAAGATTTCTTTTTTTTTTTTCATTTTAAACAGAATCTGTATCAGAAATGAAATGTTTTTTAAAAATAGAGAGCTGTGCTACAACATGGCAATGCTTTGGCTTTTTACAGGTTCCTCCTCCGCGTGCTCTGGGTCTGTGCTGGCGAGCTCCCAGTGCTGAGCCCGCGCAGGACGGGTGCCAGCAGGACTCCAAAGCCTCCTGCAGCACAGCTGGGACAGCTGCCTCGCCTGCTGCTTCTGTCTGCATGACAGCAGAGCACCTGAGCTTACTTTTACCCAAAAAATTACCTTCTTTCTGAAATGCCACCTTATTCCACTTTTTGGCGCATAAATTATCTCATCCCCTCTTTCTATGGGAAAGTAATTTTCAGTTTAATTTTCTCTCCCGTGAAATGGGAGTAATGGTTTTCACAATCTCCTTCAGGCCTCCTGGGGTCAGCTGTGCTGCTGCCACCCTTCTCTCGTGCTGGAAAGTTTTCCCAGTTATCCCTGGAAACATTTCTTCTTTTCTGAGCTCTGCTGTTCCACCTCTGCCCTGGCTTGTGCAGCATTTCAGGCCACAGACTTGTGGTACCCTGCAGGAGATGTGCTGGGCACGTTCGTGGAGGTAGGAGAGACTAAAATTACCTTTTCTCTCCTCTCCCGAAGGCTCTTTCATTAACTTTCCTATGATACATCTTATTTTGCATATTCATGGCTCCAGGCTGCTCGTCTCCGTTACAGCCTGCTGGAGCCAGTGATGAAACTCTGTACATTTTTTTGTGAGAAATTCCAGGGGGGTCGTTTGGGGAGGTGGAGCATTACACAGAGATCAGAGCTGATCTCAAAGGTGGCATCCTTGGCCTGAGCAGCAGTGCCCACACCCAGGAGCGGTTCTGCATTTACAAGGTCTAGCAGGGTGTGACATCCCTGGGGAGGAGCGGCTGCCTCTGTCGTGTCACAGCAGAGGTGTCAGCACCTGGCCAAGGGCTGTGGGCACAGCCTGACTCAGTCAGAGTCACTCCCAGGCCGAAAGGGCAGAAGAGATTTTTTTATAAAATATTTTGCTCGTGTCAGGGATGTGTCAGAAGCAGCAGGTGCAGGATGGCCCTGTGGAGATAGGAAATACTCCCCCAGAGACAGGACAGAGTTCCCATTGTTCTAAATTTGTAAGAGCTGCTTGATCTCTTGTTAGGAAATAAAAGGCAGATGAAGAAATACAGAACAAACCTGTCTCTGTCATCCCAACTGACAGAAGGAAAGACCTGACTTCTCCATTCCAATGAATTATTGGGTGTTTTTGTAATCATCCTTGTCTTCAGTCTGCGCTGAGATGCTCTAAAGATGTGTCGGCATGGCACAGAGCTCAGCAGGGCCCTGCTCACGGGGAGAGTTTATTGGCACCACAGTGATCTCCACTGCAGTTTAACTCTCAGCCATAAACAGCAACACCCAGGTGAGGGATTTGACTTTAAAGCAGCATCAAGAACCAATTTACTTCCACCACTCTTCAGCTCAGCCTGAATTGCTGCTCTGAACCTTTGGGTTTGTCCATCCTAAACTTTCTAACCATGCAGCCTCCCATATTGCAGCTAACAGTGTTGCTGCACCCTGGGCAGCAATGATGGGTTCAGTGTTAGCTGAGACGAGCTGCCAACAAGCTGCTGCTTTGTGGTGACCATAAAGTGCATGTCCACCTCGAGGAGGATTGGGCACGGCATCATTTCAAGGAGCAGTGCCTCAATACCCAGCAGAAATTCTTGTTCTAACAAGCAGCCTTGACTTTAACAGAAAAGCCACAAATATTTTTATGTGACTGAACTCCACAGATGAATATTACTTGTCCAAATTTCTGCATTTATGTCTTTTAACTGTATTTTCTGAAAGGTACCTTTTTGCCTTCTCTTTTGAAAAATCTCAGTTGCTGAGCAGAGCTTAGGAAGGGTGTAGATTGGGAAACGCATCCATGGGACTGGCACGTGGGAGGACTGACACAGTGATGAGCAAAGCAATTGAACCAAGTTCCTGAGCTGGTGCCGACAGCCTGGGCCTGATCATGGGTCATGCAATGCTTTCACACTTTTAAACACATCTTTAGTAGCAGTAATGAGATTCTTACTGATTTTTGTGGTGGTTGTAATCTTCTCTCTTGGAGGTGTGTAGCATTTTTAAGAGGAACTAGTTCAAATAATTTCTATCAAAATTACATTTGGTAGCTGGTAGCAATGTGTGGGGTTTTGCTACAAGAAATGCTCCATGAAAATACCTGCTTTGAAGGAACCTAAAGGAAACATTTGTGTGCCTTTGGGGTTCCTGCAGCTGTGCCATGTGGGAGCTGTAGTTCATCAATGTGCTCCACCTCTCCCTCCCCATCTTTTCCACTGCCTTTCACTCCCTCCTTTGTTCTACTCTGTCCTAATCACTTCCTTTCTCCTAATCTCCAACATACTTGGGAAGGATGAAGGGGTTTGCCTTTTTTTGACAGGGTTTTGGTGGTTCCAGAGTCTGGCACTGTGCCCTCTGTGCCCCCCTGCCGTTCCAGGACACATCCTGTGACAGCACCAGTTCTGCAGAGCCGGGACAGGGAGCACCAGACAGCGAGGCAATAATGCAGAAAGGCACCCTGAACAGAATCCCAACCCCAAGGTTCATTGTATGAAGATTCAATTAGCTCTTTAAACACAGGATCTGGGATAGAACACACTGTACAAACCAGGCTCACTGCCAGGGATTTATAGGCAATGCACTGCCCGTTCCTGCTCACACAATTAAGGTAACTGAGATTCAATAGTCACAGCTGCATAAAGCAGCTTCTGATCCTACCTAGGTCAGCATGAAATAAGACTGCATTCAGTGCCAGTTTAGAAATCGTGCTCTTTTTTTCATGACATGAAGAAATGAGAAATTGAACACAATGTGTTCCATTTTGGAAACACAGAGGCTCACTTTAAATTCCATGCAGGAGAGAAAGAACACAGGGCATCCACTGAAATACAAACCTTAAAGATGATCAGATCAAGCTCTTCAAGAAGTAGCATTGGATAAAGCTCTGGATTTAGTCAGCGCAGTGGAAATCTCTGAGTATCTTGGGAAGAGTCCCAAACTGGGGCTGTTGTCATAACTGGTCTTCATAAAAGTATATCCTTAGTTTTAGCTCTTTTTCCACATCAGCTGAGAAGCCTGCTGGGGTTTGGGTGCATTTTGGGATTTTCTAATCCGTTGCAGAAATGTTCCCTTTTTTCTGGTTGCACTTTGCAGCATAAATGGCTTGTGACACTTCGGTGCAGTGCCAGTCTCTCTCTCCTTGAGGATTATCCCACAGAAAGAAGTTCTGCTCTTTCCTTTCCCCTCCACACAAACACCAAAGGTGCTTCAGGAGTACCAGCATTCTCAGTGTCCCCTGGATTTGTGCACTGCTAAGAAATTCCACATTCCTCTGCAGCTTTACAGGGAATCGAGTATTTTCTTGTCTCTCTCGATGCCACTGGCCTAAGGAGCTCACCTTGCCAAGACACACAAGGGAATCTTCACCACCTTTTCCTGCAGTAGCTGCTTTTATAGCAAACGTTGCAGGAATTGCATCAATTCCCTTTCCAGCCTTCTCTCTTTCCATTTCTGCTTCCCGGTATCCTCTGACACAAACCATGGAAGCTGAGGAAGGACAGCACAGCCTGAGTGCGGCCAGCGTGGCTTTGGGAAGGTTCCCCCAGTGCTGCCACAGTATCACAGCCAGCACGGCTTTGCTCTTCTCTGCTGGTTTTCACTCAAGGATCCTGGCAGGACTGGCCGATATTAAACAACCCAGTTTTGTAACTCTCTCACAAGCAGCTCGATTATCTGTAATTCCTGGTTTAGCAAAGGACAAAAGGAGCTTCACACTGACATTCACAGCAAGGGAGCAGTATAGCCAAACTTTAATTCCAGGTTTTCCAGTCCTCTGCTCCCTGCTGCCCTTGTTCATGGACCCCATCCCGAGCTTTGACCTTTCTTCCATGCCTGTCTTTTTAAAAAACAGAAAATACTTTTGATGCAGTGGTTTCCCGTTTCGAGGAGTGATTCCCTTCAGATTTGTTCATGTGCTGCTTTGACAAGCACATTGTATTTCCTCCCTGGTAGAGAGTGGGAGTCAGTTCAGGCTGTGGTTTTAGCCTCCGTTGTGCCTTTGATGTGGTTGTGTTTCTCCAGCCATGCCGTGGAGCAGCGCTCGGTGATCCCTGTCACAAAGTGTTACTAAGCCACTCGAGTTGGTGGGAAATACCCTGCAATCTTAAGACAAGTGCAAATGATTAATTCATTATTAAATCCATCATCCCACCAAATCCTCTCTTTGAAGGAGCCTTAATCCCAGGTTTTATTAATATAAAAGCAATTATATTCCTGGCTTTTCATGCACGTGAATGAACATTTCTTTTCCTTTCTTTGCTGCAGTGCGGATGGTCCTTCCTCTGAAATCATGCAGATTGATTTTGAAATTGAAGACCTGACTGACACACCTGAGACCCAGCTCATCACCTGGCAGGTGGAATATCCTGGAGACACGGCCTCTGATCTGGGAATCTCCAAGATCTACGTGAGCCAGAAGGACCTGGTAGGAGTTCTCCCTTTGGCTATGGTAAGGAATTGTTCGGCATTCCGCAGGTTTTTAGTGTCGCTTTACCGCTCCAGTGTCTGGCAGGTGCAAATGATCAGGGGAGGGAGGGACAGAAAAAACACCTTGAGAATCAGATCCTGACTGCTGAGGAGAGACCACAGCTTCCCGTGGGAGGCCAGGTCCTGCTCTTTCACTGACACACTGATTTTGGGGCAGGAGCTGAGTTCACGGCACTCCCACTGCTCAGAGCTCCCTCTGGGTGCAGCACGAGCTCTGCTTGGACGCTCAGCTCGTTGTGGTACGTGTCTGACCTGACTCAAGGGTGCTCTTACACTGGTCTAGGCTTCCTGAATGACAGCGTTTCCAGAGTTTGAATTCTGACTCCATATCCATTTGAGAGCACGAAAAGAAATAAAAGGAACGGCATGAAGTCAGTAATTTTAATTACCTGGGGAGCACGAAATGCAGTGTGTAGCCAGCTGTCTGTTCTACAGAAATGCATTCAAACAGGGAGCCCCATGGTCACAGTGAAAACTGCAGGGCTTGAAAATTACCTGATCCTTTAGCCTTGTTCTTACCTAAATAAACCCTGTTAGATACCCAGATTTCCAGTACAAACAGAGATTTGTGCATTTCCTTTTCTCTCCCTTTCACATTTCTTCGTTGTTAGGGATGAAGCATATTTGTGTAAGCTCTGGCTGTGAAAATATTGACACATTATTATTTAGTGCTGAAAGAAAAACAAAAATCAATCTCAGAGCATTTAAAAAAATGTAGCATGGATGTTTGCCTGGTGATAGCAAGTTAATTATGCCGTTATTGAAGACTGAAGGTGTTTTCTGCACTTCCAGGCTCACAGAACTGGCTATTCTTGTTATTTATATTTACGAACTTTAGAACTACTCAGATGCTGCGATTCTTTATTTTACCCAAAGCACGTTTTTCTCTTGTGGTGGCTCATGCCTTCGTTGCCCAGGTGTGTCTCAGGGGTGAGAGAGAGCTGTGTGACCCCTTGGCATGGCTGTTCCCTGGGCTGCCTCCTCCTGCCGAGCAGCGAGAGGTCCCTGCCCGTGTCTTGGTAAGGGAGGGGCTTTCACAGCTTCCCAGAAGCACAGAATATTCTGGGTTGGGGGCCCACAAGGAGCGTCGAGTCCGGCTGTGCTGCGGTGCAGCCACGGGTTCTGGGCTGTTGAGGGTTAAGGCTGCAGAATGAGCTGATTTACGTAATCTGAGGTGTTGGGGTTTCTGTTCTCTCCATACATAATTGAAAAGATAAAAGGTTTCTTCCCCAGTGGTTGCAGAGGTGGCAGAAAACCATAGTTCTCCTCGTGTGTGCCCATGATCCGTGATTGCTTTATTATCAGGTGATATAGTGGCAAAATATAGCTCACGAGAACAAAAATAGATTCTGCTGGCAGTTGCTACAAATCAGCTCACTCTGTTAATTTCCATTAAAGATGAAGAAAAGCCCATTTTCCAGCAGCACAGAATTGCATGCTCAAAGGTCACATGCAGCCTATAAAGTTATCAGGAGGTGGCATTTTGTGAGGCAACAGGTGTTGGGATAATGGGGAAGAGAGAAGGCGAAGATAAACGGCAGCAGTCCCTGGGTTACTGACAGCCTGGGAATAGTTCTGACCTTCTTGGCATGAACCGCAGTGGCAGGGAGAAACTCCAGGGTATTACAGACCTCCAGATCTCTGTCATGCTTCTCTTTGTGCTGAGGAGATGATGATTCAGGTGCAGCCCTTTCGAGGCGTCTGACTTTGATTAGTTTGATATTTCAGTTTTCCCTGTGGTCTTTGCAGAGCTGGCTTCTAATTTGCAAATTTAAAATAAAATTTAAAAAAAATTCCTCTTCCATTTAGAAAGAACCCCAATGAATATGATGTGTTATTTCTCTGGTTTTGGAGACAGCGGTAATTTGGGTAATTAGTTTTTTACTGGTCTTCTTAGCAGAACATGTAATTTCATGTATAGAAGCACCAAACAGAAATGCTCTTGAATATTCCAGTTACAGGTTAATCTTTGAAAAGAACAATTTTACTGCTGTCACATTAGGCAGAGCTTTGGTTTCTCCAGAAGACTTGCACATGCCACCTCTGCACCACCTTTGCATCCCGTGGTCTTTTCTGCTCGCTCTCATGGATTTGTAAATTGTAAAGCAGAAGATTGGCCAATTTAGATGTTCCTGATTCTTGAGTTACCAAATGCTGCAATGAAAATATTTGCATGTACACACTGGCATCAGGGGTCAGGGACAGTGCCCAGTTATTGGGACATTTGCTGCCCTCACCTTGCTTTTCTCCAATGGTTTTTTTGGCACACCAGCATTCCAGCTTTTGATACTCTTGCAATAATGTCAACACAGGATGAGATGCTGGTGCCAGGGTTGATAAATTCATTATTAGAGTAGTGAGTTAACTTCACTTTCTCCTATAATACAGGAAAAAGCATTTGCAGGGTGCTCAGCGTCCCTTCAGAAATTTCTTGAAAAGCTTGAAGGTTCACAACCTTCAGTTTTTGGTAAATTGTTGTCCAATACATCTTTTAGATTTCCAAATCAGCAAGTTAATACTAGAGTATATATTATATTATATTATATT